>BLBF01000005.1:5137819-5189705 GCA_015471245.1 Laticauda colubrina
AATGAATGAATGAATGAATGAATGAATGAATGAATGAATGAATGAATGAATGTTAGATGCCAAGCTAATTCTTATTATCCAATTTTAGAAAATTTGATATTTTAATCCCTATAGCTAGATTTTAGCTCCTACATCTATTTTGTACATTTTTACAGCACAGCGTCATTATATGTTTATCTGAGCTCTTCTGCTGTTCCAGATTTGAATAAGAATAGCTAGTAGTATTAAATAATAACCATTATGCTTTTAGATGACTGCACAATACTTACAGGGAACTATAAACGAACGTATAGTCCAACATATTGATTAAAAAGTTAAGCCTGTGCAAAGTGTCTTCTCACTTCCTCTCTTCACTCCCCATCCAATCACCAAATCCTCTTCCTCACCCTGCCGAAGACCAAAAGATTACTCCCCACAGTGGGCTGTTAAGATCTGAGTGTCCATAAACATCCAAATGCAAAGGGAGAGCAAGTAATCCTGAACTTAAGCTACCATGGCACGACTATTTGATGAGGTACTGCAAGGAAGCACCAAGCACCTTGTCTGTTACGTGCCAAAATGCACTGAGAGAACAGGGTGACTTCAGGACACAGCAGCAGTTTCCAGAGCCTCCTTGCATTTAGTATGCCTGATGCGGGTTCTAGCACTGATGGAACAATGAGGCTAAAACAGAAGCAAGTAGGATTTCTCATTCCTCCCTCCTTTCCTCCCCCTTACAAAATCCATTATCATGCAGGAGACCCAATGTAGATGGCTTGCATACAAATCTGAAATATCATCAAGCTCCAGAAGACGGTGACAGCCTAAAACAAATATCAGGAGAAGCGTTAACCTTTGCTGTGAAAAAAACAGAGTAGTGCTATTGCCTTGCAACAGGAGGAGGAGGAGGAGGAGGAGGAGGCTCCATTCAGAAGTGTTCAGTGGAGCAAGGCTGCCATCTCATGGCTAGTATGCAGACTCTTGATTCAAAAAGCCACAGTAAATAGATTTGAGGCCAAAACCAAGATAGTCAAAAGAGTTCCAGGCCATGCAACTTGCAAGTTATCATGATGCACAGAATCATTAGTACTATATTGGAACCTGCCAATTGCAAAACAACTACCCTATTTTTGAAGCCCCAGGTAAGCAGTTTCTGATACAATAAAATGTGTATTAAATGTCTGGCCAGAAAAACTGCAAATAACTCAGGACTATGTAATGTGATATTTTAATTTTCAAGCCAGTTTATTTCAGTTAATGTGTGCCACATTTTATAGTTTTATTACTGACTACCAGGCTGGGAACCAGATTGGGAAATGCACTCAATTTATGACCATAATTTTTTTCAGTGCTGTAGTAACTTTGAACAGGCACTAAATGAACTGTTTGTAAGTTGAGATCTTACTACACTGCAGCTGGGTAGTGCAGCAAAATATGGACTATGAAGGATTTAAATTATAATTGAAAACTACTTTTCTCTGGCATTTTATGAAACAGTCAGGCCAAGCTACCATTACAATTTTTAAAACAAACATCAAAAAATAATAACAAAAATGTTTATCACAAAACTCATTATTTACCCAAATGAACAGTAAAACAGGGTAGGGCACCATAAATTTTGCCAAAGGAGAACAAATGAAATGATCCCTATCAGGGTGCTATCATTTGAACATTGAAAAGAGATTCTGAGGTGACAAAGAATTAACAATGTCAGCAACTTATTTTGAATTCCTAAAATGACTTCTTTCTAAACAAGTTATCAGAAGCATTATTTTAAATTATTTTACTGATGGACTCATACCTTAAAGATCCCTTTATGCAGTAAATGAAAAATAAGTGCAACTTAAGCTACTTAAACCTACCATACTGGAGTGTGGTATGGTATATCCATAACAGTTGACCATAAGTTCTGGATGGCAAAAATAGTAGCATGAATATTTAACTGGGATTGAAATTAGTCTATCTATACCCAGTTCTTAACATAACATTCTTGACATGAAAAATCTGACATGCTTTTCAGAAATTTATCCCATTTTTAAAAGATCATTTGAATTTTTGGATTGAGTAGGAATATTTATTTATTCTTATAAGCATGTTTTTAAAACTACTGTACATTTGTCTGTACCAAGACAAATATAATATATTAGAAGAAAAAAAAAAAGAATTGCTTGAAGAAATAACACATGAGATGCAAATGATGTATTTTATGGCTGTAGTATGAAAACATATAAAGCTAAAAAGATCTCAAGAGTAACCAGTGAATAGACAAGCAATTTGGGAGCCCAGCATAAATATAGTTCTTATAATGTGCTCAAGAAAAATGCCAGTTGGAATCGCCTGCCTCGCCCCGCCTCCATCTACTGCCAGTCACTCCTGCAACTATCTGGCCCACCAACTTTTGGCTTTCCTGCATCCCGCGTGGCACATGCAGATTGCTTGGATAGGTAATCAACTCACCTGCTCTGCACAGGCTGTGGCTACTGCTGAACACCATCGGCCCCATGCCCTTGCTGCCTCTGGTGTTGGTCATGCCCCCAATGATGCTGTTAACTGGGGCTTATTTTGGGGTAGGACTTATATTAGGAGCACACTAAAAATTAGGCTAGGGTTTATTTTTTTGGTAGGTGTTATTTTTGAGGTATATTATTTTAATGAACAGACAGCTTTGCTCTGTCAAAATGCTTAACTCAGGAGGTACCAAGATGGTTTTCGTGGACACCATCTTCCGATATAGTTATCAAGCTCCCTACTCCACAACTTGTTTTTTTTTTAAATCAAAACTCCCATGCTGCAAAGCCTAAGTGATGAATCTATGGTAACATGATTGCATGTGCAATCCCAAATCCTTTCTGCAAGCTACTGGATCCTTCTTTGACTGATATTGCTGAAAAAACATCTTGCTATTTTGAAATGGGAAACATATTTAAAGTATACTTAATCCCTAATATATATATAGTACATTTTATGAAAGGAAAAGTCTCCCCCCAATTCTGCCATTCTCCCACATATGATATGGCCCCATCAACTTTGCATCTCTTAAAGTTTCCCAAATATTAAATACAACATGTAGCTGCCAAAAGCTCATCTCCAGTATCATTATTTTCAAAAACACCCCGGAATTTCACATAGGCCTCAAAAATAAGAATCATGGGTGGCTGCAACATACCATTTCTTTCCAAGAGTGTAAGAAACATGCTGATGAACTTTGGGAAGTTTTACCAGAATGGATGAGAAAAAATATAAAAGAAAATAATCATATCTAGTGTGTCCATTGCCTTCCCCCATGCCCAAGAAAAAAATCACAGGTAAAAATACAGAACCAGGTAAGTGTGACCTTTTTAGTTGCTTTCTGGTATATGGCTATTTTGTTACACAACATGGCCAGTGCACATACCTTCAAAAACACATTTTGTGATTCTGTGAAACATCTGTAATATACTCTCAAAATTCCTTACATAACCACTATTTCTAAATAGCCTCTAGAGTAGCTTCAGGTCTCAATAATAGTTTATATGTTCTTTCCAATTTTATATATCCATGATTGTCTAACTGTGCTTAATCTATTCTACTGATATTGGCAACAGAAAAAAATATGATACTAATATGCCAACCCTACTAGAAAAAAGTTCTTTTTTCAATCCAGCAGGCACAGATTGTAAATGCAGATTATTGCAGCATGCACAAGAGCTGCTTTATGAACTCTACAAACATTCTTCAAAGGGCTTGCAATATTTCTGTGCCCAGCAACAAAACCTTCACCAAAGTCTGCACATTTTCAAAACTTTCCTAATTGCTAACATCCCAGTTAAAAATTGGGGTCTTTGTTTTTTAATGCCACCATTTTCATTTGCTGAACCCAGTGTCTATTGCTTACAAAGTCCTTTAGAAGCTTAGGGTGACTGAAAATCCACCTCAGACAAAACCTTAAAATGATGCACTTTCAGTAGCATAGGAAAACGCCAGGAAATTTTCCAGGATTGGCTAGCACGTTAACAACTGTGCCTGATTGTCCTATCCACAGTTTGTTATCACTGCTAGGACTTGCAGAAACTAGTCTTTAATATGGAATGAGAAAGCCAACTCCTATAGCTCCCTTCATTGGGAGTGACTGAATATCTGCCATTGGTCAATTTTTCAACTCCTAGTGACCACCTAGATTTTCTCCGTGATCATCGGGAGTGAGCTGATAGAATGTCAGAAAGAAAATACATCAGAACAAGAGTAGTTGCAGAGGACAACATATGCCTTTAGAAGCAGGGAGAGCTATAAAAATCAGGAAGTCATTGAGCCAATGGAATCAGCAAAATAGTTAATGCAAAGCAATTGTATTCTGCAACACTAAATGCTAAACACAATTTCTTAAAGGCTAGGTCCCACTGGCCGACGGACGCAAAACGTATGCCTAAAGGACACAGCAGACAAGCAAAATTTCGGGGGTGGCTCCATCCGTTGTCATCTGCTCCAAAAAGTGATGAAAATTTGCACAAAAAGAACAGAAAAGAACGGTAAAGAACGGACGTGGGTAGTATGTAGCGGGGATGTTAAGCGGATGTTCATAGGAAGCCTAGTGGATGACAGCGGATGGAAGCGGATGACACCTCCGAAGGGGTTCCGGGGGAGAATTGCGAAGCAGACGCATAGCGGAAGGGGCGGATGCATAGCGGATGAATCACGGACGCCTATAGGAAACAAAGGGGATGCCGTGCGGATGTATATCGGATGCAAAGCGTTCACTGCGCATGCGGGGAGTATGAATTGCGTTAGCTCCACGGATATAAAAGGATATAAAAGTCAGCATACAGGGGAAAGACGTGCTGCCACATACATTGAGCAGGAACACCATGGTTCATCAGTCAGGCAAGAAGAGGAAGCCGGTGCCTACTCGTTCCAGCCCTGGCAAGAAGGACAGAACCAGCATCCCACCCCCTGGCACTGACTCTGAACCTACTCTGCTGCTGCTGCTGCTGCTGCTGCTGCTGCTGTTGTGGTGGACCAGCCCCAAGGCTCTCCAAGCCCTGCTGCTAAAGGCCCTGATGCTCCAGGCCCCTGAAGGCCCTGCTGCTCTGGCCCCTGAAGGCCCTGCTGCTCAAGCCCCTGAAGGCCCTGCTGCTCAAGCCCCTGAAGGCCCTGCTGAAGCCCCTGCCAGAGGGAGGAAGAGGCAAGGGAGGGAGAAAGGAGAGAGGAAACAGGACACCTTTTCCGAGGAGCATGAGGATGAGGTGCTGGAATGACTGAGAGAGAACGAGTACCTCTGGAGAAAGGGCCACAGACTCTATCGCGACACCAAGAAGAAGCAGGCAGCTTGGAGAGACAAGGCAGAGAGCCTGGGGTACACCGCAGAAGTACTCCTGGGACGGTGGAAGCACATGCACACCTGGTATGGCAAGCTACACCTCAAGAAATCCGGGCAGGCTGCTGTCAAACTCACTGACCGGGAGATGTACGTCATAGCCAAGTGCAGTTTCCTGGAGGGTGAGATCCGCCACCAAGAAGCAGTCCCTCTGAGACCCCTCTCCCTCAGACAGCCCACAGACACCCAGTCCTCTTCCAGCCAGGAGACAGCTGCCCTGTCCAGACAGGTGTCTTCAGAGGGCCCCACGGCAGAAACCCCCCCGACAGCTGCATTCCCCATGCCGGCAGACTTGGAGGATCCCGTGGGGGATGACGCCCTGCTGTCACAAATGGAGAAAGAAGCAGCAGCCACCAGAGGCCAACCCACCCCCATCCCCATCCTCAGCTCCACAGGATGCAGGCAGAGAGGCAGACTGGAGGACCAGAACCACAGTGTCCTGTTGGAGATCAGGGACACAACAAAACCAGCATAGATCTTCTCTCTCAGCTGGTCCACTTGGACAGAGCATCCTCGGGCCGGAACACCTTCATCACCTACCAAACCCTGAGGGACCTGCTCGAGACCCAGTACCAGGTGATGAAGCAGAAGATCACAGCACTTCTGCACAACCATCAAGGCCCAGCTGAAGCTGCTCCTACCCAGTCCAGGTCTGCTCCTCCACCCCAGGTGATGTCACAGCCCTTCCACGGATTTCAACAGCCCCTCACCTACCAAGACTACAACAACCAGGGCTTCCCACAGCAAAAACAGACCTTCCCAGTTCAGGCCCTGATTCATCGCACGCCACAGACGCCTCTCCTCACCCAGCTGCAGACAAGATAGCCCCACTACACTCCTCCTTCCCCCACCCCACAGCCAAGCCCGTAAACAGACAATCTGTCATCAGTATTGGGCCTGACATCTCAAGTCCTTGATGAGGGGCGTCTCAACCTCACGGGACTGAGTCAGCTCTCAGACAGCTTCCTGAACACACCATCCCCTGTTGTACCCTCGGGGCCAAGCACCCCAATGGTGCCTCAGACCAGTACTGAAGCCACAGCCACCTCCACAGTCCCTGCCCGCTTAACAGCTGAGACCATGGACATGACTCAGAGTGACTGAGAATAGTGTCAGAGACTGAGTTGTTTACTTGTTCAGTTTATCTTTGCTTAAGACACTTTACTTGGTTCATTTTGCTTTTTTAATAAAGTCATAAAGTTTACCTAAGAAAGTTAATAAAGGTTATCTTTGCTTAAGACACTTAAGACACTTTACTTGGTTCATTTTGCTTATTTAATAAAGTCATAAAGTTAAGAAAGTTAAGAAAGGTTATCTTTGCTTCAGACCCTTGGTTCATTTTTTTACCTTAATAAAGTGTTGGTGAAAACTTTTTAAAAATGGTTAAGGTTTTGCATGCTTTTGGGATAGATAAGGATAGTTGTGGGATACATAAACCTCCAGTGCAAGCATAGTGGGACTGTATGGTCCACCATACCAGCTGCCACACATACGGACCTTTTTTATCAATAACAATTTATTCATTGATCAACACATTTTAAAATAAACAGAGCTCTTTCTTAATGCCCTATTCATTGTAGGACCACTCAATATACATGGCACAATCTCATCAGTGTTATGCGACAGGCTCAGGGAAGCATGCATTAATTATCATCCTGTCTTGCCACTCCACTGCTCCAGCTGGGGAGTTGCACCAGTGTCTCAGAAGGTTACACTGCTTCTTCCATTCACGTGAAGCTCTGTTGGGGCCTTGTACATCCAGTGTCTATCAGGTTTCATCCTTGCCTCCATTCACCAGGCTCCATGTCCCCATTCCCTTGCTGACGGTCCACAAGTCTGTTCTGCAACACTGGGTAGCAGGTGCGCATGAGATTGTGCAGGATGCAGCAAACTTCCACGATGCTCCTCACAGTCTGTGGGTGATGCTATATGGTGGTGAGAAGTATCTGGAACCTGTTGGCCAGGATGCCAAAGGTGTTCTCCACCACCCGTCTTGCCCTGGACAGCCTGTAGTTGAAGATCCACTTTTCATGGGTGAGGTATCTTGAAGTGTACGGCTTCGTGAGGTAGGTTCTGAGAGAGAAGGCATCATCACCAATGATGAAGTAGGGCACATCCTGTGTGTCATTGGGTAAGGGGTCTGGATCTGGAAAACCGATGATGAGGTTGCGTTCCAGCCCATCCTTGAGGTCACTTGCGTTGTATACCTGGGCATCTGAAGCTGACTCGTTGCCTGAAGCATCAATGTAGATGAACTTGTAGTCAGCATCAACCATGGCAAGGAGGATGATACTGAAGAAGCCCTTGTAGTTGAAATAAGTGGACCCTGAGTTGGCTGGAGCTTTGCAGCCCACGTGCTTCCCATCTATGGCTCCAATGGTGTGGGGAAAGTTCCACCTCTGATACCACTCTTTTGCAAGTTTTCTCCAGCCTTGTTCAGTGGTGGGGCACTTCAGGAGCTTCTCCACATATTCTTCGATGATGGCCTGCACCACTTCTCTGACCACTTTGCTGATGCTGTTGTGTGGCACCCTCCACGCATACTGCATGTTTCTGTATGTGGTTCCAGAGGCCAGGTGCCGCAGAGTCAGTGCCACCTTCAGTCCGGGGTCCAGGTTGGGACGGAAGTTGGTGCTAGGCTTGGTCAACCTGGGTCTCAGACGCTGTACAAGTTCGTCAAACATGGTTGGTGGCATCCTCATGAAGTGATGGAATGCACAAGGGTCTTCATTCCTCAGCTCCACCATCAACTGGTCATACAGTCCAAACTCCATTCTTCTCACGATCCATCCTCGGACCCACACAGCTCTTGGACATCTCCTTCTTCTCTTTCTGTATACAAGGTGAAACAGTCTGAACAGGTTTTGGTTCTGGTGATGAATGACCGCAGCTATCATACGGACTATGTCATGATCAATGGTGGAGAACAATTGATGATGTGGAAGACCAAGACCAAGGGTGAAGAGGTCTGTACACCACGGCTGCTGGACTCATACTGAGATCCAGAGGATTTTCTCCCCCTTTTTATAGGAAATATCGATAGTCCGCTAGGTGTCCTTCTACATACTCTAGACATACTCCAGACATCCTAAATATACGAGATACATCCCAGATACAAATGTTTTGTCCGTTTTAATACTTTATATATGAGATCTATATGCTTACATCCTTTCTATTTCTGTACTACTAACGCTGTGTAGACGTTCCTTGTACCTTTCGTTTCCTCCCTCTTTCCATTTTCAGCTGCAGCGGATGTGAGTTGAGGGGATGGCCAGAGGATGCCAAGAGGATACAGCGGACATGTAACGGATGATAACGGATGTAGAATGTTTGTTGCCCGTATATGTTGCGGATGTACATCGTACGCGGCAGAAAGTTCATCCGCTCACAAAGTTTTGTGCAGCTCAAAACTTCTTGCGCGGATGAAATCGCAGTGGATGGATGCTCGACGGATAGAGCGTATGAAACACGTATGCAGTGAGTACACAACAGATGCATAGCGTTTTCCAACGGATGGCAAGCTTTTTTTAACGTTTTACATCCTGTTTCCATCCGTAAGTGCACTGGGACCAGGGCTTTATGAAAAAAATATATTGTGCAGCAAAACAGCCCTTTCCACAGGAGCTTGCAGGCAGTCCTTGACTTAAAACCATTTGCTTAGTGACCGTTTGAATTTACAATGGCAATAAAAAAAAAGTAGCTTATGACCATTTTTCACTGTAGCAGCATCTCCATGGTCACGTGATCAAAATTCAGGCGCTTGGCAACTGGTATTTATTTATGGCCGCTGCTCTATTCCAGTGTCATGCAATTGCCATTTGTAATCTTCCCGGATGACTTCCGACAAGCAAAGTCAGTAGGAAAAATCAGATTCACTTTATGTCTATATAATTCCCTTAACAACTGAATTAACAGTGATTCACTTAACTATGTCCAAAAAAAAGGTTGTAAAATCAGGCCAAAGTTACTTAACAACCATCTTGCTTAGTAATGGAAATTTTGGGCTCAATTGTACTCATAAGTCAAGAACTATCTATCGTGCACATCAATTCTACTGCACCAAGTGCCCCATGCACCCACTTGTTCTCTTCCATCACGAAGCATTCAACAAGATCGTAAACATACATAAACTGTATCCATCCACTTACTTGTACTCTTTGAGTTGTTCGCTATTGGTAAGTATCTCTTTGTTTCTGAATTATGTACATCTTTTAAATACCACAATGTTACCTGCAAGTAACATTTGCTTTTAAAAATATAAAATAGTAATAAACAAAACATGAACGAGAAAAGATATGGATTTTAAATGCCAGAAATTATATAGATGCAATTCCATATTTGGAATCATCTCATATGATCACTTTACAACAATGAACACTGGATCCCACAGATTTGAAATTAAAGTAAAGCCTACTTTTTAGTGTCTAAGATCCATCCCATACATATATTCTAATTTTCTGAAGCTCCTTTTTCGAAAATCAAGTACAAGTTATTTAATTCCATTTTCATTTCTAGCCAAAGTAAATTTTATTTCTTCTTTTCTCGAATTGAGATTGAAAACTGAGTTTAAACATGTTTGGAATAAAGTCATGTCTATCATCACACAAAAATTAAAATAAAAAATAATTTAAAAAAATAAATAAGTAAACAAAAAACAAACTCAAAAGAGCAGACTTAATGGACCACTAGGTCTTTTTCAGCTGTCAGTTTTCTCTGTTTCTAAATGAAAATTCAACATTGGAATCTAGCTTCATAAATAGTTGACAGAGCAAATCCATTATTCTAAAACATAGTATGTTATATTGTGCAAGGGCACATCATTCAGAAAGGAAAAAGTGGGAGAACAAGATGTGGGTGTGGCGGCCTAGCACTCAGATTAAATTGCGTCAAAAAGGTTGAGCACAATTAAGCCTTTTGCAAGAGAGTGAATTTCACATAGATCTCACTGCTGAAGATTCACAAGTAGTGAACACTTTGTCTTCCTCCTGGCATGTAGAAGAACAATAGATTTTAATATGGTGTAAGCAACTAAGCTTTTGGCAAGAAGTAGACTCCCTCCCAAACTTTAAAATTGCTGGATATTCTTCACAAGCTACTTTTTCACTCACCTATTTCATATCTACAATGTAGAGGTCATATGCTGTCCCTCCTCTACAGAACTATATAAAGACTATAATAAAAACATAGTAACGTGCTTTGTCATTTACAGGAAATGAAAGAAGATTCCAGAGACACAAGAAGCCCAATATAAAACTTAATATATTTAAAAGACATGAAATACAAAATTGGCAATTTAATTTTTTATCAACAATTAATATTGAACTCTGATACGAAGGTTTTTAGTCAGAAGGGGAAAGTTATCAGGCCACACTTTGTCCTCTATGTATTTAAGAGAACAAAGATAAATTCAAGCAGAAGGTGTGGTCTGTTTTCAATCCAGGGATGGGCATCTGTGTTAGATATGCACCTGGTCCATAACCCTCTTTCTATGGCTTCAAACCTTCTCTAGTCATCATTATAAAAGCTGGCAGTATGTGTTTGTTGTCTTAAAACAGGGAAACAAATAAAAACTGTCATATACAACTTTAAAATATTTAACACACGAGTTTAAACTAGCACCAACAAATCCACCTGAGAGAGAAAAGCAGAAAACCTTTGCCGCTTCTAAAGACAAAAGTTCTCCACCTTTGCAACATCATAATCTCACACACTGGGATCCTTTAAGTATTCCTGGCCATCAAAAGGTTGTCTCCTAATGTTGTAATACTTGCAAAATAACATTTTCCTGTGGATCCAAACTTGTTGCATATGGAAAGGAGGTGTATTCCAGAACTCAAGCAAGCCATGATGGTACAAGATCTCCAAAGAAACATGGTCCCTGTTTGCTGTAAGACACTGTTCGCTAATTCTCTCAATTCCTGTGCAATAGGCTTTAAAATGTGCTTTCCCCAGAGATTTAAATTTCTTGTTCACAGAGGGCTTTTCAAGGCAAGCCTAAGCCAAGATTGTCCATCCCAGTTATATTCCATTTTCTCCAATGGAATGCTCTCTACATACAATAGGACTAAGTTACAGAATTATACTGATACGTTTGGAGCACGGGTGTCAAACTCAAGGCCCGGAGTCCGGATCCAGCCTGTGGGGTGCTTAGATCTGGCCAGCAGGGCCACCCTGGAAACAGTGAAGGACCAGCCCACAGTTTGCCAGTGAAAACGGTCTCCAGTGCTCCATTTTCAGCTGTGACTGCCTCCTGCAGCCCTCTGCCAGTGAAAACAGAGTTTGGGAGACCGTGTGAGACTCTCCTGAGCTCCGATTTCACTGGCAGAGGGTTGCAGGTGGCCGTTGCAGCTAAAAACGGACCTTGGGAGACAGTTTTTGCTGGCAGAGTGCTTAGATCACCATTGGAGTCCCCGAATTGAGTGCCATTGAGCGGGCCACACTCACCCTGGCCATGCCCACCCCAGCCCCCCAAGGTCAAACACAAGCCTGATGCGGTCCCCAATGAAATCGAGTTTGACACCTCTGGCTTTGAGGTTATCAAGTTGAAGGAGGCTGTTATATCCCAAAGGTGCTTCAAGAGGCAACTGGATTTTAATTTTTCTTTGAATATCTTGCCACTTTCTTGTGGCATGCCCATTTTGTAGCCTTTTTAAAAATATTATTATTTAAAGTATTATCAGATGTTCCAGGTAGGAAAAGGTTCCACAGAAAAGTTTGAGATCTAAAGGATCTGACACAAGAGGTTTGGGAGTGTGAGTGAAGGAGGATCTATGATCCTCAAGAGCATATGTAATAATGAATGTTTCAAACTTTAAGATGTCACAGGAGTCTTTATTAAATTTGCTATATGAAACATATAGCAGATTTGCAGGAGAATAGTCTTTCACAGCAAATATATTAAGAATATTGTGGAAATTAATTAATACATGTTATCAGAATGGAACAAAACAAACTTCCTACATAGTCTGTTTCTTTGGTTAACATACATAGAGTATCACTTTTTATTGTGCTCTTTTCTGAGAAGACAAGGGAAGGTTTCTTCACCTTGTGCTTTAGACTCAATAAAAAAAGAAATTATCTTTCTCTTGCCCCATACGTTTCCTGGGCGTCAAATGCTCTTTCTCGACCAAAATCTGAAGATTTCTATATCAATTCACATTTTTACTGGCATTTGATAACAAATATATAGTGGTATGTTTATGGCAGCCTATTTTACAATGAATCCACAGAATGTAAAGATCCTAAATTGTTTTATTTCTTGTGTTAGATCAAATTAACCTCAGCTAGTTTGAAGAACAAATGTACTGGAGAAATTGTAACATCAGCACACTAATAGAAAATTCTGAAGGGAAAAAAGGTATCTTTAAGTCAAGCTTAACTCCTGGTGACTTCATGGATATTTCGTGCAGTTTTCCTGGCAATAGTGTGGAAATGCCTTTGTCTCCTTCTGGAGTACCTTTCAACTACAGTCCTGGATAGCCCTGGTGTCATCTTCACAACCAGGAAACCAAGTCTGATTATGCCTAGCTTCTGAGTCCAGACAAAGTCAGCCAAGTTCTACCACCTGTTGAAACTTACCAGAATGATGGGGGAAATATATGGAGTGAATAGTAATAGCAATAGCACTTAGACTTATATACCGCTTCATAGTGCTTTACGGCCCTCTTTAAAAAGTTTACAGAGTCAGCATATTGCCCTCAACAATTTGGGTCCTCATTTTACCGACCTTGGAAGGAGGGAAAATTGAGTTAACCTCGAGCCAGTGAGACTCAAACTGCCAAACTACAGGCAGCTAGCAGGCAGCAGAAATAGCCTGCAGTACTGCATTCCGCCGCCACAACAAAGAAAATGGCAAAAACATACTGAAATTGCCAGAAACATGGATTGCTACAAAGTTCTTCAGAGGCAGAAAATTAAGAATGGAACTACTGTACTCTATTCAGCTTCAATGCAGAAACTTTGGCTAGGAATAGCTACTTTTACAAGTATGTGCTGGAGAAAGGAATTATGAAATGGGAACAAGGTCTTACATACCGTCTTAACACATTCCATAGATGTGGTCTCGTGTGCTAGAAAGCACATGAAACAACATGACTACCCCCATTACAATTCCAAGAGCTACTTAATATTACATCTTGTGAAAGCAGAAATACAGATTTGGAAATAGAAATTACTTTCAAAAAAAACTGTTCAAAAACTGCTGCTAATGCAACAGTGGATTAACTTTAACTTTATACTCAACCTTCATGAAGACATTTAAAAACAATCCAGCCCAATTCTCCAACTTTCCAATTTTTACCCAGCAAAAGTTTAAAAGTGGGAAACAACAGGCAAAAAAAGCACATTCTGCTAAGTGCTCAAATTGTTCAAGCTTTTGGTGGGGTCACAATGGCACCTGGGCTGGTCACAATCTTTATTGGGTCTGTGCTGTTCGCAGTGCTCATCAAACCAGTCTTATAGCTTTCACGATCAACAAAAAAACCTGACAAAATATAGTTCAGTACTGTAACTAAAAATTATTTCCTAACCAAAATCTTGGATGTCCTACTCATCTTCCTTCTGGCCATCATTCTTAAATTAGTGCCTCAAATTATGTCTAGCACTTCCAATGTATTTGTACTTTTAACATTTTTAAATTGTTGATAAATTTTATCATTGAATAATTATATTGTCTCTGAGTTTTTTTGCAGTGCTTCTAGCCAACAGGCACATACAAACAGTAATTATCAATTGTAAACAATGAGACATTGATTTAATATACATGTTCAAGGCTAGAAGTTTTAAAAACTATTATTGGATACTGCTTTAGCTTTCAATTCTAGCTCCATATACTTTAAATGTATGGCAAATGTACATGTACAAATGCCTCATATTTAGGGGAATCAAATTGCAGCAAGTAAACAAAATTGAACAAATCAATAAAATATTTCTGCTTTCTTCTGAAGAAATGTGTGTAAAGCTTAAATACATACAAGTAACACAGTCTATTTTTCTCTTTTCCATGCAGAAATGCTGCTTTGATATCAGATCAGATTGTTTATTAAAATTATACCCCAACTTTCTATTTAAAAGAATGCTCAGGGTAAAAACCAATACAGATAAAAAAATAAAATATAATTAAAGTAGTTAATCCAGATAAAAATGTACCAATAACACAATCCATCAGATTAAAATAAATTTCATTTTTAAAAATATGTACTCTAATATGTGTAACAATAAAGGCTGCTTGCAAATATTGCAACTAAACAAGGACCAGAAATGGCTTGAAGGGCCTCCAATAAGCCCTTCCTCACAGTCTAGCCCAAGGGTGTCAAACTTGTGTCATCACATTACTTATCATGGCTTTTTCGCCTTTGCTAAATCAGGCATGGGCGTGGCCAGAGTGTGACACATCTGGCCTGTGGGCCGTGAGTTTGACAGCCCTACTGTAGAGTGAAAGAGGTATCAGAGCTTTCCATGAGGCCTTGTCTTGCCTTCCCATCTTAGTTTAATTGCTTGGTAGCTACTGCTATGGAGATACCATTATTTGATGTTCTCTCAACTCTAGCATGTGACAGAGACTGAGCTCCCATACAACATGCACCTTATAACAAGAAAAAGGAAATTGATTTCTTTGGGGAGAGTGCATCATTGCTGTCAGGATCTGTTCTGACTCAACCGGGTTCCCAGAGAGCAAACACAGACAAAGGCAGCAGCCTCCCACCTTTCAAGGTTTAATCACAATTCTGTTCCTTTACAGATAAAAGGCTGCTATCCAACAATTAGCTCCGACAAGAAAGAGCCTTGCCAAGTTGTTTGTCAAGGCTGCCAAAAACCCAGAGATAAGAACTAATTTACAGAATTCTCCAAACACAAATTAAGATGTCCACCAGTTGAGTTTCAGAGCTTCTTTGCTATCTGTAAAGAACGCTTTACCAAACCTGGCTTTTATCCTCTTGAGAGAGGGGACATTTCCTTGCAGCCTTACTCCCGGGTCGCATATGCTGCTGTAATTGTTCTTTCCTCCGAGTAATCCTTCGTGCATGTGAACTTGGCACAGGCTTCTCAGGAACATCCTCGTCACTGCTGCCAGCCCCCACAATCTCTGATGGTCCTGGCCCCTCATCAGAGTCATCGCTCTCCTCAGCCATCTGCACTTGCCGCCGACTAACCACAATAGGATCCTCTGACTAGGACTCAGCAGTGAATCATAGATCTACTATCCAGTTCTACAGAGGAATGATTGAGTCTGTCATCTGCACCTCTATAACTGTCTGGTTTGGTTCGGCAACCCAACAGGGCAGATACAGACTTCAGAGAATAATTAGGACTGCAGAAAAAACAATTATCACCAACCTGCCTTCTATCAAGGACCTGTATACTGCACGAGTCAAAAAGAGGGCTGTGGAAATATTTACAGACCCCTCACATCCCGGACATAAATTATTTCAACTCCTTCCCTCAAAACAATGCTACAGAGCATTGCATGCCAGAACAACTAGACACAAGAACAGTTTTTCCCCAAAAGCCATCACTCTGCTAAACAAATAATTTCCTCAACACTGTTCAACTATTACAAAGTCTGCACTCCTATTACGTTAATCTTGTCATCACTCCTTATCACCCATCCCCTCCCACTTGTGACTGTATGACTGTAACTTTGTAGCTGGTATACTTACGATTTATATTGACTGTTTCCTAGTATGATTGAATGCTTATTGTACGCTATGACTATCATTAAAGCCCATGTCACACTGCCCAATGGATGCAAAAAGGACACAGCAGATGAGCAAAATGTTCCATCCGTTGTTATCCGCACTCAAAAGGGGCTAAAATTTGCATAACAGGAGCGGATAACACGGACGCAGGGAGGACGCAGGGCGGATGCAAAGCGGATGCGGAATGGAAGCCAAGCAGATGGAAGTGGATGGGAACGGATGGCACATCCGCAGGGCTTCCGGGGGGCCTCAGCGAAGCGAACGCAGAAGGGATACAGCGGATGCAGAATGGACGCCGAGTGGATGAAGCGGATGCACAGCGGATGCCTAGCGGATGCCTGGCGTTAATTGCGCATGCGGGGAGGATGCATTGCGTCAGCCCCGCGGATATAACAGAAGCAGCTCGGAAGCAGGTCGCCATTCAGAGGAAAGACCTGCTGCCGGACGGATTGGCTGCCTTGCCTTCCCTGCCTGCATGTCTGCCTGCCAGCCTTGCTGCCAGCCTTGCCGCCAGCCTCCCTACCAGCCTTGCTGCCAGCCTGCCTGCAAGCCTTGCTGCCAGCCTCCCTGCCAGCCTTGCTGCCAGCCAGCCTTGCTGCCTGCCTTGGTTCATGTCTGCCTGCCAGCCTTGGTGCCTACCTCCCTGCCAGCCTTGGTGCCAGCCTTGGTGCCAGCCTTGCTGCCAGCCTTGCTGCCAGCCTGCCTGCAAGCCTTGCTGCCAGCCTCCCTGCAAGCCTTGCTGCCAGCCAGTCTGCCTGCCAACCTTGCTACCTGCCTTCCTGCCAGCCTTGGTTCCTGCCAGTCTCCCTGCCAGCCAGCAACCCCACAACCATGCGGAAGCACAGCAAGCCTCAGCCATCTGCTGCCAGCCCTTGCAAGAGGGACAGGGCTACCAACCCGCCCCCTGGCCCTCACTTTGGTTCTCCTGGGGCTTCTGCAGCACGGGTTCACTCTTCTGGGGCTGGCGCTTCTGCTGCTTCTGCTTCTGGAGGAGCTGATGACAAGCACTCCAGCACCAGCCACCTCCACAGCACCTGGACCCTTCACCCCTGAGACTGAGCGACCAAGAGGAGTGCCAGAGACTCATTTTTGTTTTATAGCTTCTTGTTAATAAAGTCTAGTTTTGATTCACACACTTGCTTCATTTCTTTTTTTTAATAAAGTCTTGCTTGAAACTTTTAGAAATGGTTTAAGCCTTTGCATGCTTGTGGGATGGGTTAAGATAGCAGTGGGATGGGTTGAGATAGCAGTGGGATGGGCAGGGATACCTTTGGGATGGGTAATAGCTGTGGGATAGATAAACCTCCAGTGCAAGCATAGTGGGACGGGATGGTCCACCCTCACAGGTGCCACACCTATGGTCTTTTATTATCAATAATAATGTAATAATTATCCACATGTGTCAACATAAACACAACTCTTTATTAAACGCTCTGTTCATTGTAGGCCAACCAAACATACATGGCCCAATCTCATCCGTGTGATGAGACAGGCTGAAGGAAGCATCCATTAAGCATCTACCATCCTGTCTTGCCACTCCACTGCTCCAGCTGGGGAGTTGCACCAGTGTTTCAGGAGGTTGCGCTGCTTCTTCGCTTCATGTGAGGCTCTGTTGGGGCCTTGCACATCCTCAGTGTCGATCAGGTTTCGCCCTTGCCTCCATTCCCCAGGCTCCATGTCCCCATTGCCTTGCTGGAGGTCCACGAGCCTGTTCTGCAAGACTGGGTAGCGGGTGCGCATGAGATTGTGCAGGATGCAGCAAGCTTCCATGATCCTCCTCACGGTCTCTGGGCAATGCTGCATGGTGGTGAGAAGTACCTGGAACCTGTTGGCCAGGATGCCAAAGGCATTCTCCACCACCCGCCTTGCCCTGGACAGCCTGTAGTTGAAGATCCTCTATTCACGGGTGAGGCATCTGGAAGTGTAGGGCTTCCTGAGGTAGGTTCTGAGGGAGAAGGCTTCATCCCCCACGATGAAGTAGGGCACATCTTGTGTGTCGTTGGGCAGGGGGTCTGGATCTGGGAAGCCCACGATGAGGTTGCCTTCCAGCTCCTCCTTGAGGTGACTGGTGTTGTATACCTGGGCATCTGAAGATGAGCCGTTGCCTGAAGCATCGATGTACATTAACTTGTAGTCAGCATCAACCATGGCGAAGAGGATGATGCTGAAGAAGCCCTTGGAGTTGAAATAAGTGGACCCCGACTTGGCTGGAGCTTTGCAGGCCACGTGCTTGCCATCTATGGCTCCAACGGTGTGTGGTAATTTCCACTTCTGATACCACTGCTCTGCAACTTTCTTCCATCCTTTTTCAGTGGAGGGGTACTGGAGGAGCTCCTCCTTGTATTCTTCGATGATGGCCTGAACCACTTCTCTGACCACAATGCTGATGGTGTTGGATGGCACCCTCCTGCCGTACTGCATGCTCCTGTAGGTGGTCCCTGAGGCCAGGTGGCGCAGAGTGAGTGCCACCTTGAGCCCAGGTTCCAGGCTGGGGCGGAAGCTGGTGCTCTGCTTGGTCAACCTGGGTGTCAGCCGCTGCACAACTTCATCAAACATGGCTGGAGGCATCCTCATGAAGTTCTGGAATGCCCGAGTGTCTTCAGTCCTGAGCTCCACCATCAGCTTGCTGTACAGTCCGTCCTCTGCTCTTCTGGCGAACCATCTTCGGACCCAGACTCTTTTTGGCTGCCTCTTTTTCTTCTCGCAGTAGAGTTCACAGAGCCTGCAGATGGCTTCGCACTGTTGCAGAACGATGGTGGCTGCCGAAAGGACTTTGTTACAATCCACGGTGGACATGACTGGATGCTGTGGGAGAGGAAGAGCCAGACGAAGGCTGCAGAGGTCTGCACCGCTGGGCTGCTGTTCTGAAAGTGAGATGCAGGCGAGTTGCTCCCCCTTTTTATAGGCAATATAGGTTTTCCACTAGGCATCCTCCAGGCATCCTCTAGACATCCTTAATATCCGAGATAGGTCCCCTCTGAGAACGTTTTTTCCGTTTTAAACGCTTTGTTTCTGTTCTACATCCGCTAGGCATCGGTTCTGCATCGGTTCTGCATCCGTTCCGCTTCCTCCCTGCGTCCGGGCGGATGGAGTTCCGCGGATGCGTAGCGGATGCCTAGCGGATATAGCGGATGCGTAACGGATGCCCAGCGGATGCCTAGCGGATGCAGAACGGACGAAATGGATACATTTTCTGCGCAAAAGTTTTGGGCAGCCCAAAACTTTCGGAGCGGATGAAACGTCCATAAACGGATGCTGGACAGACAGAGAAGAAGCCAAACGGAGGCAGTGAGTACATCACGTTTTCGAACGGATGGCAAGGTTTTTTGTCCGTTTTACATCCTCTTTGCATTCGTCGGTTCAGTGTGACATGGGCTTAAGTGTCATATCTTATGATTCTCGACTCCTGATGAATGTATCTTTTCTTTTTCTATACTGAGAGTATTTACACCAAGACAAATTGCTTGAGTGTCCAATCACACTTGGCCAATGAAGTATATTTTATTCTATTCTAAAATAGCTTGACTTTATGACTCCTTAAATTTGGTAAACAACTCAGACACCACTCAGCTACAGATTCCACATACAACACTTGAGGAAATGAAAATTATTTTGATAGCCTGCCTTGGGTTTTAAACTAACAGCTCCTCCCCCCCATATCTTTCTAAATTATAGATACTTGATGAGACATTTGATAGTCGTGTATATCTGGGATGTGTACAAAACAGAAAAAAGTTGTTTCTTATCTGGAACAAACCTTTCTACTCCAGAAATTGCCACCAAAACCATGATACCGGGTTGACTGGCCAGTAATTGTCCATCTGTCTGGATCTGGAAGTCCCAGAGGATCTTAGCCCTCTTATTCTCCACCACCTTCTGTGGTATCTCCATTTGGACTTGGAAGTTCTAGCCCACACACTGTGCAGATATTCTTGTGCACAATGCCAGGTACTTAGTTCTTCCGTTCAGTGTATGCTGTTTCTGCCTGCATCTTACACCATGTCACCATTTGTTGGACTATCTCTGAGGCCTCTAGTCTGTACCTTGGATCTTGTCTAGTGTGGTAGACCTCTGCTTCTATGGATTGGGTGCTTCGTGACTGTTCTTGTGCTACTATGACCAGTGCCTCAGTTATATCTTTAAGTCTAACCCTTTCTAGCCATTGGTAGGATTTTCCAATGTCTGTCACTTCAACTGCTGATGTAATATCCTATGCAGAGTCTTGACTTGCCACGACACTTTTCTCTACTTAATCTTCCTCCCATGTCTACTGCTGCCTCAGGCATTCTCTCAGCAACTCAGCAACTGGTGTGGGCGTGGCTACAGGCCATGAGTTTGACAGCCCTGGCCTCGCCCAATGTCCTTGAGCATACATGAGAAAAAGAGACATGTTTCTCAATAATCAGATCTGAGGTTCATCTACTTTCACAAAGAATCAGATCACCTGGGTATAGATTATAGAAAGTATTTGAATTATGCTTACAGGTGGACTGATAGTTGACCCACCCAATCTTTTCTGCACCCCTTTTTCTAAGTATGGCCAACAACTGAAATGGCATGAAAACAGGTTTTTCTTCAAGGCATCTTAACTGTGAAAACTTTCTAGAAAGGTCTGCATGCAGTGTCTATCTTAAATGTCAATGTTGTTTTCTTGAGCTTTTAAATTTTATACTGTACTGTAGCTTTACTGCCACTGTTTCATTTTATGAAGATTGTTTTTTTACATGTCTATATATGATCATTGCTGCAGTCTTTGCAATTTGTTCTGATTTTACCTTTTCTGTCTGCCGCATCTTAATCTCTCAAATTATTTTGCTTGTTTTGCACATTATCCAGAAGAATCTCCCTATTGGATGGCTGGTAAGCTGAATGAACTGGCAAATTAAATATAAAAGAAAAATTGAAAGGTCTTCACAGTTCTGATATAAGACATTCGGGATAGATTTGACTGAAAAAAAAAATTTGTAAGAAGAATAAAATGCATGAAGATGACAACCAGCCAAATCACAGCAGGTTTTCAATACACAGGGCTTGTTCCCTTCACTTTCATAACCCCTCAAGCAACATGCATATCCTCAGAGATTAGTTTTCCATTTCAAAAACTTGTAGCTAACTAGTTTTACAAGGACATGCCCATACACGTAAATTATTACTACATGATTTATGATTCCTATTCCCTAGCATAATTTTAAAAACAAAGCACTGATTTAACAGCATAAAAAGGAATTGTGGGAACACTAGGCCAACTGCAGATGACTTGTTATGCTTGTTCCAATAGTTGCAGTAATTTCCACATTGTCTGGAGTTGAGATAATTAGATCACTTGGGGCAAATATTTTCTCCAGACAATCAGATAGGAAAACTTTCCAGAGATTGGAAGAAAGCCAGATTTCTTTCCTATCAAAAATATGATATATTGGGAAGCGAGAAAATTATGTATGATATGCACACAAAGGGTTTACAAACACAAAACATCACAGTTACAATATCTTTCCCACAACGTTTTCCATCATTTATCTCTATTCTTGGGTATATTATTTCGTCTTTGAGCTATGTTGTGGATTAGGTGCATTTTCCCACTTAAAAGAATGTGATTTCTTTTATTTCTGAATTCTATTTCAAATTCTCCTATAATTATCAAGTTTACCAGACTCCAAAAAGGACGTTGGTACTTTACCTGATATGCCCTGTCAGGCGGTGCTCCATTCAAAATCCAAGAAAGAAATACTTAGACTCTCTAATTTAGAGAAAAGTTATCTTTTACTGAAAGTGAAATTGTAGCAACCAGAGAATTCTGAATCTGAGGAATTAGGCGCATAAATCACATATACAAAGTGATGGAAGTGTTCCCACCCCCAATAGTTCAAATGAAACTTCCAATTAGAAATTGTGGATATGACCATGTGGGGCATCCTTCAGGTGATGATGAGGCCTATGTCCATTGACCTTGGCATACTTTGATAACAGGTTGCAGTTGCGCAGAGAAAAGAAAGCTAAGCGAGAAATAGAAACCTAACTCTGATGCAGGCTTCCTCCCCTTCATTTACACAACAGAAAAATGTAACACCTCCAGCATACTTCCCAGATTCATCCCACTCTCCCCTCCCCCTGTTTCTTATGACAGCCGAAAGATGCAAAGCAATAGTAGAAGATCTTGAAGGCTGACATTCAGCCCTCCTAGAAAAAGGAAAACCGTCAGTCCTAGAAGAGAGAGAGGAAAAAATATAAAGACAATAATTAATAATTAGACAATTACAAAGGAATACACCCCTAGGGCTTATCAGGATACTTGGAATGAAATGCTTTCATCAACTTAGGGGCTTTAACATCGGTGTCGTTAACCCATTCGGCTTGTAAAGAAGGGAACTGTTTCCAGGCTACAAGATACTGGAGCCGACCCCTCCATTTGCGAGAGTCCAGAATTTCTTTAACTTCAAAAGGTTGTTCACCTTCAATCAGTATTGGTATGGGAGGGTCAGTCTGTATGAGTCTTAAATCAGAAGTATGTTCAGGTTTTAACAAACTAATATGAAAAACCGGGTGAATTCGTCGAAGAGTTTTCGATAAGTTCAGCTGGACTGTAACAGGATTTATAATCCGTTCAATCGTGGAAGGACCAACGTATTTAGGACCAAGCTTCTTTGACTTTTGAGTGGTTTGCAGGTACGTGGTGGACAGGAAAACTTTGTCACTTACTTTATATAATTTCTGTGGAGATCTTTTCTTGTCTGCAAATTTCTTATGAGCTTGATGGGCCTCATCTAATGCTTTACGTGTTACTGGCCAGTTAAGTTGGAGTTGAGTTATCCATTCATCCAACGAGTGGATGTTAGGCTTCTCACGAGGAAGTTCAGGTATGGGTACAAAATCTTCTCCCGAAGCTACTTTAAACGGAGTGAATCCAATACGACTATGTACGGAGTTGTTATATGCCACTTGATAGTAAGTCAGATCAGTTATCTTGTTGATAATTTATATAACATCAAAGATACTGTTCTAACACTGCGTTAGTCCTCTCACAGGCCCCATTGGTTTGGGGGTGGTGGGTGGAGCTTAAGCCCTGGGCGAAGCCTATCAACTTCAGGAACTCTTTCCAAAAATTTGAGGTAAATTTGACCCCTCTGTTAGAGATTATGCATTCCGGAATGCCATGTAACCTATAGATATGTGAAATAAACAGTTTAGCCAACGTCTTAGCAGATGGAATTTTGGAACAGGGTATACAATGTACCTGTTTGGAAAACAAATCGGTTACCACCCAAATAACCGTGTTTCCACTGCTTTCGGGTAATTCTACTATAAAGTCCATAGAGATTTCCTTCCAGGGGGCTGTTGGTCTAGCTACATTTTGTAACAACCCTGCCGGCTTACCAGGAGGTCTCTTTGCCGAAGCACAAATGGGACAGCTAGCTACATAAGCTTCAATGTCCTTCTTTAAAGTAGGCCACCAGAATTGCCGCTTAACCAGGTGTAACGTTTTCACAAATCCAAAGTGACCAGTTGCTTTAGAATCATGAGCTTGTTGTAGTATTTGGCCTCTCAGCACTTGTGGCACATACAACTTGGTCCCCACCCAAGCCAAATCATCTCTAACTGTATAGTATTTCGAATGAGCCAAGAACCAATCATCAATTTTTAAAGCTTCTTTTAGTTGTTCGGTTAGGTCATTCGATAAATCCACTTCTTGTTTCTTCTTTTGGGTTCTGGTGATCATTGGGGCGGCTAGATATTTGGTCGAAACAATTGGACTTATTACCTCCTGGCGAATATTATTATATTGGGGTAGTCTAGAGAGAGCATCCGCCAGGAAGTTCTTCCCCCCTGGAATGTACTTCAGTGAGAAATTGAACCGCTTGAAATATTGGGCCCAGCGAACTTGTTTAGGGGACAGCTTCCGAGGCATTTTTAAGGCTTCCAAATTTTTATGATCAGTCCATACCTCAAATGGATGTTTTGTTCCTTCCAGGAAATGTCTCCAGGTCAGTAAGGCCCAACGAACTGCAAATGCTTCTTTTTCCCAGATAGCCCACCTTCTCTTGGTTTCAGACAGTTTACGAGAGGTATACGCACAAGGCTGTAAGGTCCCTTTCTCATTTATTTGAAGTAACACCGCTCCAACGGCCACATCACTTGCATCAGCTTGGATCACGAAAGGAGCCTCCATATCCGGGTGCTTTAGTCCTGGTTCTGCAGCAAACAGTCGTTTTAGCTTCTCAAAAGCTGCTTAGCACTCCACGGACCACTCCAACGGCTTACTCAGCCTTGGCTTCACCTCCCCTTTTGTTTTTAAGAGATTTGTGATAGGCATTGCTATCTTAGCAAAAATCGGGATAAATTGCCGGGAAAAATTTGCAAATCCCAAGAAGCTTTGAAGTTGTTTTCTGGTACATGGTGGAGCCCATTCCAATACGGCACGCACTTTCTCTGGATCCATTTCTATGCCCTCAGATGAAATCCGATATCCCAAATAGTCAATTTTCTCTTGATGGAATTCACACTTGGATAGTTTAGCATACAACTTACCGGCACACAGTTTCTGCAGAACCGACCGCACCAGTGTCACATGTTCATCCAGAGTTTCCCTGTAGATAAGGATGTCATCAAGATAAACCAGAACTCCCCTGTATAAATGTTCATGTAACACCTGATTGATCATCTGCACGAATACAGCTGGGGACCCTTGTAAATCAAAAGGAAGAACGTTGAATTGAAAGCAACCCATCGGGCAGTTAAAAGCAGTTTCCACTCATCCCCTTCCTTAATTCGAATTCGGTAGTATGATTCTCTCAAATCCAACTTTGTGAAAATCTTCCCCTTGGCTAGGTGGGCCAACATGTCCTTCATCAAAGGGAGGGGGTACACATTTTCCACAGAAATGGCATTCAAATTTCTGTAATCCACCACCAAGCATTTGGAGCCATCTTTCTTTTCACGGAACAACACAGGGGCCACTACCCGGGGCCTAACAGGTTGGATGAAACCACGTTCCAGATTTTTATCTATAAACAGTCTTAGCTCCTCTAATTCCCGTGGTGTCATTGAGTACAACTTCAGTTTCGGAGCTTCACCCCAGGCAAAATTTCAATAGCACAGTCTGTTGACCGGTGAGGCGGGAGCTCATCCGAGGCCTTCTCACTGAAAACTTCCTTTAAATCCCAATACTCTTTTGGAATTTTCTCCTCCCCTTTCACAGGTTCGGTACCTGTAGAAGCTATTTCAATCGGAATCTGAAGCTTCGGCTGTGATCTCCCCTCTTCTTCCAGTCGCTGCTTGGTGCGTATGCGCAACAACCCCTTTCTCCAATTAACCTGGGGGTTCCATTTCCAGAGCCAGGGCAATCCCAGTATTAATGGTTGCTCCATCCCAGGGACCACAATAAAGCGCAGAGTCTCATCATGTTCTCCCATGATCATTTCTATAGGTTCCATGATAAAGCATGCAGGGCAACCTCCAGCCACTGATCCACCTAATTGGGCAAAGGAAATGGGCACCTTTAAAGGTTTTAGTTTTAAGTCCATTTTCTCCACTACTTCTGTGTTGATTATACACCTTGTGCACCCAGAATCTAATGGGGCTAGCATTTCCCCTTCAACCCCTGAATTGGGTACTCACAAATTCACCGGAATGGTCAAAGGGCCCAGGCTTGGACTTACCAGGAAGTCGTCTTCCGAGTCAAAATCGTCCTCCTCAGGGGTAACTGGGGTGTCTGACTCTTCTTCTGCGGGAGGGGCAACCTCTGCCGTCTCTTTCGACTTTAGTGCTGCTTCGCGAGGCTTCGCTGGGGATTTTTCAGGTTTTTTCACTTCCTTTGGTGCCCCCTTTAGTTCCAGCTTGACTTTGCAGTTTACAGCCCGGTGACCTTCCTTCCCACATCAAAAACAGGCAAAGGGGTTGGGTCTTGCCGTCACTCCTCCCCTCTGAGGTTTGGGAATCTCTTGAGGATGTGGGGGGGGAAGGTTTGCTCCACCCAGAACCTCCCCGCCGTCTGCTTCGGGTTAAATCAATTTCCACTTCTTCTGCCAGCAAGTACCACATCTGCAAGTCATTTGGGTCTCTTCTAGCAATGCATCTCTTGTACACATCTTCGTTTAAACCATGTTTAAATGCTTCTGGTCAGGGCTTCCTGGGACCAGCCTCGGATATGACCTGCTAACTGTCTAAATTCTTGGGTGTAGTCAGCCACTGACCTCCGCCCCTGATTTATGGTCTTCATCCTGATCCGGGCCTTGCGCTCTGCCAGTGGGTCCTCAAATATAGCTCACAGTGCAGTCATGAACAGGTTATAATTCATCAACTGGGGAGCATTATCATTATGCAGAATCACCATCCACTCTGCAGCTGTTCCCTCCAGAGCCCTGGTAACACATCTCACTTTGGCTGCTTCTGAGGGAAAATCCTCCCCGTATTCTTCCATATAGCTCCAAACTTGGGCTAGAAAAAATCCCAAGGTTTTGGGATCTCCCCCATAACTTACTTCTCACGGAGGCAGCCTAGGAGCCTTCTATGAATTACACCTCCCACTGAGGACCCCAGGGCTGCTGCTGGATGGGGTTCATTTATGGGAGAGGGGGCTGCTCTGCTTCTTCTAGCTGGGGCTATTCCCCCTTCCCCTTCATACCTTTGTGCAGCTTGGAATTGTTCAAAGGCTTCATCAAGGAGTCTCCTGGCTTGATTCAGTGAGAGTTCTCTCTTTTCCTTCTCTTGCCATGGCTCCTCTTTGCCACGCCGGCAGGTGGTGGTGATCCTGGGGGGAGTCCTTTTCTGGATCTTTCTAGCCAACCCCAACGACCATCTGGACTACACAGCTGGACCCTCTTCCAGATTGAGCTCTGCCAGCGATTGGGCTTCCTGTACCAGCAAAGAATCTTGCCCTCCAATGGCTCCCAGATCTTCCTGGTCACTAGTTGAGGATGACATGAAGATGGAAGAAAATTGGGTGTTTTCTCCGGGGTAGAGTGGGCTGGTAGAGTGAGATTCAGAATAATGTCAGGCGGTGCTCCATTCAAAATCCAAGAAAGAAATACTTAGACTCTCTAATTTAGAGAAAAGTTATCTTTTACTGAAAGTGAAGTGGTAGCAACCAGAGAATTCTGAATCTGAGGAATTAGGCACGTAAATCACATATACAAAGTGATGGAAGTGTTTCCACCCCCAATAGTTCAAATGAAACTTCCAATTAGAAATTGTGAATATGATCATGTGGGCACCTTCAGGTGATGATGAGGCCTCTGACCGTTGACCTTGGCATACTTTGATGACGGGTTGCAGTTGCGCAGAGAAAAGAAAGCTAAGCGAGAAATAGAAATCTAACTCTGGTGTATGCTTCCCTCCCTTCATTTACACAACATAAAAATGTTACACCTCCAGCTCACTTCCCAGATTCATCCCACTCTCCCCTCCCCCTGTTTCTTATGACAGCCGAAAGATGCAAAGCGATAGTAGACGATCTTGAGGGCTGACATGCCCATTCTCTGTGAGCTGTGAAGAGCATACAGAGATTGGAGGTGCTTCAGTCTCTTCTAGAAAGGCTGGGCTTAAAACTCTGGGATGCTCCTCCTCCTTCACAGAACTCCTCCTCAGTGTCCCCCAGTTTTGCGAGGACTGAGTGCCAAAGTCCAGAACTCATCACCTGATCTGGATCCCTGACTGGAACGGAACCCCACCAGACAGAAAGAAATGGGTGGGGCTGGATGCTCTTCACAGCTCACAGAGAATGGGCATATCAGGAAAGTACCAACACCCTTTCTCCCATGAGCTGTTCAGAGCATCCAGAAGTGGGACATACCAAAGCTTGGCCTGTCCTTAGGGAAGGACTCCATCTGGAACGAAATCCACTCCTATAATCTGTGGATCCTCTGCAGGACTCTTCTGCCAAATGAAGCGTCTGCTGAGGTGTAGAAATCAATTTTATAATTTCTGACAAAGGGAGAGGATGAAGCCCAAGTTGCCGCTCTGCAAATTTCATCTATGGAAGCCCGTGTGGCCCTTGCTGCTGATGTTGCCACACTCCTTGTTTAGTGGGCTGTAATGTCCTTAGGAACTAAGATGGACTGGCATTTGTAACTTTTAGCTATGGTGGCTCTTAACCATCTACTGATGGTCATCGATGACACCTTTTGTCCTAAAGTGGATGGGTTGAAGGATAGAAATAGAGCCTCAGATTTTAAAAACGCCGCTGTGCGGTCTAGATAGATGCGTAAGGCCCTTCGCACATCAAGTCTATGCCACTGATGTTCCAGCCTATGAGATTATTTTGGACAGAAATTTGGAAGGACCAACTCCTGCGCTCTGTGGAAGATTGAATTTACTTTAGGAGTGAACAATGGGTCCAAACGGAGAATCAATCTGTCTGCATGAAACACGCACAGGTCCTTACATATTGACAATGCCGCCAATTCGGAAATTCTTCTAGCTGATGTGATTGCAATTAGGAAGGTCACTTAACATGTTAGGAATTTAGTGGTTCTTAGAGGCACTAATGGACCAATTGTAAGAGCGGTTAACACCTTGTTGAGATCCCAGGTGGGATAGCGGTGAATTACAGGAGGTCGTAAGTTTGTGGCACCCTTGAGAAAACTGCGGACATGTGGATGGTGTGCAATGGAATGGAGGTCCCCCCAGGTTATCACCAAGGCTAAAGTCTCCACCTGTCTACATAACGTATTTGGAGATAGGCCCTTGGTCAACCCCTCCTGTAAAAAGCTCAATAACTGTCCTATTGATGGAGCAGTTGGGTCGATCCTAGACCCCTGGCACCAACGACAAAAGGCTGACCACGTGGCCTCATATATACGATTTGTTGGTGCCCATCTGGATGCTTGAATCATGGCAATAGCATCCACTGAAATTTGTTGGGCCCTTAAACGGCTCCGCTCAACCTCCATATGGCTAGACTGAGCCATTGTGGGTTCGGGTGGAGTATCGGCCCTTGGGAGAGGGAAACCTTCGATGGTGGAATTCTCCAAGGTTGTTCTCTCGACAGGTCCTGTAAATCTGCGAACCACATTCGCCTGGGCCAGTAAGGGGCGACCAATATCAATTCCGCTCGTTCCTGCAACAACTTCTGGATCAACCTGGGTATTACTGGGAATGGAGGAAACTCATACAGAAGCCCGAGTGGCCACTGACATCGCAGGGCATTGACGGCATCTGTCCCCTGAGTTGGGTACCTTGAGATACAGCAGGGCAATTGGGTGTTGAGAGGAGAGGCAAATAGATCGATTACCAGGTGCCCAAACCTCCACACTGCTTCCTGGAAGACAAGATGGGTGGATGCACCACTCTGCCTGATCTATCGTGGCCCTGAACCAGTCCGCTTGAGTGTTTAATGCCCCTGCTATGTGTTCCGCCTTGATTGAAGACAGATTGGCCTCGGCCCATTTGAACAACTTGGTTGTCTCCAGCATCAAAAGTTTGGAATGAGTACCCCCCTCTCTGTTTATGTGGGCCTTGGTTGTGGTTTTGTCTGTCAAGACCAGAACGTGGCACGAATGGAAAAGGGATAGAAAACTGTGTCAGGCCAGGTGAACTGCTTGCAGCTCCAACAGGTTCATGCTTTGTGCTTGTTCAGAAATAGACCAAATTCCCTGTGCAGTGTGGCATTGGAAGTGACCTCCCCATCCTACCAGGCTGGCACTGGTTGTGATCGTTATCCTGTGAGGTTCCTTGAAAGGGCATCCCCCATTTATTGTTTTTTCAGACCACCAGCGAAGCGATCGGAGAACGTTGTGCAGTACCTTTATCCGGACATTGGAGGTGGCTCTTCCAGATCACTGGAAAGGTAGCAGGAACCACTGCAGCTCTCTAGAATGGAATCGAGCCCAAAGCACAATGGAAATACAAGAAATCAGTTTCCCTAACAATTTAGTCAGCAATGCCAGGGAAACCTTCTTAAGGCCCTGATCTCCTTGGCCAAAGACAGAATACTGTTTAACCTGTCCTGAGAGAAGAAAACCTTGCCTTCCACAGTATCTATCACTGCCCCCAAATGAACTAACCTAGTTGAGGGGATCAAGTGGCTTTTATCCCAATTTATGGAAAAGCCATGACCCTGAAGGGTCTCCAGAGTAAACCTGGTGTCCAATTTTGCTTGATGTCTGGAAGATGACAAAATTAAAATATCATCCAGATAACATTGTAAGCCTTCTGATTTGATTCTGAGCGCGGCAGCCAACGCCGCGAGGATCTTAGTAAAAGTCCTAGGGGCTGAAGCCAGACTGAATGGCAGGGTGATATATTATTCATAGTGCTGATCACATAGCAAAATCTAAGATATTTTTAGTGGGCTGGTCTGATTGGTATGTGTAGATAAGCCTCTGAGATCTATAGAGGTCATGATATCGTTCTCTCTGATGCTAAGCAGAATGGACTGGAGAGTAGACATCTTAAATTTTCGATAAACCAATGATCTGTTCAAATGTTTGAGGTCCAGAATTGCCCTCCAGCCCCCCGAACTCTTTGGAACCACAAACAATAGAGAGTAACAGCCTTGACCCCGCTGTTCAGATGGGACCTTTCTAATGGCCTCAATATGCAGAAGATGATTGATAGCCTCTTGCATCAACGCCCTCGTAATGGGGTCCAAAGACCTAGGGCTCCTAATGAAAAAGTTTGGGGGGAAAGATTTAAACTCTAGCGCCAAACCAAACCTAACAGTATCCTTGACCCACGCATCAGAAGTGGAGCTGTCCCATTAATCAGCAAACAGTTTTAACCACCCTCCAATGGGAATTGCTGTCAAGGACTCACTTGGGCCGACGAAAGAATCGGCCTCCAGTGCCTCTGGGGTTTCTACTATTTTGGCCTCCCCGCTGACCTCTATCGGAAGATTCCGGCCTATATTGTCTAAAACTGGGCCTGTAGCCTGATGTTCTCTGAGATCTGGGAACATAGGGGCCTTGATAGTAGGACTGAAAGTAACCCCTTTGAAAAGACTGGGACGTTCTGTTTTCAGACCTACGAAAAAGAGGGGGAAGCATTTTTTTTGTTTCTTTTCTCTATAAGGAGGAGATCCAAGACACTGCCAAATAATTTATCCCCCGATATTGGGGCTGATGCCAACTTGCATTTATGCTTGGTATCCGCCTACCAATGTTGGAGCCATAGCAGTCTCCGTGCTGATATGTGAGATGCTGTGGCCCTAGACGAGAATTTGACTGCATTAAATGTGGCATCAGCGGAGAACTCCGCGACTGCCATAATTTTAGCTATGCCCTGGTGAGCTCTGACGTTTGACGCCAGCAATAAATCTCTCAGGTGGGAGAGCCATCAGAGGGAGGAATGTGTAAAAAAGGGTGCAGCTATAGCTGCCTTAATGGCCCAAGCATCAGAAACGTGCGCCCTACAGAGTGCTAACTCTGCCCTCTTTTCTTCCGATCTCAGGGCTTCCTCGGCCTCATTAGGGAAGGTGGAAGAAGAGGCCAGTGCCACAATGGGTTCATCCACCTCAGGCGTTTTAAGAAAATTTGCAAACTCTGGTGCCAAATTAAAATATTGCTTATCATACCCTGTTGGGGCTGGGTATGATGCTGCTGATGCCCATTGATTTTGTACTAATTCAACAAACATAGGAGGGACAGGAATAGTTTCCACCTCGTTAGTTGGTTGCAAGAATATTAGGTCCTGGAATTCATCCTGAGACCCTGTTGGTACTGGATTAGTGTCTGATGTACCTAGTTTAGCGGTGTTCTTTGCTTTGAACAGTAAAGATTTAAAGAGGTGTGGACGAAAAAGGCCAGAAAAGGTAGGTTGGTCTGGAATGAGGCTTTTGTCATCCGACATTCCCCGTTGTAGCGGGTCCGCCTCTGACAGCTCCTAGTCCATCTGATGGATTGACGACCCCCCCTCCATGGAACCCTCCTGGTCCTCAAAGTCCACCTCCTCCCAAAGGCCCTGGACCGGTATGTTAGGAATATTGTGGAATACCTGCAATTGATGTCATTGGGTATGTCCAAAGGAGCGGGCAGACAAGGATCCCGCATCTGAAGTGGTCGAAAAGTGTCTCGTCCAGATGGATTGCTGAACTCCAGCCGCAATGCCCCTTTGAATCGCCATCTCCATTCATTGCCTCATTTTGATGGGAATAGATTCAGGTAATCCCTCCTCCTGTCTTACACCGGTGGCTGTAGGGGTGAAGGTTGCCTCAGGAATTGGCCGGCCAGTGCTCAATGGAGGAGATGTGCCTATGGGGGGTTGTCTAGGAACAGCCTGTCTGGGCTGGGTAGATAAGTCCAAGGGCCCCATCAATGGGTTTGGGTTCTGATCAGTCATGGCCCTCCTCCCTGTCTGCCTCCCTGGCTTATTTTTGCAATTGTCTTTCCAATGCTAGGTGCCTTCTACGGGCTATGGTGATTAGGCGTGAAATTGAGGCAGCCGCTGAAAAGGGCGGGAAGCGGAATCACCAGTGTTAAGCATCTGGAGAGCCGCTGCTACTGCTGCTGTAATTGAGATTTAAAACACTGCTGTTAGAAGAAAACAGTAAGGCCAGGAAGTTGTGGCTGTGAACGTTCCGTTCTGATCGTAAGCAGACGATCGGAAAGGCAGATAAGGCTGTTTGCTGAAGAGAAACCCTCAAGCTGCCTGCAGAGAGGCAGGCTCCGCTAATTTGTGAGGGAAAGTGATCGGAATAGAGATAAGGCTATTTTCTGAGGGGAAAGCCTCAGGCTGCCTGCGGAGGGCAGGCTCTGCTAATTTAAGAGGAAAGCTGTTTTAAAGCTGTTTTTTAGTTTTTACCTAAATCGAGGGGAAAGCTTGAAAGACTGAATTAGATGGTGGGAAGGGTTTTAAAAATCCAACCTGAATTTGAGCAAAGGCGTTCCAGTCAGGGAGTGCACAACCTCTTAACTCGAAGTCTGAGCTAAAACTGGGGGACGCTGAGGAGTTCCGTGGAGGAGGAGGAGCGTCCTGGACCTACATACATGTATATATATATGTATGTATGTATGTATGTATGTATATATATATATGTATGTATGTATGTATGTATACACAGTATACATATATGTATGGTATTCAGCTTTGTTCGGGTATTTTCCCACATCATTATAGTTGTGCTTTTAAAGTTGTAGCAACGTTTCGGCAGAATCTCATCTGCCATCATCAGGCTTCTGTATTGTGTTCATCTGTGAGTCAGACTTTCACAGCCATTTCAGTTTTAAATTTGAGGCTAGCCTACTGCTGTGAAGTTTGAAAATGAAATTTCATTGCATTCAGCTCTCAATATATACAGACGAACAGACGAACACAATACAGAAGCCTGATGATGGCAGATGAGATTCCCACTATAATGACGTGGGAAAATACCCAAACAAAGCTGGATACCACACATGTAAGTACCCGCGAAAACTTAAGAAAACATTTCAGCACAAGATCCAGGTTATCTCCACAACAAAATTCAAAAGGCCATCACACAGCCCATTATACTAACATCAACTCCATCAACCAATCAAGAGGCAGCAGCGCAGCCAACCAGCCCAGCACACCAGCCCCCCCACCAGTATTTATAGAGAGACGGAAGCTCCAATCACATACTGCTTGCACTGGCATGAAGCTGAAAGTACCAGCCTGAGGATGGCAAGTGGGACCTTGCTGAAACGTCGCCAAGATACTCTTAATCTTACATGGGAAAAGACCCGAACACACCTAGACTAACCAACCTACCTACATACATACATACATAATATATATAATTACCACAACAGCCAATAAGTTTCCTTGCTCAATCTTTGCTGAACTTGTAGATATGTATTATTTTCCCTTGAAATAATTTATCAGACAATGTAAAAAGTGACAAGTTTAATTAATAACAAGACTGCCATTGTTATTTTGCCATATTTTGCCATTGTTATCTGGCAAAGAGGAACTGATCAACAATAAGGAGGGGGGACCTCTAAAAGTACTCCAATGCTCTCCATAGGTGGATTTCTGTACATTTTCATCTGAGAAACATCATCAAATACTGCAACGATTCTCTTTTCCATGTCAGCAACACTTCCAGAAAGTAAAAAGTCTATTTTGCTAAACATCACATTTTACAGCTCAAATTGGCTCACATATGAGTACAATAAGGATCAAAGTCTATACAGCGGAAGCATGTTTACTTATTCTCAATTTTCCAGGTTTCAATTTTGTACTAATAATCATACAAAACCTGTGACTAATAAGAAATGGCAGTAAACATAACAAACATCACTCAATTTAATTCACCTGGCTGCTGCTTTGTTTGCTGCCAACTTAAGACATTTGCTACAAATTGGTTATTTCATGGTATCTACTGCATATCCCTCATATATTGATATTATTAGTGCTTGCATATGGTTCCTTTAAAAATCAGCTGGTAAGTTCAACTGGTACAAAATGCAACAACCAATGTGCTCACAGGGCAATCTGCTGCTTTTGGAGATATATTGACTTCCAGTGTGTCTTCAAAGTTTAAGGTTACCTATAAAGTCCTACGTGGTTCGGAGCCTGCATCAGTGTGTTATTGTACCCATGAAAAGAACCCTTAACTCTCTTTTCCATGTACCATCTACCACAGTATTGGTTACTGGGATGAAAGACTGGTGGACCTGATTTGTTTCTTTTGTTTTCTTAAAAGAAGTTTATCATAAATCTGTATGTAACAACAGCAGTTGGACGTAGAAGATGGGAAATCTTTTAAACAGTGCGGAGCGAAGGAATCGCAATGGCAAGGCTATAATTAGCAGGCCCCAATTGCCGCAAAAGTGGCTGGGTCGTTCTTGCCAATCCGATGTTCATTCCGAAAGCTAGGCGATTTAAATGCCATCGGCTACCTAGCTGTGGGAATTAAGAGTTTGTTGAGAGAAAAGACCAAACCTCAAACTCGCTCTTATTCCGGCCAAGGAGAAAGCTGCCAATCCAATGAAGACTGAGCTAAAACTGGGGGACGCTAAGGAGGAGCCCATGGAGGAGGAAAGCCCAGCCTATCCAAGCAGAGACTAAGCACCTCCCACTACTGGATGCTCAGAGCAGCTCATTGGAGAACTGAAAAACCTTGTAGAAAAGTGAACTTAACCCATCCATCCCATCTCATTTGTGAAGCATGCTATAAGGAGAGGAGACAAATCAGCAAAAGAGAGGTCAGTCAAATTCCAAAAATATGTAATTAAATTCAAAGTTTAGTGCAATATTACTCTTGGAAAACATGTTGCACAATGAATGCAAACAGCCCGTTTTGTTTAAATCTCTTCAGAATAAGATAGTATGGTAATTCAAGAACTATGCTGGCAGTTAAACATTTTTGCTGGGTGAAAGGACAAATTCTCTAAGATGATGTTCTCTAAAAGAAAACAAAAGATGATCACTGAAGGACTTTATTCTTCCTACTCATAAAATGTGATTGTGATTGTGTGTAGTCACAAAATAGTGCTGATGTAGCTCCATTATCACTTCTTTCTAATGCACCAGATGCTTCTTTCCATTCCTCCACTTTTTAAAAAATGTTTGACAGCTGCACCTGCTTACAAAAAATAAATAGAAAAGAAATAATCCAGTATTTTCAATTGCTAAAGTAGTTTATAGAGATTGTGTGAGGTCTAAAGGTATTTCTATAAATAAAACATATAATGGAAGCTTGTGTTTTGCTTTTTAAAATACTAGCTTCTATTTAATTTTTTCCATTGGAAAAAGTGCAAAAAGAATGTAGAGTAGAAGGATTTACAGGTGCTAAGATAAGTCCTCCAAATTTCACACTGACTATTACAAACTAAGAAAATTAAAATCAAGTTAAATGAATGTTAAATGATAGATTTTCAGAGTCTCATTATTTTAAACATCTTGATTTACAGCTGACTTTTATTTGCAGTTAATTTGTCAACACAATCTTGCAACACAGACTTTAATTGTAAATGTCTTTTTAGAAGCACTTCAGATGAAATGAAACTTTACTCGTCCTTTTCGAGAGAATACATATAACCCTCAACTTATCATCACAATTAGGAACTGAACTTCAATTGCTAAGCAATATGGTTATTAAGTGAGTCACACTTAATTTTATAACTATTGTAAAATTACAATAAAAATTACAATTAAAACTACAAATCTGGTTTTCCCCACTTACTTTACTTGCTGATAGCCCCTTAGGAACATTGCAAATGGCAATGAGTAATCCTAGAATGCTGTAACCTTTGTGAATACATGCCAGATGTCAACCACCAAAATTCTGATTAGATGGCTGCAGGGATACTGCCGTCATAAGGGCAAGGATTGGTCATAAGTCACTTTTTTCAGCATAAGGTTATTATTTAAATAAGCATCAGGAATTTAATAATTTCACATACGATTAATACCGTGTTTCTCCAACAATATGGCCTCCCCCCAATAAGAAGTCCCAGCATACTTTAGAGGCATAAAATCAAATTAAGCTCCTCCCCCAAATTAAGGCCCATATTACACATGCAAAATTGGGGGGAATGGCGGTGGGGAAGTACTTTTGTTGCATACCCGGATATAGTGCTGCCTGCATTGACCTCGGCGTTGGTGGGGCACTTAGTATCAGGAGACCTTCCGCCGTTGCTTTACCTTCTCCCTGTGCTGCCACGGTATTTACAGCAACGCCGCAGTTTGATGCAGCCATGCGCGACCAGCCAGGGCTCCTCCCTGCAACCAGAGCCCAGAGGAGACACTCTGCTTCAGGCGCTCCTGTCGCTGCCTTCCCTTCGAAGGCAAAGCCAGTTCTTTTAAAAATGAGAGGACAGCCCAACCCCACGTGGGGAGGCAAATCTCCTGGGGCCGCAGCGCAGGATCGGCCCACCCCGGGAGAAGCGCCCAGTCGCCGTCCCTGCCTCACACCGGGCAGAGCGCGAAGAGTTTTGCCTGGGGCGCCCAGCGCAGCTGACAGGTAAGCCCACCTGCCCGGCGGCAGAGATCTCACCAAGACAATGAGCGTCTCCCCGCCGGACCCTCTGCTCATCCCGTCAGAGCCGTGCGGGCTGGACAGAGCTGGGAAAGCGAGCCGCGGTTGTGCACCCGCCTGACGACCGAAGAGCTGGGCCGACCTGAGCTTGGCTTCCTTCCCATGTCCCTCAAAGACCGAACCCAAGAGGCTGCCGAGGCAATGATAGCGCCCACCCTCCACAGACAGGGAGGCGAGGCAACAGCAGCGCTGCTTCCCTGGCCAGCTGGTCTGGTGGAGAGAGCCTGAAGCCGCCCGTTCTTTCCACCCCTCGCCCAGCCCGTCCACATCCCCACCATCTCCAAACGTGCCAGCAGCTCCAAATGCTGCAGCAGCATGGGCATCAGCACTCACTCAGCGGGGCTCAGCTCGGAGGAGGAGCCAAGCTCAGGTTGGCCCAGCTCTTCGGTTGTCAGGCGGGTGCGCAACCGCGGCTCGCTTTCCCAGCTCTGCCCAGCCCGCACGGCTCTGGCAGGATGAGCAGAGGGTCCAGCAGGAAGGCGCTCGCTGCCTTGGCGAGAGCTCTGCCACCGGGTAGGAGGGCTTGCCTGTCAGTTGCGCTGGGCGCCCCAGGTGAAGCTCTTCGCGCTCTGACCGGCGCCAGGCAGGGATGGTGGCTGGGTGCTTCTCCCAGGGTGAGCCGATCCTGCGCTGTGGCCCCGGGAGATTCGCCTCCCCACATGGGGTTGGGCTGCCCTCTTGGGCAGCAGAGGTGTCATTTTTAAAAGAACTGGCTTTGCCTTTGAAGACAAAGGGAAGGCAGCAACAGGAGCGCCTGAAGCCGAGTGTCTTCACCAGGCTCTGGTTGCAGGGAGGAGCCCTGGCTGGCTGTGCATGGCTGCGCCAAACTCCACGGCATTGCTCTAAACACCGCGGCAGCACGGGGAGAAGGTAAAGCAACAGTGAAGGTCTCCCGATACAAAGTGCCCCACCAACGCCAAGCAACTTCCAAGCCGTCGTCGCCCGCCCATCTGAGTTTGCAAGGGGGGGAATTAAGTCACCCCCGAAAAGACGGCCTAGCCGTTTTTCAGGGGTCAAAAAAAAAAAAAAAGCCTGGCCTTATTTTGTGAGAAACACAGTATCATAATTGGCTCAAAATAGGAATCCTTATGTAAAACAAAGGCCAGAAAAAAGGAAAATCAATACTCCATTGCAAAAAAAATAGGAGATGTTTAGGCTGGTCCAACGTTACATTATTTAAGTTCTCTTTTGCATTTATTCCAATTTTACATACAGAAATTGCAAGATAGATCATTTACTCATCTTGAAACATTTTCATTAAATTTCATGAGATATAGTCTTCACTATATTCCTAGTGAAGAAACCATATCCAGCAACCAAACATAAAGTACAAGTATAAAGTGTAAATATAAACAGCTCTTCCTATTTATGTGTCAGAAGGTTACACAAAACAGTATGTTCCAGGTGTAAAGTTAAAAAGTTTGGTTACTGCAACCTAGACATGCAGAATTTGTTGAACCCACAAACACATGGTGCCCAGGCTTCCGTGATATTTTAGATTCTCAAAAATTCTTTAATTTGAAAACAGAAGCTTGCATGTTCCACAGTAAAATGCCAGTCTCTTGTATCATCTTTATTTCTAAGAATGCCTTTGGGTCCCAGATGGATCCAACATTTTATTAGGAAATAAAACAGACACCATGACTGTCTGAATAAGCACTAGTTCAAAAAACCAAAAGGAAGCAGAGCTAATAGCATCCTCTACAAAAGGGAGCTAGTTTGTATGACAAGTAACATTATGGTAAATTGTACTTTTAAACTGTTATGTCCCCCACCTTTTTGTAAATGGGAAAGTATCCCCAGAAGCTTTTTTTACAATCCACAAGATAAATGTTTGCAAGGTAGGAGTTCTGGATTTGCAATGCCAGGACATTTCCAGGACACTAATTTGCAAGAACCTATCCCAGATCAAGCTTTGATAATTTATGCAGCAGGCAATCCCCAAAATTAAGATTGCTGCAAGAACTTCCTCACAGAAACAGATTTCATTTTCAAAGACTTCATTTTAGCTAACTGCTAGATGCAGCTATAAAGGATACAAGCAAGGCATTATTGGCTTAATAATCTTGTTTCTCACCATAATGTGGTAAATCCAAAATCTACATTTATATACCACTAAACCTCTTGTTGTCATTACCATCAATTGGGCAAAATGGGACATCACAAGGCAACAATTTTTGAACCAGTCTACCTCAAATGGACTAACATATAAAATGTGTCCACTAGGATGGAATGGAAATTGAGAAGGAGATAAAATGCATGCCTTGCATGATGTAATATCTCTGTTGATGTTGGTGCCATGGCCAAAGTCTGTCCTCACTGTCAATTGTTCCTCTTCCCTGAAGAAACTGCCAATTTCTGCTTTATGAAGGGAAAAGTCAGGATAGGCAGTTTACTATTTCTATCTAATAAATTCCTTAATTTATATAGCAATGATTAACTTATTGCAAACAAGTTCAGGAAGAACATCAGACAATGCAACGGCCTCTTCCAAATAATATATTTTGGTGCCAAAGAAGTCCTTTGTTCAAGGCAAATCCACTATTACATCAGACATTTAATGCCAGATCCCAACCAGCAAGCCAATTTATTCAAATTTATTTGGAGGGAGGGAGGGAGGAAGGAAGGAAGGAAGGATTTCTGATGCTCTCTCCCAGATTCTCACAAGGAAATTCAAAGAAAGCTGGCAGGAAATTGGGAGTCACTCCCACTCCCATTGCTTTTTTGCCCACCCATGGTTCTTCTGTTTCTGGAATAGGAAACACCTCTGGAACAATGACACAACAGAACACATGAGTTATCTATAGAGAACTATTTTCATTGTAGCCAGCATCACTGGTATAAAACTACCTGCTATAATTTTCAATTATGAAACAAACTGGCATTAAATTATGTGAACTGAGAACATATCAAGACAATTTCTTCTATATAAAGGAAGTGATCCCAATACTGCATGCTTCACGTACATAGATGAATAAGATCAGATTGATTGATATTTATTAATAAGCGTGTATAAACCACTAATGTATAAGTTTTTCAGACTAAGGGCAACTGTTGGCCTTTGATTATAGCTTAGATCAGGGAGCATAGGCAGGAAAAATGTAATATGACATAATTTAAAATTAACTAAAATTTTAAAAATTAAGGGTAATTAATATAGTCATATGCTTTATTTCCCGTTACATTCAAGATAATAATTTAACAAAAGGCTTTGGAGGGTCAATCCAAAGAATTGGGAGAGGTGCTAAATGTATGCATTTGCAAATATTCCCATTAGAGGCGGCTTTGTTTAGTAAACAAACATAATCTAGTTTCATTATTCATGACCTGTCTACATTTATGGTGTGTTAGAGGGGGTTTGCTTCTGAAAAAGATTATAGGAAAGTACCATACTTTTTTGGTTCAACAGTAGCTTCAAGGCTGTGGGTTTATTGCACTCATATTTAAACTTCAACTTTTCTCCATCATTTCCTCCAAGTACATTCTTCACATGCGGTCCTCTACTTCCAGCTACACTGAAGCCAAAATTTCTGTTGCTGAACATGACAGCTATAAATTGAGTTTTGGCCCCATTTTACAATCTTGTTTGCCACAGTTAGTAGAATCACTGCAGTTGTTAATTGTTAAGTGAGTCTGGCTTGCCCATTGAGTTTGCTTGTCAGAAAGTTGTAAACAGGTGATCACCTGACCCCAGGACATTGCAATAATTATATGTTTCCAGGCGTCTGAATTTTGGATCTTATGGCCATGGGAAATGCTGCAATGGTCTTAAATGTGAAAAACGATTATAAGTCACTTTTTTGAACTCTGTTGTAATTTTGAATGGCCCTAAATGAACTGTTGCAAGTCGAGGACTACTTATATATGGCTTATTACACTGACTATTTAATCGAACCATGTAAGCTTACTGTATGAATGAATGACTAGAGTGGAATATGCTTTCATCTGGCAGTCATCAAACTCAAAATGGGCGTTGGTAGAAGTTACTGTGATAGAAAGCGCCCTTTCTATCTAAGCTGCGAGAGCCCAGGATGGGTTGACTCCTTCCTATGATGTCATTTAGCTGAGTCTGCATTAAGATATAAAAGCCAGCCCCCGGGAGAGATACCAGCTTTGGCGAAGACACTTGACAGACTGAAAGATGTCTCTGAAAGCACAAAATGAAGACAGAAATATGTCTTACCCTCTCCGGATGAATCAAGGGAGGGGCTGGGCTCTCTTGCAACATAGATAGAAAGGGCGTTCACGGTAACTTCTACCAACGGCTATTCTCCTCCATGCTGCATCGAGAGCCCAGGATGGGACATACCAAAGCTTGAATGTCCACGGACGGGTCCTCGTCTGGCTCATCACACCAACTGTTGAACCACTCATTGAAGCACCTGTCTGCCGAAGGCTGCAGTCACTGAGGCAAAGGCATCCAGACAGTGAAAGGAGACGGGATGTCCACATGGCCACATGAAAGATCTCCTCCAAGGATGCTTGGGTCTCCCAGGCAGCAGACGTGGCTGTGCTTCTGGTAGAATGTGCCGTCAGACCTCGGGGAACCAGAAGGGCCGCAGCTTTGTAGGCCTGCTCAATGCAAGACCTGACCCACCTGCTAATAGTAACAGAAGAGGCCTTGTGCCCCAAGTGAGAAGGGAAAAAGGAAACAAACATGGCTTCCGATTTCCTGAAGGAGGAAGTGCGCTTAATGTATATTCTAAGAGCCGTGCTTACGTCTAGTGTGTGCCACTGACGCTCTAAGTCATGGTGCGGGAACAGAATGCAGAGATGCCATCAATGCTGCCAGAACCTTCATGAAGACCTTTGGAGCCGATGAGAGGCAAAAGGGAAGTGCTTGATACTGATAATGGGCATTCTGATAACAGAAATGGAGAAACTGGTGATGATGAGGCCAAATGGGGATGTGGATGTAAGCCTCAGTGAAATCAATGGAAGAGAGGAGGTCACCCTCCCGAACGCTCTCTAAAATAGAATGCAGATTCTGTATTTTAAATCACCTGTATTTGACAAATTGGTTGAGAAATTTTAGATTTAGGATAGCTAGCCAACCCCCCCCCCCCAAAGGCTTTGGGAACAATGAAAAGGCGAGAGTAAAGCCCAGGTCCCCGTTGAGGGGGGAAAAGGTTGAATAGCTTTGATTTCAAGAAGGTGTTGAATGGCCTGATTTATGAGGTCTTGCCTTGAAATGTCCCAAGAGATAGGACAGATCAAAAAATTTTCTGGGGGTGAGGTTAGGAAATCCAATTGTAACCCTGACCTAATAGTGCTGAGCACCCAGGTATCCGTCGTTGACTCCTCGCATTTGGAGGCAAAGAAGGCTAGGCGACCTCTGATGGGTGGGGAGAACAAGGGATTACTTAGAGCGATGGAAGGAACGAACCCCCTCTCCCCAAAAGGGTTGTTTACCAGAAGAAGGTTGTTGCCTGCCAGAAACTTCCACATGTTGGTCTTGGCGTTGGGAGTACGGTCTCTGAGAATGGGAGAAGCGGGATGAGGTCTCCGCTCAGAAGGCAGGAGGACGATAAGGAGCAGGGCGATAGTCGGCTTTCTTCCCAGAGGAAGAGAGAATTTTACGTTTATCTCTGGTTTCGATAAGATAAGGTTCCAGAGCATCACCAAAAAGCTTATTGCCTGCAAAAGGAACTGAAGCCAGCTTCCATTTGCACGTGACTCCACCTGCCAATTTCGGAGCCATAAAAGACTTCTTCCTGCTACAGAAGATGCCATGGCCTTGGATGCAAATTTGGCAGAATTGAGAGTGGCATCAGCAGTGAATTCCGCCACTGCAATAATCTTATTAAGGTCTTGGTGAGACCGAAGGTCAGAAGCAGGCAATCTATTCTGGAGTTGGTGCAGCCACCGTATGGATGCCCTGGTGAAGAAGAATGCTGTTGTTGAAGCCCAAGCAGCCCAAGCAGCAGCCTGGTGATTCCACTTGAGGGTCTGTTTGGAACATTTATCATCTGGTTTCAGGATATCTTCTGGCTCCCTGGGAGTGCCAGAAGATGAGAACAAGGCCAGAACTGAAATGTCAACAGAAGGCACTGCCAGAGCTGCGCTGACATTGTAGAAACCCTTATTCAGAGAAGATGGGTGAGGACCTGCCGAAGGAGAAGCACACTGTTCCTTGACCATGTCCAGGGACAAAGTGGGAGAAGGCAAAACCTCTACATGCACTCCAGGCTTGCAGAAGAGCGAATCCCCTTGCTAGACGGATTTCCTTGTGGCTCAGGAGCCACTTCCTCTGGCGACAGCTTGGCAGTGACCAAGGCCTTGCTGAGCAATGGCTTGAAGAGAGTAGGTTTGAAGACCAATACAGAGGAAGTCTGCTCTGGGCGAGAATCCTCTTCCTCTGAAAGATTTTGGTCAAAATCTCACCTTCTTCACGTTCTGAATGAGAGGAGTAACTGTGTTCAGATGGTGAAGCCCTTCCTTCCTTATCAACCTCCTCCCATTCTGGTAGAGAAGAATGGACCCTGAGGTCCTGGGGCCTGTGTAAATCAGGGTGATGAGGCAAGGAACTTATAGATTGAGAAGGGAGAAGGGCCTGAACTGAACCCTTTCCAAAGATCGAAGAATTTGCTTGAAGCCTTCAGCTAATCCCTGCCTAATGGCCAATGAGACATCTTGGATATCCCCTGGTCTATGCTCAAAGGTAGAGGAAGAAGACCAAAGGTCCACTGCTGTGGGAGTGAAGGTGGCTTCAGGCCTAGATTGAGAAGAAGTTCGAGGCCTGGAGGGAGGGGGAGGAGCAAAGGCACAGAAGCCTGTTGGAAATAGGGCCCAGATTTGCTGAGATCCTGAGGATCTGATTGTTCTGCAAAAGTCTCAGAAGACCAGGATGGAGGATGGAAAGGCTCATAGACATCTTCTCATCCCTTGGGAGAGCTTGGCTGGGGCCCACGTGTTTCACCTGAAATATGCTGTAGTTGCACTCCCTTCTGTTGAATAGTTCTGTTGAACTTCCTCTCCAGGGCCGCATGTCTGCGCTTTTCTGCCCTCAACTCAGCCTGAATTGCTTTCTTAGGGGCTAGAGCCTTAGCTCTGATTTTAGCAGCCACCTCCCTCTGGACTGATTGGCTGTGTTGCCTACATGTTTTTCTCTTATTGGGCTTGAGAAACTATTCCACTGGGGGGGGGGGAGCTCTGCCTGAGTCTTATCTTGCTCCATTTGTCAAATAAAGGCTCTTGTGTTGGAAAGAAACTGTTTAGAAAAAAAAATTATTTAAGTCCTTTAGGGTATAAAATGGCCCTCAGGCTTACAAAATGGCCACTCACCACATGGTGGAAGGCTTCAATCCAAGATGGCCACTGACTCGGGGAAACAGGCTCCAAGATCAAAGAATCGCTCCTTAGGCTATAAAAACCCCTGAGCAGTCAGCAAACGAAAAGGCAGCTGCCAGCCACACGATCAGCTGGCTGACGCTGTTATCGGTTTACCGATCGTTTTTTATGATCGCTCAGAATGCAGAAGTGGGGGAGGTCTGCAGATGCTGCCCAACTTGCCTGCACAGCGCTCTGGCAATGCTGCTCCCAACGTTGCAGGAGAGAGAGCCCTGCCCAGATCCCTGGGAGCTGCTTGAAGTGAGGAAAAAAATACTGAAGATCACTGGTGATTGCTATCTAACAACGCTTTCAGAGACACAGCTACTGACTGAAAGGAGCTGAGTCAAAAGCTAGGGTCTCTCCCGGGGGCTGGCTTTTATATCTTAGTACAGACTCAGCTAAATGACATCATAGGAAGGAGTCAACCTATCCTGGGCTCTCGATGCAACATGGAAGACAAAACTCAAACTCAAGTTCATCTGTTTAGCACTCTACACATTTTTAAAATATTAATAAATTAAAATACAACAAAAATTTCTTCACTACATATTTCCTATCCTTAATAATAATACTTTCACTGATATTTTTTCACTTATTTTAAATAGCAAAAAAGCTACCATGATAAATGAACAAGGATACCATGGTAAATAAGTATATTCAGATCTTTCAACTGTTGGGTAGCTTTCCCATTGAAAGCATTTCATAACTATTGGTTCCCCCCAAAAAAATGGTTTTGAATTTTTACCCATCCCCAAAAACAAAACAGGCTTGGTTCTGATTGCTACTGGATGAAAGGCAATCTAAAAAAATCAGGACCATAAACTGGATTTGGAAGTTGAAAAAAAAATCCCATAAAGCTATTGCAAATCATTTCAATAAGTCACTGAAATTGAACTGGACTCAAAAGAGATGTTACCAAGGGGAAGAGCCCTTGTCACATCAACTGACCTGGGGTTTAAAGAGGCATCTTTAAGTAAAAACATTTTTCTTTACCAAGGACTTACCTATATTATCTCCTTTTAATGACCCCATAATCCCTTGCAGGGTGGAGTTAGCAAAGTGTTTTAATGGCCAGATGCCCTTCCTGTCACCAATGTGGAGGTGAGAAACATGTTCACCAGATACATTCTCAGTGTGCCCAGAGAGAGAAATATCTGCCTCTACCTAGGATCAAACTCATAGCCTCCTGATTTTTAGGAGAGGTCCACCTCTAGGCCATCACACCAATCCCAAGGACCTACCTATATAATTCTAAAAAAATGTTGCACATTTTGTCTTAAATAATATTTTAGTCCACGTGATATACCTATATTCTTTTTCCAAGTATTTTCATGCATTTGTAATTTTTGTAGTGATGTTACATTTTACTATATGATATAATGTAGATTTTGCTGATTAAATTGCTCTGTGTCATAGCAATTTTATTAAGAAAATAAAAACTAATAACTCCAATTAATATTAACATGTTAGCACACACATGTAGGACACTTCACAACAGACTTTATCTTAAAATGTTTTATATAGAAGTCTTTATTTAATGTTTTTGTAAATTAAGCGCACTAATTAAAATCCATTGCAAAATTGATCCAGACGCATTTCTAGTTCATCTTTTATTAGATTTACATTCTGTCTTCTGCACAGGAGCTCAAGGCAGTATACATAGTGTTGCATCCTCTTAATTTCTCTCACAACAATGATCCTGCAAGGTGGTCTCATTTGAGTCAACTCAATGTGTTTCCATGACTGAGGGAGGATTACAACCTGGGTCTTGCTACTCCTAGCCATCACTTAAACTTTGCAGGCCTGCAAAACACAATCTACTGGACCAATGGCAAGTTTCCTATCACTTTTAACGCTAGCAACTACTCATAGACATAAAATATTACAGGTTGAAATCGTTCCAACTAATGCTTACAGATATCTTTAAAGCTTCCTGCAAGAGTAGAAATGAATAACTGGAAATAAGGTAACACAAAAACAGCGAGATATTGTTTACATGAGAACTATTGTTCCTGTGAAAACGAAAGTTAGCCCATCTTTTGACCTTGGAGCTGTTTCTAAGAGATTTGTTAGGAAATAAGGAGAGCTCTGAGTATACTACTTCAAAAAGCAAACAGGGATATCTATCATTTCCACAAAACAATGGGAAGGTGAACTATGTATGCCTTAGGGCCCCAACGCTTCTTTCTGACAATTTATATATCAGTGATTTCAATCAGCTTTCTAGTTCAACATTACGAAAAAGGCTAAATTCAAGTTGAAATTCTCAACTTCAAGCACTTATTTAGCCAAACAATGTAAGCCTTCTTAATATGGCTTTGGGATTTAAAAAAAATAAGCAATGGTTTTCTGCAGCATATATTTCCAGGCAGCTTTAGCTGTGTTAAAACAATAAAGTAAAAACACCTTATACTCTTACAATATTATTAAAGCATGAATGTTCATGGAATACAATCTCCTTGGATCAGACCCATGGAACTTTGTCGTGAGAGAGAAATATTATTACATGCATCCCTGTCAGTGGGGAGGGAAAGAGGTAAAAAAAACTTTCAAAGGGAAATGAGATTTATAAAGTGGATAGTGAATTGTATTAATTCATAGTAACTACAGGAAAGTCTTAATTTTACAGATCTCAATGCAAGTGGATTTTGGATATAAAAGACAGAATCAGAATTTCAGGCAATAATAGACCTTCTCCCAGCAATGATTTAAGACTATTTATGGTACTAATCAGACCAAACCATTTTTATATATTTTATGTAATTTTTATATTATGCACATTTTATCTAGATTTTACACACTATGTACATTTAATCTATTGCTCAACATTCCATCCATCATTTATTCACTCACCTCTAACAGACACTCCTTCCTCCTAGCTAAAGTCAAGAATTTACTGTACTAGCAAAACAATTGCTGGATTGTGAGATGCTCATTATTTTGATTGATACGCTATCTAATGCATATAGCTTGATAAAAAAAATGATCCTTTTCTGACACAGCTTAAAGATGGCTTATAAGCATACCTGTCTGAAGGCTATTAACCACCGTTCCCTGTTCAGACATAATGAAAAGCTATGTTCAAGGACGACTTGTCAATTTGTTTTTTCCACTTATGAAAAGAAAGGCACGGATGGCACAAAGGTGCCTATTATTTGTATACATATTTTGGTACATTAATTCTGAGTGTGGTTTTTCAAATACCTCAGGATGTGATGAACCCCTGGTTCTTGAATTAGAGAAGACAATAATTCTAATGGAATACCCCTATATTAATAAAACTTTCCTCCATTATGTAAACGATTTCCAATCTATTCAGCTTTCAGTCTGCTGCGGAGGTGGGAAGAGCTCTGATCAGAGAAACACTCCCCTGTACTTCATAACAAAGTACACTTCAAATCACCTCAACAAGGATTTTAAAGACAATTGCTAGACAATCTGGTATTCTCACAAATACTACACATCCATCAAGCTATTTCCTTTCAAAGCGCCGCTGACATCCTTCATGCTGTCTTTGCCTACTTGTTTCTCCTTGCAATCAATCCTTGCCTTTATCGTGTTCATATTCCACTTCATATGTTTCTTTTTGTCCCTTAAACCTTATTGTTCTTTTTTCAGGGATTTCATCAGCTGTACACAATCATAATGTACTTGGTCCTTACCTTCTTCTCAATACATTCACCTACTTAATATATTTGCTTTGTGATTTGATTTTCATTCACTCTCTCTATATGATCAAATCTCCACTTACCTCTTTTGTATTAATTCTTCACTTTTTCATTTATTCCATATTCATTCATTCATTCAGCACTTAAATCATTCTTGACCTGACCTGTTTTTTGCCTTACCACAAATTTAAGTACTCTATTCCTATTTCATTCAATTTACTTTTATATTTGCCCTGCCATAGCCAATGCTCACCTCTATATAAAAAAGTGAGTGGAAACACACTTTTATACACATTTTTGCTTCAATTGGGAAACAATGACTTCAAAAGATGGCTGCTGACTCTTTCATGTGTACCAATCTACGCACATATTTATCCATTTCTTTTCTATCATGGTAGATGACAAATTCAAGTAATAAACACAAGCATTCCTCGCACAAAAGTGATGTATCTATCATACAACTTCAGGTTGTATGCATTTATATATTATATGCATACAATCTTATATGCAATTATATGCATGCATTATGCAATTATGTGCTGTTTAGCTTCCTTCGGGTATTATCCCACGTCATTGTAGTTCTGTTAAAGTTGTAGCAACGTTTCAGCAGAATCTCATCTTCAGCAGATTCTGCTGAAACGTTGCTACAACTTTAACAGAACTACAATGACGTGGGATAATACCCGAAGGAAGCTAAACAGCACACATGTAAGTACCCGCGAAAACCTAAGAAAACAAATATATATATGTATATGTATATGTATATGTATATGTATATGTATATGTATATGTATATGTATATGTATATGTATATCATATATATTTGATATGTTTGTTACATATCAACTTACTATCACAATCATCCAAAAGGTGATTTTTTAAAACAAAATTAATAAATAAGACCTTATAGAAGACAAGTAAAAGACAGGAGATATAAATGTCAATTCATCCGAATTGCAGCAACCTGCTCCTCAAAATGCCTGGCAAAATAAAATGCCATTTAAAGAACTACCAATTCTCATTGGCAGCCATAACAAAAAAGGGTCAAATCTTACATCACTTCACAGAGCTCCTTCACAGCTCCTGAAGAAAAATACTATCTTTTTCTCATAGTGCTTTAATCTTGCAAGTCAATTAGAACAATCTCTTCACTTCCCTACTGCTGCACAATGGAGCAGTAACTTTCTTATAATGTCCTTCATCTGCATGGCCCCAATTCTGCTTCTATTCACTGAACTGGTCTTTTAAAAAACAACAAAAAAACCATGGCTTCATTATATTTAATGCAACATAAACAAGTTTGTTCTTGACTTAGTAAAGTTCACTAAAACAAAATGTTTTTGAGAACATCAGCTGTGCACTATTTTCGTGCTATCCCAATTAACACATATACTAATTTACAAATGCAAATTTCACATGACCTCAAAAGACTCCTATAGTAGAATAAAAAGGAACAATTTTGAAGAACAGAAATCCAATCCTTCAAATATTCACATCTTTCAGAACTGGGAGCTATGCCTAAAGTCCTCTGTAGAGCTAGTATTTTATTGAATTTAGAGAGTCCAGCGAGTATTATGATTTATTGATTTATATCCCATCTTGCATACAGAAGTTCAAAGTGTAATGCACAGCACTCTTATTTTTCCCCACAACAACTACCCTGTAAGGTAGCTTGGGCTGATATAGGATGTGCAACTGACCCAAAGTCATCCAGGGAGATTCTATGGCTGGCAGAGTTAAAAGTTGGGCCTCCCTGAAGTTAGTTCAAACTTTAACTGCTGTGTCACAATACTGTCATACAGGTAGTCCTCAACTTATAACAGTTCATTTAGTGACCAAAGTTATAAGAACAGAGAAAAAAATGACTTATGATCATTTTTCAAATTTACAACCTTTGTAGCATCTTCCATTTTGATCATGTGATCAAAATTCAGATGCCTGGTAAATAGTTCATACTTATGAGCGTTACTCTGTCCCAAGGTTATGTGATCGCCTTTTGCAATGTTTTGACAAGCAAAATCAATGGGGAAGGCAGATTCACTTAAAAACTATATTACTAGATTGTTGGGAGAAATATGCTGACTCTATAAACCACTTAGAGAGGGCTGTAAAGCACTGTGAAGTGGCATGTAAATCTAAGTGCTATTGCTACTAATTTATTAGCTGCAGTGATTCACTTAACAACTGTGGCAAGAAAGACTGTAATTCTGCAGCCAGGGAAATCTGCAGTTTATTTCCATCCAGCTTCAATGATCTTAAAAGACTGCCCATAATTTTGGTTTTAAAGAATTACTCAAAGTTAGTTTATGAAGCTATTTTTACAGACAAACATGGTTTCCTTTGAGCTAAAATAAACTATGCCTTAATTTTCCAAAATAAAAAAACAGAGTTAATCAATTTTAGAAAAAGATATTAAATAGGTTTCCAGTCATACCATAGTTTGACATTCGGCATTTTTGCAACTGTTAACCATAGCTTTCAAGTACAAACAAAACACAGGGAAGTTAAATCCTTCCTGGTTGCCTTTTTCCCTCATACAGGAGCTGCACCAGTAGCACAACTTAATTTGCAGAAGTATGATTCCTAAACCATACCCAGAAATTGCAATGGTAATTTCTGCATTCTGGATCGCTTTTGCGGTCCTTCCCATCACTTCGCTTCATTTATGTCATGCAAAACTTGCTTCAAAATTCTGATGTGCAGTGATAAAGATTAAAAAATATATAACAATTTTTAAAAAATACTAAATGAAGACACAAATAGCAAATAACCTATTTTTAACATGTGTAACATATATTCTTATTTCTTCTGGAGTTAATTCAGATTTGGATTGTGACAAGTAATCCTCTTTCCAATCATCTTTATTACACATGTGATGAATTAAAAAAGTTAAAAGATCAATCCTGCATGTGTTTATTTAGAAATAAACATCACTGTGTCACAGAATGCACATAAACACTCAAATACATTTGGACGCATTTCACTCTATTCTTTAATCATCTATATAATAAAGAGCACTGTGGGGGGGAAAGTAAGTAAAACAGAAACAAAGCAGTAAACTTACATTTTGCTTCTGAAATATTCTGATTGGGTGACCAAACCAGCATACCGAGATTCTCTCTCTCCTGAGATCGCTTGGTAAGTTTAGCTGACAAGAAAATAAGATATAAAAGGTGTTAAAAGAAAACCTCCCCATGTTCATCCCCTCAAAGCACGTAACAAAAGAAATAGGAATAGAAAAATCCAAAATGCTGAAACACAGATGTACCATCTCTGCAAGATTTCAGACCAAAGCATCTTTTAATTCACACAAATAACCAAACTGTGTTTTCACAGTGTTTTGGAGGAACAAATGAAGATGATAAAAAGGGGAAATGTTTTGTTTTGTTTTAAGCTTGTGCATTTCTGTTTTCTGCATTGTATGGAGATATCCCCAAGACCCTCTGTTAAATTGCAGGTATATAGTAAAGGCTGCTAATTTATTCGTCTTGCACTGCTGGTCAAGGGGAAAACAGAAAGCCAGCAAAGACAATGCTGCCTGCTTTCTGTCAGCACAAACAGCCAGGTCACTTATTAACACTGGCAGCGCCAGTGATCACAAAAATATAGATATTCAGGAAACTGCCTTATACTAACTCAATCCCCTGGTCTACCTAACAAAATATTTTGAACTACATTCTTGTTACAAGCTTCCTTTTTTAAGCACCTATAACTCTTCTCCTTGTTGTTTCACATGGGGAAAACACATTCCCCACAAAAATCACATTCTTCCCCAAACTTGCACAGACACTGCAAGTATCCATACAAAGTTCTGCCCCTTCCTGAATGTGGACGAACAAACAGTGGAGAACATAAGCATTGCATATTCACTAACTGTTCTAAAGGAAGGAAGGAAGGAAGGAAGGAAGGAAGGAAGGAAGGAAGGAAG
>BLBF01000005.1:5213006-5274399 GCA_015471245.1 Laticauda colubrina
TGTTTAGCTTGTCTACCTAACCCTGGTTGGGGAACCCAGGCTTAACAGCCACATTATAAAATATTTTGTCACTCCTATTTGGGGGAAGGTATGCCCCTGGTTGGGCCCATTGTCTTTGGATCATGTCCCAGAATTGTTTAGGTGAGGGGATTTCCTCACTCTCCATGGTTGGCTCTGAAAAGAGCAATTCACTTGTGTTCACCAGGTCCAATACTGATTCCATTGCAGCTGGGTCAGCTCCCAAGTGCACTGTGGCTTTGGCCTTAAATAATAGAGATTTAAAGAGATCTGGGCAAAAGAGCCCTGCAAAGGCCAGGGGATCTGGAGCCATCCCCTCATCCTCAGAAAGCTCCATCTCTTTTTGGTCCTCATCTCCTGAGCGACACACCGTACTGCATGGAGGACAGGGGTGAGACCCTTGGAAGGTTGTCAAATCTCTTTGATGTTGGGATGTCATATAGTGGTCCTGATTAGGCAAGTTTCAGGTGCCACAGGAACAGCCTGATATCTCTGTTGTAGGCCTGCAGCAATGCCCTCTGATATCGGAATTTAGATCTGATCAGTAATTTCAGGCCCCTGACTGTTCCGCCTGTGAAGTCCTGCTGCAGTGGGTACAAAGGTGGCCTCTCTTCATGCACTTTGGCGGTGGCTCCCACTAGCAACAGATTTGAGTGTGGATCAACAAAAACCTCATTGCCTTATGATGAAAGGAAGGCTGAGAGGCTTGCTCTATGGTGCTATCTGGTGGCTCAATCTGAGAGCATAGTGGAATATGTTGCTTTATATCGATTGGATGCCTTACTTCCTAGGCTGGAACTCTATCCTTCTGTTCTAAGAGCACTCTTCTATACGTCTCTTATGAGCAAACATTGAGTCAAAACTGAGCAAGCTTAGGCAAAGGAGGCATGACCAAAAGATTGACTGACTCAGCCTCCGAGCAGAGTTAACCCATTCTTGGATTCTCTACTCAGCACACTGGAGAATAAAGTTGTAATAAATAAAGTTGTAATAAATAATATACTGTTTAGCTGAATCATCTGAATTTTAATATCAGGATAAATCAATATCAAAATATAAACCAAAGCATGGGTCACCAGTAATATTCAGTTAGAGCAAACACTATTTAAAATAGACACAGGAAAAATAATTAAGAACACAAGATTCATCAAAGGGGTTTGGTGCACACTATTACTAAAAATTAGGAAGGCGTTTTGCATTTCAGGCTCTGAAGTATCTGTTATTATGATTAAAGTGTTGTGGCAGCCCATTACAAAAAGAAAATTCAGAAGAAAAAAATAATCTAAATACCTGAACTATGATCAACTAAAAAGCCAAAAGTGTACACTTGCATTGAAAATAGTTAGGTATTCCTATTTTCCTAAGGATTTCATAGCCAATAAATATTTATGCAGACAACTTTCTGTTTCTGTCCATTCAGATCCTACTTTAAGGAGTAATATTACAGAGCCATCTATTCAAAGTTGAAACGATAAAATGCTGTTAAATGTCATCTGGACTGGAACTTTTTACAATTAATTCTACTCACATACTAGACTAGCAAAAGTGTTAAAAGATAATTTTTCATTCTACTACTGTTAAGGTACAATTATAATTCACTTCCAATCAGTCTACTGTGAATAAAAATTTTGACCTGTAAAAATGAGAAAAGAAGATATTACTGAAAATGGCATCAGAATACTTTTCTTGTTCAATTTATATTTCACCTTTTCTTTAGGAACTAAGAACCACTTCTTCCCCCACCCACAAAACTTCAATGAGTTAGATTAGACTGAAAGGACATCACCGGAACTAAGTTCACCTGGTAGGTTTTTAATGATTTAGTACAGATATCTAAATTCATAAACTTAGAATGTTAACAACTGATTCTAGCGAATAGGTGCGAACTGGTAGAATCCCAGCCCTGGATATAGCCAACAATGTGGTCAGATCTGGCCTGTGGGGTGTCCTAGTCTACCCAATGCGAATAGGAAAGATGAGGCCAGCCTGGCTTCCCTGGTCTACCCAATGCAATTTGGGGAGTAGAATAAAAATAGTCACACCTGAATTGGCCACATCCACCCAGTCAGCCATACCCACCTACCCTCCCAGGTCAAGCACAGCCCTGATGCAGCCCTCAATAAAATTGAGTTTGACACCCTTAAACTAGAGGATTGCTATAAATATAATTCAAGGTCTTGCTGTGTCTATTTGTTGCCTCAAACAGAGAGGCGGTAATATAAGGCATTTTAGAAAAGAGCTGAATAAATCTCTGCCACCTTCTGCTACCTACTGAACTCTCTTCACCCAAGACTTGGAATAGAAAACAAAACTTTTTCCCCAAAGATGGCGAACCTATAGCACGTGTATCAAAAGTGCCATGCAGAGCCACTTGTGCCAGCACATGAGTGGGGCCCAGAAGAGCCCCACTGCGTATGCGTGTGCAGCCTCTGCCAGCCAGTATCTACCACACATGCGTGGGAAGACACATGCATGGGAGATGCGTACGCATGTGCAGAGGTGTGCAGTGCTGGGGTGTCATGTGTGCATGCACAGAGGTGCGCACGCAGGGTGTCGTGTATGTGTGCGCAGGGGGAGCTGCATGCGCATTGCCTCATGAGTGCCGGAATGCGAAAGAGTGCATGTGCATGCACTTTTGGCATGCAACATGAAAAAGGTTCGCCATCATGGGTATAGGTTATAGGGCCTGATTGGACAAAAATATTTGAGAGGAAGAGAAATAGACTTCTTCTTTTCATCAGTGATGCTTTATTTTAAAACTTAAAACTCTAATTTTTCCCCACCTATAAATGGCAAGAATTTGCATATACTGAAATTTGGTTTGAGAAAGTTCTTTGGAGGTGGGAATAAAGGATTTGAAGGCAAGTTACTGGTCTGTGGTTTCATATCATATACTGTGCTTCCTTAATAATATACCACAGTTGTTTCTGGGGAGTGTTACTAATGTATCTGGACAGCGATGTAGTCTGCTTTTTAAAAAATGGTTTTCAGAAGAGAGCTTATTTCTTGAATATTTATACATGTTCACAATTCTGCAAAATGCACCTGTCTTAGAAATAACTGGCTTTTGCTTGGCATCAGTACCTACCCAGGTTTTTCTTTAGATTCTGTCTGGCTTTACCTTCTCATTTAATGAGGTTATATGAATGTTTCTTTTTTGTTTAAAAGACTATGATGAAGGATGTTCTTAGCCCGAGGATGACTTTGTAGTCTTGTACTTTCATAGCTGTTGATTTTCTTGACTACCTGCCTTCTGTTTCCTTTTCTGTTTTTGTTACAAGCATGGAAAGTAGTATGGTGAGTTTTTTTGGTTTACATGAAATTGGGAAAATAAGTAGGAACCAAATTAAATATTTGATTGTGGTTTAATATAGGCAATTACACTAATAAGTAGAAATATGTTTCAAAAAGAAAATGAGGTCACCCTGTAATTTAAAAAAAATGCAGTCTGTATTTTAAACTATCCCCACCATAACTCTAGGGCCATGATGGCGAACCTATGGCACACGTGGCAGAGGTGGCACGCAAAGCCCTTTCAGTGGGCATGCATACCATCGCTGCTCTTCTGGTTGCTGGCGCACCAGCCAGCTGGTGTTTGCGGGTGTCGGAGCAACAGAAAATGGCCAGAAAAAGCCAGAAAATATGCTGTTTTTCAGAACATTTCCAGACCTTTTCTAGACCATTTTCAGACTGGTTTGGGGCCAAAAACAGCCCAGAAAATGGCCTGAAAAACAGCCTGAAAATAGCCCAAAACAGGCTGTTTTTCCAGGTCATTTTTGGTGCAAAAAACGGGCTGAAAATGGCCAAAAAATGGCCAGAAACAGCCTGAAAAATGACCAAAAACCAGGCATGTGCACACCAGCCAGCTGGTCTTTGGTTTTCTGGTGCTCCAGCACATGCACATGCTCACACATGCATGCACACTCTGCTGAAACAGTTCACCATCACTGTCCTATAACCTATACCCGTGATGACGAACCTTTTTCATGTTGCGTGCCAAAAATGCATGCACATGTGCACTTTCATGTGCCAGCACTCATGATGCAATGTGCATGCGTTTCCCCATCTTCCTGCGCACATACATGACAGCCTGCATGTGCACCTCTGTGCATGCACACAACACCCCCGCATCGCACACCTCTGCACATGTGCATGCAATCTCCTGCATGTTGCATGCCTCTGCGCATGCATGTGCATCTCCCATGCTTGTCTCCCTGTGCATGTATGGCAGATACCCAACAAATTAGCTGGCTGGCAGGGCCGCATGCACATGCGCAGTGGGACTCTCTGGGCCCACTCACGTGCCAGCACAAGTGGCTCTGCGTGCCACTTTCGGCACGCATGCCATAAGTTTGCCATCACGGATCTATACTGAGCACAGACACCAATATCAGACAACGGTACGTTTCCTATTCAGCCAGCACCCAAATCATTTCATTTTCCATTTATTCTGAAGACTACAAAAGCCAACTTGAACATACAGTACATGGGATAGCCTAGTAATAGATTAGAAACCAAGGTAATGGAGTCACATTTACATGAAGATAGAGTAAAAATTCCATGCTATATGATATATTGCTTTCTATGCATGATAAAAAGCTATTGAAAATAGCAATGAAAAATTCAACATATGGATTTATTTCCAAAATGCCCCAAACCACACAATGTCGATGATATACTTGATATACTTGACATATAGATTAATCCATATTTGGTTTGACTATACTGCTTGGAAACTAAATCTTTGTATTATGAATTTCATACTCCTGAAACACTATAAATATGAACTTAGAATATAAAATATTATTAAAAATATGAAATGCTATTTTGGATTTCATGTCTTTGATCTTCCCTTTACAAGGTAAGGTAGGAGACAAAAGTTATTTTAACTGCACCTGTTGGAAATTGTTTTTGTGTCCCATGAAAAATTATATTTCTGTTACAGAAAAAAGCCATGTAAATTGCTTTTAAAAATGAACCCCAAATTCAGTGTTATATGCAGAAATATTTGCATAATATGTTAGATCTCAATTGCAAGAATATAAGCAGAATTCATCAAAGAGTCCTCAAAATGAAAGGCATAACTAGCACTATCATTAGTTAGGAGAATGGTTATGCCAAAGACTGGAAAATCAAGTTGGAAATTCTGACTAAGGGGTAAAATGTTTTAGCTAGTCACATTCAGTTTCATTTGACTGTGATGATATTATTTTATGAGATGATGGAAGGACTTTACAGATTGCTCTGAATTGTTTGTGGGAAATACTGAACAGAATTTAACAAAATCCATTTAACCATGTTTAGTAATCTAGGTATTAATCTATAGTTAGCAAATAAGACTGATTAGATTCAAGCATGACACAATTTATGGCTGAACCAAGTCATTGTATAATGTGGATTTAGGAAGGGGATTTTCTCTTACATTCTGCTCACCAGTGACAATTCATTTGTACTATAGAGAAAATATACACGTCTTTGCACATTGTCAGTATGTTCCACCCTCATTCTCAGGCACATGTAATAGTCCCAAATCAGGTATAAGCCCTCCTTCCCTCTCCACCAGTAGGAGGTCAAACACTAGTTTGTGCCTTTCATATCATTATTTTATTTAAATAAACTCAATCGCTAACCACAGAGCTATCTTATAAAATTAAATAGTGTGCCAAATAAATCATGCTTCTTTTGGAGACTTCTTCCATAAGGACGTATGCTGTCCCGTTTCCTATTCCTAATATTATGACAATTGTGCATGCAGTCTATTCACAAGTTCCAAACAAAGCATGGGTAAAAATTTAATATCCCCTTCTTTGTCCTTTTCATTTACACGATACTTCCTCACGATAAAAAGGGAGATTTTTGTTTTGTGTCTCAGGATCAATCTCTTTCTTGCCAGCTTCTCCTAATGATATTAGGGAAAAAAAGAAAGAAGGGAGGGGGAGAACCATAAGGATCACACAATTTTTCAGTACTGAATCCGTTGCTAAACCAAAGAGCTTCAATCCTTCTCAAGGATATGCTTCAGTAACAACCTTTTCTTTTTTTATATTGATTAATACGAGACAGACAAAAAAGAGATCTTTTCATAACTTCTTCCCCACCCACTCACTAGCATTCACTGAAAGAAAGAGGGAGAGGATACAATTTATCTATCACTCATTTTTAACTTCCCAGGCTATATGGACAAAAATAATGTAAAAACACACAAAAGTTTCATTAATAAGCATTAAATCTTGAGGATGTAGATTTAATCACAAGAGAAAGCAAATTATGTACCAGCCAAACTAAGGAAATTATTTTGCTAATTTTTTATAAATTTCTTGCTTCTGTTTACATTTCCCACCCTAAATTTATTGTACCAGCTAATTAGGATTACAGGGGTTGTAAAAAGGCATAATTGGAATACACTATGTATGTGAAGGAGAATGTAAAAGTTGGCTTGAAACTCAATATTAAGAAAACTAAGATCATGTAGGTAGTGACAGATTTTGTTTTCCTGAGCTCCAAAATCACCGCAGATGGGAGACTGCAGCCAAGAAATTAAAAGACACTTGCTCCTGGGGAGGAAAGCTATGGTAAATCTAGACAGCATACTAAAAAGCAGAGACATTACCCTATCAACAAAAGTGCATATAGTCAAGGCTATGGTTTTTCCAGTTGCAATGTAGGGCTGTGAAAATTGGACCATTAGAAAGATTGAGTGCCAAAGAATTGAGGCCTTTGAACTATGGTGCTGGAGAAGACTCCTGCGAGTCCCTTGGATCAAACCGGTCAGTCCGAGAGATCAACCCTGACTGATCTTTAGAAGGCTAGATCCTGAAGATGAAACTCAAATACTTTGGCCACCTAATGAACTGGAAAAGAGACCAATGCTCTTAGGGGAAGAAGGGGACGGCAGAGAATGAGGTGGCTGGATGGAGTCATTGAAGCAGTAGGTGTGAACTTAAATGGACTCCAGAAGATGGTAGAGGACAGGAAGGCCTGGAGGAACATTGTCCATGGGGTCACAATGGGTTGGACACGACTTTGCAACTAACAACAAAATGTAAGACTATTTTCAATAACATCTGCTGTTCCATTTTCTGAGAATACTCTATGATAAAACTAGTCAAACATCAGATAGAGTAAGAAAAACCTGTAATCTTCTATTGGTATTATCAACCCTCAATGTGCCACAAATGCATTATCAAAGAGATATTTCCATCGTTAATATGTTTATGTGTGGGGGTATGTGTAAATCTAGACCAAAGAAACTATACTCTATAGATGCAGCTATAAAAGCAGTGTTTGTGCTTTTTGCTTCTAGAACTTTCATCCATATCTCAGCAATTCAGTCACCATAAGAATGCCCAATCCATACAGTTCTAATCTAAAACATATTCAATTGGTATTGAAAGCCTCAAGAGGAAAGGGCATTGTAATATAAAAAAAGAGTGAGAGGACCAAAGAATAAAATCATAAATGGTGAGACGGAAGGAAGATTCCCAAACTATCCAACAAAGGTGTATGGTGTATTTTAATATGATCATTGCAGTTACTTCTTTGCATTTCTTCAAAGCAGACTAGATAAATTCAGGTAGAAGAATCCTGTTGATAGTTACTACCCCCAATAGCAATATTCTGCTTCCAGGATCAAGGGTAGCAAAGCCTCCTAAGATCAGTCAATGGGGAACAATAGCAAGAAATGATTGGTTTCCTTTATGTCTGAATGGGTTCTACAGGATGGGGGGGGGGAGGTGGTTGAAACCCTTTTTGCTAATGAATAAGGTGGGAAATGGCTTAATCCCTGTTAGGGTGAGAGTGGAGCTGTTGTTTTGTTTTCTCCTTGGTTCTTTGCAGAGATCTCTTGCAGTTATTCACAGCAGCCTGAGGCAAAATAAACAAATAAAAACTATTCTCTTTACAAGGGACTGAGGGGGAAAATTCTAAGTCCTCCAAAAGAATTTGTTTTTGTTTTTTTCTTTGTCTTTATCGTACAGCTGATGTGATGGACTTACCATTGAACATTCAGAAACCCCACCACTCTTCACATTTAAAAAAAAATAAGCAGCGTCTGTAGCCACAAAATATTTTAAAAACCCCTTATTTTAAGATATGTCAAATAGAAATATAGATCCAACAAGTTACAGCACCTTAGTGCAAGACAATTTGGTAAGAAGCATGGCTTGGTAATCCAGCACAAAGCATACATTTACATAACTATATTCAGTTAGTCTTTGACTTACAACAGTTCATTTAATGACCAAAGTTATAACGCTACTGAAAAAAGTGACTGATCATTTTTCACACTTATAACCATTGCAGCATCTCCACTGTCCCATGATCAAAACTCAGATGCTTGGCAACTGATTCATATTTATGATGACTGCAGTATACCAAAATCATGTGATCACCTTTTGTAACCTTCTGATTAGCCAAGTCAAAGGGGAAGACAGATTCACTTAGCAACCATGTTTCTAACTTAACAACTGCAGGGATTCACTTAACAAGTGTGGCAACAATGGTCATAAAATTCAGATAGCCGCTGTCTCGCTTAGCAACAAACATTTATCGGCCATTCAATTGTCCTAAGTCAAGGACTAACCTATATTGGAAAGGCCTTTTCTTGCCCAAAGTACTAGAATAGCTACCCTCAAAACAGACAATAGATTTAACCCTTGTGGATAGAATCCATCTTATCTGCCAGTATAAATACAAAACAAAGTTAGATGAAAATAGCATAAAGAATATATGAGCAATCAGACAAACAACTCTAGAGAAAGAAGGAATATTGGCATGTTCGCCACCTTGGGTTATATATAAAAAGGCAGGATAACAATCTTTTAAAAACCCTAAAAAATAAAATATGTGAATCAGTGAGGATGAAAGAGAGGATGGAGAATCATCTACCCACTATAATCAAGGAAGTGCAAGAAATTGGATGCACTCTGTTTAATTCCGAGTGCAAATGTCACCTTATTGAAGACTAATCATAAAATAGAAGAAGCTGGCACATCAAGAAAGCAATCATAATTCTTGGTTTCCACATTCATTTATATATAGGCAGGGAGATTAAAAAAAAAACCAACCCAAAGGCTCTTATTTTCTTTTACTTCCCCAATCACACAAGAATACTCCAAACACCCCACTGAAAAACTGAATTCTATCCACATGCAAAGTTCTCCAGAATGATTTCGACAGGATCCATGTGTGGGATATATTCAGCTGTGCTTGGCTGTAGACTGAATAGAAAAAATTGAAGACACGCCCCCTCTTTGGGCTACCATCCCCAATTATTTGATGAAGTCAGGGTGTTGCATAGTTGCTATGAAAAGTCCATCCTCGGGAGGAAACCACAGTTACTCCTCACACACGCCCAACCCCAAAGGCCAGGAAAAAAATGGGTGAGACTGGATCCTGTCTACACTATCTGAGAAGGTGCGTCTCAGGAAACCAACGCCCCTTTCCATCAAAAGCTACATTCTACTTTTGATTGCCTATAGGCAACAGATATTGATCTGTCAGGGACAGTTTCTTTTCCTTTATATCTGAAAAAAGATTTCTCTTTAAGAGGCACCAGTGCTGCTTATCTTTTCTCATACAACATCTTGAAAGAAGCAAGGAATAAATTCTATTTAAATGTGCCTACTTTTAAGAAGTCCATAGATTTGAGAAACAAGAGATAGGTGGAACAGTGTGTGTTTTCTTCCCCATGAATCTTCCACATGACTTGCTCAGTAACAATTTGTATTTTTCACCTTGATATAAGCTGCAGAACACATGTAGTAGATAACATAATTTTACTTTAGCTTGGGGATTTTTTAAGATATTATAGAGAATACTGAGAATATCATATCTAAAAAGCCTTCCAGCTCTTCTGTCTGCAGCAGAAATATGTTGTATAAATGCATACTGTTCCACAATATGGTGGTTTCCATATGTGTTATACAAGCACACCATTCATTCTCAGCTTACAACTAGAATTAAATCCATCATATCTGGAAGTCTTGATATTGTATCTATAGATATATATGTAGATTAACAAGAGAGATTACAATTACTCAGTTTCATTTTAACTGTAGGCCCCTCACTAATCTTATGATTCAATTTACACAATTCAGACTAAATTAAACATGTGAGTAATTTGTTCTTTCAAAATTATAAGTAGCCAGACATAGCAGGCCATGATGCTTTTAGCTACAATATAGTGGTTTAGATATCACACCTTATATGAGTACAATAGTTTTGTTTTCAACCCAATCTTTGTATGTGCCCAGTCTCTCAAAAGATCAGTATTCCAAATTTGGCAACTTTAATATGTGTGGAATTCAATTCCTAGAATACCCTAGCCAGCAACTATCAGTTATGAGATTTGAGGTACACATATAATATCTTAAAAATTGCCAAAGTTGGGAAACATTGGACTAGATTAATAAACTTCACAGGAGATGAGCATCTAATGCTTTAATCCAATGCTTTAATCTAGAAGTCATGTAAACCAGTAACAAACCAAGAAAATTAAACTGGGGAAAGCTGCTCCAGCTAATACAATATCACATGGGGATGGGGATGGGGAGAAATATCTGAGAACATTTTGATACAATGCTTCCTGATTTTGGCTTAATTCTGTATAGTTTCTAATTCAGGCTGCAGAAGATCAAACCAAGTCTCCACTGCAGCTTCAGTTCTGAAGCGTTTCATACCCTTATTCACTTTCCAATTCCTCAGAATCTTTATCACAAGTCAAACATATCAACAACAGCAAATGTACTACATGATATCAAGATACCTGTACCAAACAGTATTTGGTTGGTGTTTTTTAATAAATCAGAATCCATGCAGGTCAAATGGCAACTAAACTTATTTCTTCAAAGTTTGTAATCAAAATCAAGTTTGCCTACTACAACCCAGAAAGGGCGTTGGTACTTACCTGATACGCCCGTTCTCTGTGAACTGTGAAGAGCATTCAGAAGAGGGAGGTGCTTCAGTCTCTTCTTGAAAGACTGGGCTTAAAACTCTGGGACGTTCCTCCCCCTCCATGGAACACCTTCCCAGCGTCCCCCAGTTTTGCGAAGATTGAGTTGCCAAAGTCCGGAACTCATCACCTAATCTGGATCCTTGACTGGAACGTAACCCCCCCAGACGGAAAGAAATGGGTGGGGCTGGATGCTCTTCACAGCTCACAGAGAATGGGCATATCAGGTGAGTACCAACGCCCTTTCTCTCATGAGCTGTTCAGAGCATCCGAAGTGGGACATACCAACGCTTGGCCTGTCCTTAGGGAGGAACTCCCGTCTGGATCGAAATCCACTCCTAAACTCTGTGGATCCTCTGCAGGACTCTTCTGCCAAATGAAGCGTCCATTGAGGTGTAGACATTATAATTTTATAAATTCTGACAAAGGGAGATGGGGAAGCCCAAGTTGCCACTCTACAAATTTCGTCTATGGAAGCCCATGTGGCCCATGCTGCTGATGTTGCCGCACTCCTTGTTGAGTGGGCTGTAATGCCTTAGTTCCTAGATGGACTTTTAGCGATGGTGGCTCTCAACTATCTACCAATCTACTATCTACCAAAAATTTGGAAGCACCAACTCCTGCGCTCTGTGGAAGGCTGAATTTACTTTAGGAGTGAACGATGGATCCACTTGGAGAACCACTCTGTCCGTATGAAACACGCACAGGTCCTTTCTCATTGACAATGCCAATTTGGAAACCCTCCTTGCTGATGTGATTGTAATTAGGAAGGCCACCTTATATGTCAGGAATTTGAGACTAGAGGTTCTTAAAGGCTCGAACGGGCCAATTGTAAGTGCAGTTTAACACCTTGTTGAGCTCCCAGGTGGGATAGCGGTGAATTACAGGAGGTCATAAGTTTGCAGCACCCAAAAGAAAGCTGTGGACATGTGGATGGTGTGCTACGGAACGGAGGTCACCCCAGGATATCATCGAGGCTAAAGCCGCCGCCTATCTGCATAAAGTATTTGGAGATCGGCCCTTGGTCAACCCCTCTTGTAAAAAGCCCAATAACTGTCCTATTGATGAAGCAGTTGGGTCAATCTTAGACTCCTGGCACTAGCGATAGAAAGCGGACCACATGGCCTCAAATATACGATTTGTTGAGGACCATCTGGATGCTTGAATCATGGCAATAATATCCTCTGAAATCTGTTGGGCCTTTAAACGGTTCCGTTCAACCTCCATATGGCTAGACTAAGCCATTGTGAGTTTGGGTGAAGTATCGGCCCTTGGAAGAGGGAAACCTTCGACGGTGGAATTTTCCAAGGTTTTTCTCTCGACAGATCCTGTAAGTCTGAGAACCACATTCGCCTGGGCCAGTAAGAGGCGACCAATTTCAATTCCGCTCGTTCCTCCAATAACTTCTGGATCAACCTGGGCATTACCGGGAGTGGAGGAAATGCATATAGAAGTCTGGGAGGCCATTGACATTGCAGAGCATTGACGGCCTCTGCCCCCAGAGTTGGGTACCTTGAAATTTACTAGGGCAATTGGATGTTGAGAGGAGAAGCAAATAGATCAATCATTGGTTGCCCAAACCTCCTCACTGCTTCCTAGAAGACAGACGGGGCGATGAGCCACTCTGCCTGATCTATCGTGGCCCTGCTGAGCCACTCCACTTGTGTGTTTAAGGCCCCTGCTATGTATTCTGCTTTGAGCAAAAACAGATTGGCCTCGGCCCACTTGAACAACTTGGCCGTCTCCAGCAACAGAAGTTTGGAATGGGTACCTCTCTGTCTGTTTATGTGGACCTTGGTTGTGATATTGTCTGTTAAGATCTAAACGTGGCGTGATTGGAAAAGGGGTAGAAAACTGCATAAGGCCAGGTGAACTGCTCGCAGCTCCAACAGGTTGATGCTTTGTGATTGTTCGGAAATAGACCAAATTCCCTGCGCAGTGTGGGATTGGAAGTGAGCTCCCCATCCTACCAGGCTGGCATCGATTGTGATCGTTGCCCTGTAAGGTTCCTTGAAAGGACACCCCTTGTTTATCATTTTTTCCGACCACCAGCGAATCGATCGGAGAACATTGTGCGGTACCTTTATCCGGATGTTGGAAGTGGCTCTTCCGGATCACTGGAAAGATAACAGGAACCATTGCAGCTCTTTAAAATGGAATTGAGCCTAAGGCACAATGGAAATACAAGAAATCAGTTTCCCTAACAGTTGAGACAGCACTGCCAGGGAAACACTCTTTAAGGCTCTGATCTCTCTGGCCAAGGACTGGATACTGTTTTAACCTGTCCTGAAAGAGAAAGACCTTGCCCTCCACGGTATATATCACTGCCCCTAAATGAACTAACCTAGTTGAGGGGATCAAATGGCTTTTATCCCAATTTATGTAAAAGCCGTGATCCTGAAGGGTCTCCAGAGTAATCTTGGTATCAATTTTGCTTGATATCTGGAAGATGACATATGTAGATAAGCCTCTGTGAGATATGTAGAGGTCAGGACATCGTTCTCTCTGATGCTGAGCAGAACGGACTGGAGAGTAGTCATCTTCAATTTTCGATAAACCAATGATCTATTTAGACGTTTGAGGTCCAGAATTGCCCTCCAGCCCCCCAAACTCTTTGGGACCACAAACAATAGAGAGTAACAGCCTTGACCCTGCTGTTCAGATGGGACCTCTTCAACGGCCCAAATATGTAGAAGATGATTGATAGCCTCCTTCATCAATGCCCTCTTAATGGAGTCTGTGGACCTAGGACTCCTAATGAAAAAGTTCGGGAGGGAGGATTGAAACTCTAGCGCCAAACTAAACTAGTGTCCTTGACCCATGCATCAGAAGTGGAGCTGTCCCGTTGATCAGCAAACAATTTTACCCGCCCTCCAATGGGAACTGCTGTCAAGGATTCACTTGGGGCAACAAAAAAATCAGCCTCCGGTGCCTCTGGAGTTTCTTCTGTTTTGGCCTCCCCGCTGACCTCTATTGGAAGATTCAGACATATCCTGTCTAAAACTGGGCCTGTAGCCTGATGTTCTTTGAGATCTGGGAACGTAGGGGCCTTGATAGTAGGGCCGAAAGGAACCCCTTCAAAACAACTGGGGCGTTCTGTTTTCAAACCTCTGAAAAAGAGGGGGAAACACTTTTTTCTTGTTTCCATTCTCTATAGGGAGGGGCACCAAGACACTGCCAAATAATTTATCCCCCGATATTGGGTCTGATGCCAACCTGCATTTATGTTTGGTATCCACCTGCCAATGCCTGAGCCATAGCAGTCTCCGTGCTGATATGTGAGATGCTATGGCCCTAGATGAGAATTTGACTGCATTAAATGTCGGCGTCGGCGGAGAATTCTGCCGCTGCAATAATGTTAGCTATGTCCTGGTGGGCTCTGACATTTGATGCCGGCAATATATCCCTCAAGTGGAAGAGCCATTGTAGGGAGGACCTTGTAAAAAAGGACACCGCTGCAGCTCCCCTAATGGCCCAGGCGTCAGAAACGTATGCCTTACGGAGTACCAACTCTGCTCTCTTTTCTTCCGGTCTCAAGGCTTCCTCGGCCTCGTTGGGAAAGGTTGAAAAAGAGGCCAGTGCCACAATGGGCTCATCCACCTCCGGCGTTTTGAGAAAATTAGAAAACTCTGGTGCCAAATTATAATTTTGTTTATCTTACCCTGTTGGGGCTGGGTATGCTGCTGCTGATGCCCATTGATTTTGTACTAATTCAGCAAACATAGGAGGGACAGGAATAGTTTCCACCTCATTAGCCAGTTGTGAGAATATTCGATCCTCGGATTTGTCCTGAGACCCTGTTGACAATGGATGAGGGTTTGATATGCCTAGTTTAGCAGTGTTCTTTGCCTTAAACAGTAAGGATTTAAAGAGGTGCGTGCGAAAAAGGCCAGAAAAGGTAGGTTGGTCCGGAATGAGGCCTTCGTCATCCGACATTTCTTGTTCTAGTGGGTTAACCTCTGACAACCCCAAGTCCATCTGATGGATCAACCCCACCTCCATGGGAACATCCTGATCCTCAAATTCCACCTCCTCCCGAAGACCCTGAGCTGGTATGTTGGGAATATTGGGGAATACCTGAGTTTGATGTTGTCCCATATGCGCAAAGGATCAAGCAGACAGGGATCCCGCATCTGAAGTGGTCAAGAAGTGTCTGGTCCAGATGGATTGCTGAACTCCAGCCTCAATTGCCCCTTTGAATCACCATCTCCATCCATTGCTTCATTTTGATGGGAATAGTCTCAGGTGATCCCTCCTCCTGTCATAGGCCGATGACCGTAGGGGTGAAGGTTGTCTCTGGGATTAGCCGGGCAGTGCTCATTGGAGGAGATGTGCCTTTGGGAGGTTTTCCAGAAACAGCTTGCCTGGGCTGGGTAGATAAGTCCAAGGGCCCCAACAATGGACTTGGGTCCTGATCCGATTGTTGTATCGTAGCTATCTTCTCTACCTAGCTGGCTCATTTCTGCAATTGCCTTTCCAAAGCTAGGTGCCGTCTATGGGCATCCTTATCCGCCATCTTAGAGGTCTGGCTTATCTCAGTACTTATTTGTCTTGGAGCGGAAAGTGTTATCTCCTTCCATTGTGGATGACTGATTCTCTTGCCTCTTACTTTAATTTTTATTAGTGTTGTTGTTGTTGTTGTTGTTGTTGTTAATATTTGTACTTTGGGGTGATGCCTTCCCCTGTGGTTGAAAGTAGAACGCTCCACCAGTAGAAAGTAGAACGCCCATATACATATACATATGGCTATATCTATATGTAAAACTGTGCATATGATAAACAGTGTCTAAGGGTCCCCAACAAGGGAAACCCCCAAGCGCTCCAAGTGAGAACTTTCTGGATCCCTGGTCCCCAACAAAGGAAACTAGCTATACAGGATCTGAGGTGGATTCTTTCCTGTCAAAACAAAATGTCCTGTTGTTTAAAATGGCACTTGCGAGGGACTTCCGGTGGCAAGGCAAGGACGAACAGAGGTGCACAAGCCCCGTCTGTGGTTTCAGCTAATCTCTTCTTATAGTTGGTACGATCTGTTGAGGGTGCTCGAGTCCCGGAGAGATTCGTGCCGGTGTGGGGGAAGACTTGGGCTGCAGTGTGGGGAAGGCAACTCCTCCTACAGCGAAGAGGAAGCCCTCCAGAGCCCAATGTGCAAGAAACAGCCTCCTACCAATTGCGGCTCCAAAGTCCGGACTGCCACTGATGTAAAGAAATGAGTGAGTGACAGTTTGTGAGATCGCTGGGGAAGAGTGTGGTAGAGAAAGTTCGCGGCGGAGAGGAGGATTGGAAAATCATACTTGTATTAGGCTGTTACAAGTGTCTGTCTGGAGCCCTAAAAGAAAGTGGCCAAAAGTGGATGTGAGACAAGTGAAAATGAACGGGCTCAGCAGACAGGAGAGAGAGTGAGGACAATAATGAGCGATAGGGATATCTATGAGGCTGGGAGGCTAATGTCTGGAAAGAGTTCGGAAATCGTGGAGGATTTGGATTATTCCATTTGATTTCTACTTGGATAGACTTTATTAAAGCGGAGACGGGAAGAAGATCAAAGTCGACGGAAAGTGACAGCGCAGCATTATAGGCAATACTCAGAAACGCTGAAGTGGTTGTAACAATATAACTGATTTATCCGATACAAACCACCTAATAGACCTTTGGGAGAATACTGATCCATTTGAGGAGGTGATTTTATCTGAAGAAAACCAGGACAATTGAAGTAAGAACGTTAAGATAAAAAGTAAAATTGGAGGCTTTCAAATGAGTGGAGATACCGCATAATTGCAGACATTATTCAGCATTTTTACCTCCCCACTTCCGGTGCATTTGGAGTGAAAGCTCCTGAATTGAGAGACGGAAAACCAAAAGCTTTCCCCTAAATTCTCTTCTCTCCTTTTTCCTTCACTTCCCTTTTTCTTTATATATTTGATCAATTTTTTTTCTCCTTCCTTTTTATTATTTGGCGTGATGATGAATTATCTCCCTTTCTTTAATCTCTCTTTATATGAATTATAAATATGTATACTAAGTAAAGGGATATTGATTGGTGTATTAGACTGTTAAATAATTGAATTAATTGATTTAATTGATTTATTAATAGTAGTGATAGTTATATTTTGACTGGACATCTAGGGGAAATAGTAAGAACATTAAATATCAGTTAATTATTAAGTACAGGGTTTTATATATTGATATTACAATTTATTGTCTGACCATAACCACAAATGTAACATTGTTTGTGTCTAAGAATTTTTAATATTTAAGATAAAGTTAGATAAATATACGTATAGATTTATAATATTAAAATATACTTGTATTTGATAAAACATTTGGGATATAAATATTTATTATACAAAGTGAAGTATAGAGGTTGAGTACAGACCCTACAAATTATATAGTTAATTTAGATTTAGGATCTAAAATAATATATACATTACAATTACCAGTTAAGAATACAGCTACTTAGCAGATACAGAGATTAGTTAGATACTGGTCAATCTAGCGGTTATAACACTGAATGTTAATTTGGGACAATATACTTAATATAGTTCAACAACAAAAACAAATTTTAAAAGAAATGACTTCTTTTACTTCTTCAACTACTACAGCTCTGAAAACTGGAAGGAAGGTCACCCCATCACTAACAACTACCTTGGCAACAACTTCGCCCATGGCACAAAAAACAATAGAAGAAACATTACCAGTAGAGAAACAAGCCAATCTCTCGAATGCTAACATCCAATCAATCTTGCTGATCTTACAGGAATCGATAACGAAGTTACAAGAAACAATGATGAAAAACCATAACGAGATGAGAGCAGATATTAATGAACTAAAAGAGGAGATGGGGAAATTAAAAGCAGAAATGAAAGCGGACATCTCCAAAGTAGAGGACAAAATTGGATAATTACAGCAGGCCTTGGAGAAAAATGAAGCAACAATAAAAGAGGTAGAAAAAAGGACTGAACGAATGGAAAGGAAATTAGAAAGGGTAGATGAACAATTAAAGAGTGTGACAAGGCAGCTACATACTTGAGATTCCAAAATGTAGTGGAATCCAGAAAAGAAGACCTGGAACAACTAATGGCAAAAATGCTGGCTGGATTATTGGAAAAGGACAAGGATGACATCTTAAGGGAGTTTGATGAAGTTTATAAGGTCAGCACTAATTATGCGAGACGCCATAAATGCCCAAGAGAAATCCATATACAATTTATGAGAAGATGTGTTCGAGATATTATTTATAGAATGTCTAGAGATGGAACAATCACATACAAAGGTAAAGAAATCTTGATTCTTAAACAGATACTGAGAAGAGTAAGAAAATAAAGGCAAGATTACAAGTTCTTAGCAGCTTACATAAACCAGAAAAGAACTGCATTCAAATGGCTAATCCCAGAAGGGGAGTTAGTATCTTGGAAAGAAAGGAAAATTAAAATAGATTCCATGGAGAAGGCGCAGGAATTCTATGAGCGGCTGGTGGGCCCAGAAGATCAGAGCAGCAAGGAGGAACTGGAAACTCCCAGGAAGATCACAGCTGTTACAAAAATAAAGACGGAACGGTAGGAAATCAAGGAAATACTCATTTACATCAGGAGACAGAAGAAACTACACACTTTCAGACACAGGGAGAGACCAGAGTCGTTACAAGACAAAGAGCAAAACAGAATTAATTAAATGGAAGAAGAAAAACTACATGAAGACCAAAATGGATTTCTGCCGACTAGAAATCAGGAATAATTTAAGAACAGTACTAGATGTCTTAGAATTTTATGAAGCCCATCCCGAAAAACAAATCGCACTTATGTTTTTGGACACAGAGAAGGCCTTTGACAATTTAAATTGGCAATTTTTAATCCAAAAAAATTATAACATGATTCTAGGCAACAAATTTGAAAATATTATAACAACTATTTATGATACACAACAAGCTAATATTATAATAAATCTGGAATATACTCACCCAATAAAAACAGAAAAAGGAGTCAGACAGGGCTGTCCACTCTCACCCCTGCTCTTCATACTAGCATTAGAAACATTATTAATGTGAATCAGACAGAACCCAGAGATAAAAGGATTAAAGGTTAAGAAACAAGAATATAAGTTGCAAGCGTTCATGGACGATATGATTTTTTTCATTGAGGAACTAATAGAAAGAGGACAAAAATTGATGAATGAATTAGAACAATTTGGTGTAGTAGCAGGACTCAAAATAGGAAAAAAAATTAATCACTAAAAATTTAACAGAAAAACAGAAAATAGAGTTAGAAGAAGTTATGGGAATAGAGGTGACAAAGAAAGTTAAATACTTAGGAATATGGTTGACAGCACATTGTAAGACACTTCAGGTAGCTGTTCAGCAATGATGCCGGCTTTCACAAAAGCTCGGACAACAGCTAAAGCCCAGGCATTCACATATAGTGGTGTAACTTGCCCAGCGCTGCCTCCCAGTCTTAGTAAAGGTGTGTTCGCCGTCTGTCATCCATCGTTCCCACGCCACTCGCAACTTCACTTTGAACGCCCTGTTTAGACCAATGTCCAGTGGTTGGAATTCTTTTGTTTATCCTCCTGGAATGATGGCAAGCTCCGAATTCATTTGCTTTACTTGGTTTTTCACAGTAGCAGTGAGATGGGTGCGCATGGAGTCACAGATCAACAGGGACGGTGATGCGTGGAAAAAACCATCTGGTCTCTTTACATACACCTCTCTCAGCCACTCTCTCATTTTGTCATTGTCCATCAAGCACTTTTGATTGGCCTTAACAATGACTCCCGGCTGGAAACTTTTCTTTTGGCAGCGTCTTCCTCTTAAAAATGACCATAGGTGGTAGCTTCTGTCCATTACTGTAGAAACCAAGAACAACAGTGAAAGCCGACTTCTCATGCCCCGTGGTGCCTATCGATACCATGCTGGTCCCCTTTTTCTCCACAGTATGGTTCACAGGGATGTCAAAAGTGAGGGGGACCTCGTCCATGTTGGTGATGTGGTTGGGCTGGATCTTTTTGTCGGTAATCTCGTTACTGCAGTAGGTACGGAAGATGGCCAGCTTTTCTTTGTAATCCGCTGGCAGTTGCTGTGCCACGGTAGTTCTTGCGCGGATGGAGAGATGACGCCTTTTCATAAAACGAAAGCACCAAGACGGACCTCCTTGAAAGTATTCGATCTTCATGTCTTGTGCTATCGTTATTGCCTTCAGTCGAATGGTGACTGTAGAAACGCTTCTCCCGGCTGTTCTTTGTTCAATAATCCATTGTTCAAGTTAGTCTTCTAACTGTGGCCACCTCGTTTTGTTCCCGCGGAAATTCTGTTTTGTCTTCTTAACTTGGCGCAGTTCATTTTCTTGCTTCCTCCACTTTTGAACCATAGATTCATTGATGTTGAATTCTTTCGCAGCTGCTCTATTCCCATATACAACTGCGGAACTGATAGCCTGTAGTTTGAATTGTGCCTAGTAAGCATGTCTCTTCACTGGTGCCATTTTCGGGGGTCCTTAGACAAACAAATGTTGTTTTGCAGTATACCAGTAGTATACCTACTGGAGGCGTGGCGGAGGTACCGGAAAGCTTACCGGTACGTACTGTACCAATTACATAATGCGTACGTACTGCACGTATTAATGTTCTCTGATTGGTTTATCACTGCCAGCATACGTAGTGTACGTATTACGTCCCGGTGTCAGCAGGAAATGGTCCGACAATCAATCAAGTGGAGCGCTTACCAAAGTCACACAGCAACATTTTTACAGATTTTGGAACTCAGTGCACACATAAGGCGCACCGGATTATAAGGCGCACGGCCTTATAAATTTGAGAAAATTTAAGGCACTTAGGTGCGCCTTATAGTCCAAAAAATATGGTAGATACAAACAGGATAAGAAAGAATTCGGAATCAACAACAAACTCCAGCAACTAGATAAAATTTTATGAGAATCAGGCAAAAAAAAAATCACTAAATTTTATAATTATTTATTAGAAGTCAAATTAGAGGAAGAAATTATAAAAGGGAACATGATTGCCTGGAGTAGGAATGTAGGACGCAGCATAACCTTAACAAAATGGGAAAAGGTCTGGGGTAGAAAAGGGCATTGGTACTTACCTGATACGCCCGTTTTCTTTGACCTGTGAAGAGCATCCAGTAGTGGGAGGTGCTTAGTCTCCGCATTCACAGGCTGAGCTTGATTTGTGGAACGCTCCTCCTCCACCACGTGATTCCTCAGCGTTCCCCATTTTTGGCGAAGACAAGGGAAAAAAGTGCTCTCATCCTCAAATACAAAAAAATTCATTGACCGAAACAGGACCCCACCAGATGGAAAAAAAGGGTGGGGCTGGATGCTCTTCACAGCTCAAAGAGAATGGGCATATCAGGTAAGTACCAACGCCCTTTCTCCTATGAGCTGCTCAGAGCATCCAGTAGTGGGACATACCAAAGCTTGGCCTGTCCTATGGGAGGGACTCCGTCTGGTCTGGAATCTCCTCCTGATCTCTGTGAACCCGTTGCAGAACTCTTCTGCCAAAGGAAGCCTCAGCAGAAGCAAACACATCAATTTTGTAGTGTCTAATGAAGGGCGATGGGGAAGCCCAAGCCGCGGCCCGACAGATTTCAGTTATTGATGCCTGTGTGGCCCATGCTGCCGAACTTGCTGCACTCCTTGTTGAATGAGCTGTTATGCCGTTAGGTACCTGCAGGGATTGGGTCTGGTATGTTTTTGCTATTGCCGCCCGTATCCAATGGCCTATCGTAGATGGTGAAACCTTGCAACCCTGAGAATTTGGCTGAAAGGACACGAATAAAGCCTCTGATTTCCCGAAAGCTGTTGTATGCTTGATATAGATTCGCAGGGCACGCCTCACATCAAGCTTATGCCATTGTCTTTCCATCCCCTGTGATGGTCTGGGACAAAAATTTGGAAGAATAAGCTCTTGAGCTCTATGAAAAACCGAATTGACCTTGGGCATAAATGTGGGATCGGGACGAAGGACCACACGATCAGCATGAAAAACACAGAGATCTTGTCTGACAGACAGGGCTGCAATTTCTGAGATACGACGAGCAGAAGTGATTGCTACCAGGAAAACTACTTGTACGTGAGAAATTGGAGACTTGGCGATTTCAAAGGTTCGAAAGGACCTTTAGTGAGAGCGACAAAGACCTTGTTGTGGTCCCAGGAGGGATAACGGTGCACTACTGGAGGGCGTAAATTGGTGGCTCCTCGAAGGAAAGATCTTATGTGTGGGTGATGTGAAAGAGAACTGAGATCCTTGTGATCAAGAACTGATGCCAAGGCCGCCACCTGCCTTTTTAACATATTAGGTGACCACCCCTTATCAAGTCCCTCCTGTAAAAACTCTAGAACCTGGGTGACAGAGGGAGGGGCAGGATCAATTTGCAGAAAGTTGACCATGTGGCATTGTAAATGCAAATTGTTGAGGGGCGTTTGGTGGCTAAAATAGTGTCAATAACTCTGTTTGAGAGCTTTTCGCTCTTCAAACCACTCCGCTCAACCTCCAGATGGTCAATTGTAACCATTGAGGATCCGGATGTTGAAGAGGCCCCTGAGTTAATGAGATTCTGTCTGACGGGATTCTCCGGGGGGGGGCTACTGAGAGACAGCGGAGGTCCGCGAACCATGGCCGTCTGGGCCAATAAGGCGCAACTAGAAATAATTCCGCTCTCTCGTCTAGTAACTTCTGGATAACTTTGGGAACCAGCAGAAGTGGAGGGAAGGCATACAGAAGCCCCGGGGGCCAACGGCAGCAGAGCGAGTTGTAATTCTCCGCCCCTTGGGATGGGTACCTGGAAAAGAATCTCAGGAGCTGAGTGTTGAGAGGGGAAGCAAATAGGTCTACCACCGGCTGACCAAATGACCATGTCGCTTCTTGGAACAGGGATGGGTGAAGGTGCCACTCCGACTGATCTATGGTGGCCCTGCTTAGCCAGTCTGCCTGTGTATTCGACAGACCCGAAATGTGTTCTGCTTTGATGGAAAGTATGTTGTTCTCCGCCCAGCGACAGAGGTGCTCCGCTTCCCACATTAGCTGCTTCTATTGTGTGCCCCCCTGCTTGTTTATGTGAGCTTTGGCTGTTACATTGTGTCAATATCAGTATGTGCTGACCGTGTACTTGGGGGAAGAAATTCCAAAGGGCCAGGTGTACTGCGTGAAGTTCCAGCCAGTTTATACTGCATGACTGTTCTATGTCAGACCATCGGCCTTGGGTTGGGAGTGACTGTACGTGAGCTCCCCATCCGAACAGACTGGCATCTGTGGTGATGGTGAGCCTTTCTGGCTCCTTGAAGAGACAACCTCTGTTGATAACCAGTTTGGACCACCAGAGGAGAGACTTGAGAACCTTGGGCAGGACCCTGACTTTGTGTTTGGAGTTGCTTCGGCCGGATCGCTGGTACGGTAGCAGGAACCACTGGAGGGATCTAGTGTGAAGGCGAGCCCAAGGAATAATAGAAATACATGAGATCATTTTGCCCAACAATTTGGATAAGTCCATCAGGGACACCCTCTTAAGCGCCCTGATCTCCTTAACCAATTTTTGAATGCTAGTTAGTCTATCTGGTGACAGATGAACTTTGCCTTCTACTGTATCTATGACCGCCCCTAAATGGATTATATGAGTCGATGGTGTTAATTGACTCTTCTTCAAATTTATTAAGAAGCAATGCTCTTGTAGGGATAGTAATGTGTTCTGAGTGTCTAGGACTGCCTGATGGGCGGAAGGAGATAAAATCAAAATATCAAGATAACACTGGAGGCATACCAGAATGTTCCTGAGGTGGGCAGCTAGCGCTACGAGGACCTTGGTGAAAGTCCTGGGGGCAGAGGCCAATCCAAATGGAAGGGCCACATATTCAAAGTGGTGGTTATTGTAGCAAAATCTCAGAAACCTATAATGGGAGGGCCGAATATCAATGTGCAGGTACACCTCCGTCAAGACTTATGGACGTGAGCACGTCCCCTTTCCTGATGCCCTGCAATATTGAATGGAGGGTATGCATTTTAAGTTTGTGATATACTAAGAAACGGTTGGGATGTTTCAAACCTAGTATCGCGAGGTAATGGCCCTTGCTGAAAATTTAACTGTGTGATAGGTAGCATCGGCAGAGAATTCAGCAGCTGCCATAAGTTTAGCGATGTCTTGGTGTACCCTGATGTTAGAAGAAGGAACTTGTTGTTTCAAAAGACGAAGCCATCTAAGAGACGACTATGTGAAGGAGGCGGCCGTGGCTGATCTGATTGCCCACGCATCAGACTGATGAGCTCTGCGTAGGGCTAGCTCGGCCCGTTTTTCCTCCGACTTTAAGGCCTCCAGTGCCTCACTGGGAATAAAGGGGGACACTAATGCCGTTATGGGCTCATCTACCTCGGGAGTCCCCAGAAACTTTGCAAAATCAGTGTCCAAGTTGAGGAATTTCCTATCCTGTCCAGTTGGGGAGGTGTATCCTGCTGCAGAAGCCCACTGCTTCTGCACTAGGTCTGAAAATATGGGTAGGACTGGAATTACCTCTGCTTCAACTACCAGTTGGTTGAAGATCATGTCCTCTGGTCCCTCCCCTGAAGGGTCAGGTGTGTCAGAAGGTTTTGGCTTGTTTAGGCCTGCAATGTTGTTCCGACCTGGTCAGTGACCTCAGTGGTTGGGGCTCTTGGTCAGTAGCTATAGGGTAAGGTCAGGACATTACCGCGTGTTGAAGTCCCGTTGCAATCCCTTGGCGAATAGCTATCTCTATCCAGGCTTTCATCCTCTCTGGAACCTCCGCAATGAAGTTGTCACCCTGGCAAAAACCAGCAGCTGTCGGAGTTAATGTGGTTTCAGGGCCCCGTCTGGTTGGTGTTCCAGACACTTGGGCCTGTTGTCCTTGTGGAGTTAAGCTGCGCCTGAATGAAAGGGAGAGATCTAGAGGAGGCGGAGAGTGTGAAGAAACTGACAGACTAGAAGAGGGGGCACCCTGAGATACAGCGTGGACCTCTCGAGAATGCCTGTCTATTTGCTTTTGTAAGGCCTTATGGCGCCTTAAGGCATCCCTTTCTGAGGCTTTAGAATTTCCACTGTGTTTAGATTTGGCTTTTGCCTTCAAGCAAGGTTCCTGAGAGGTGCTACCATCTGCCATTTTGATTAAAATTAGAATAACAGTAATTGAACATAATCTGTGTACAAGGCGGTTGGCACGCCCAGGGTCCGATCTGAGTCAAAAACGGTTCCCCTGATAAAGTTCTTATTGCCCCCTTTTATTTTATTTATTCTTTTTGTTTTACTGGTGTCTATATGCATATAATAAGTCATATCTCAGTAATAATATTTTATTGGAATTAAAATATTATACAGTTAAGTAATTTGTTACCATGAGTGATTATTATGATTGCAATAATTATTATAACATTATTGCTATAACTGCTTTGTAATTGCTCCTATATGTATATTCCAATATTAATAATAGAACAACCAATATTAATGAGTAGTCCAATGAGCCAAATAGCAAACGCCTAAGGCCCGGATTGATGATTGTAAGGGCCTTCAGCAGCTTCCCTGCACAGGCGGACACTGGCCTAGGTGCTTGCTGCTGTGCCACTGAGAATAAGGCTGTGAGGGTTTAGCCAACAATTTTTAAAAGGCAAATTAATTATCCTTGAGTACAGGTAGCCAAAACGAGGGTAAGACAGCTCTCAGAATCTTGAAGGGATTCTGTTGCTTTGAGCAGAAAATACCTCACACAGCTCACAAAGGATAAATAGGGCGCGCAGCCACGAGGTGGCACTCAAGATGGCACTCCAACAGTTAAAGTCTTTTCGCGCGCTTCTCAGCAGCAGCTTCCTGCTTTGCAAACAAAGCCAGAGCTCAAACGAAGCCTGAGCTCTCAAATAACAGAACAGCAGAAAAGAAAGGGGAATTAATCCTAATTGACTTCCCCACTGAAGAAATGGCGTTCGGGGGGGGGTAAGGGTGATACGACTTTTAAAATGAATATCGAGCCTCTAGCAAGCGAACAGAATAAAGACACAGCGGTAATCGAACTGGCAGAGGTAAGAAAATTTTGGCTGTGGGGAGGTAGAGCAGAACAGCTCCAAAAGCCTCCCACCACCTTTTTGGGAGGAGGGGCGCGAACAGCGCTTCCTTTAACCCAGGCTCTCAGACTGATAAGGATTGAAGGCTAAAGACAAAGGAAAAAGGCAAAGGAAAACTGAATTGTAATCAAACCTCCCTAATATTCCTATTTCAGTCAAGGAAGTATCCAAAGCATTGCCTGTCTTGCACGAGGCTGAGCAAAAACTGGGGAACGCTGATGAGTCACGTGGTGGAGGAGGAGCGTTCCACAAATCAAGCTCAGGCTGTGAATGCGGAGACTAAGCACCTCCCACAACTGGATGCTCTGAGCGGCTCATAGGAGAACAATAAGATTACAAAATCGGTAGCATATTAAGAAAATGCCTCTAAACACAACAATACACATTTTGACGGCGGCCAGATTAGCCTCTGCTCAATGTTGGAAGTAGCCTCAGGTTTCATCAGAGGAAATGATCATTGAAAAAATCTCAAGCTGTGCAGAAATGGACAAACTAACTTTGGCACTAAAAAATAAAGATACCTCAATATACCACAATAGCTGGAATTGCTGGTACAAATGGATAAACCAAAGATAGATTTTACACTATAAGGCAAAAGAGGACAGGGTAAACCCCTAGCAGTGATATACAGATATATGCAAAGTTAAGTTGTGTGTATATGACATAATTTAAAGGTGTTTGTTTTTTTAAAAGAGATCTTACAAACTATTGAAGATGAGAATGTTCTTAACTGCTTTCTATCTTTTCTTTCTAATTTATTTTCCTTCTCTTTTTTCTTTTTTTCATTTGTGTATGTGTTTCTGGTTTCTTTTAATTGTAAAATTAATAGTTTATTTACAAAAAAATAAAAAACATAAAATGGCACTTGCGGCTTCACGCCAAAGAAATGATCCAAAGGCAAATGCAAAGAAATGCCTGTTTAATGATTAGCCTGCTTTTCCAACATCAGCCAGACAAGGGAGACCTAAACCCAGGGAGAATGAAGTGGGAAGGTACTGCCCCAGTCCCCAAAAAGGAAAAACCAGCGGGGAATGGCGCCTGTGATATTTAGGCATGAACTTGAGCCAGCCATTGAAAAAGGTGGGAAGCCAGAATCTCCGCTGCTAATGTCTGAGAAGTCTAACGAGCCACTGCTTCTGAGGCTCTAACTTGTGAGTTAAATGCTCCTGTCAGACGAAATGGTAAGGCGAAGTGAGCCGCGGCTGCAAGCGCTGCACTATGATCGCAGAGAAGACGATCGGAAAGTTAGATAAGGTAATTGCCTAAGGCGGTCACCTCAGGCTGCAGGATCCGCAAGTTACAAAGAAACTGTTTTTAAACTGATCGAGGCAACCTAATAGAGGCACAAGCCTAAAAAAAGCCAAATTAAATGGGGAAGATTTTTACAAGCCGAAACAATTGAAGAGGAAACCTGAATTTGAATAACTGAATCAGAAAAAAACGTTCCAGTCAAGGAGTGCACAACCTCTTACCACGAAGGCTGAGCTAAAACTGGGGGATGCTGGGGAGGTGTCTGTATTAATGGATTTAAATCAAATTCCCAATTCATGTATTCTCCAAATAAGCTTCAAAATTAATTGGTTGGGATTACATAAAGTTTATTTTTATATTAAGTGTTGGTACAAAATGTTGATTGTTCATTCAATACACCTATTACACCAGAGAGTTTATAGCTACATATGAGAGTTTGTGTGTGTGTGTGTGTGTGTGTGTGTCTGTGTGTTTCTGTCTATCTGTGTATCTGCATGCATGAAACACCAAGCAAATACCAAAGATTCCTAGCTAGCTGTTTGCAAAACACATTATCTTGTAGAGTTAGCTCTGTTTCAATTCAGTTGTAAATTAAATTGCTAATTAATCACAAAACAGTTGAATTAATTTTAAAAATCCAACTTTCGGTGAATTGCCACATTGGAGTTATTGGCTTAAATACTTACAAAAAAAAATCAATATTCCTAAACCATGATCCAAACCTGCTTTACAGTAACAGACTTGTTTGGAAGTAACAAGTGAGAAGTATACTTAATAACATATTAAATATTCAAATTCAAATTCATATACCTTTTCTGATTGTTAGATGGGACATATACAGGCTGAACCACTTACATTTTTAAAAAAATAAAGTTTATGGATCTTGAAACAGTTTGGAAACAAAGAAAGTATTTTCCAAGCCTCCCTTTTTTTTTTTAACAGAAAGATTTTTGGAAAGATGTATAAGTCAGGAAGATTGGGGGTCCTGCCAATTTGAAGTTCCTAAGTCCTCTTCATAAGAAGTTCTTGGAGGTGGGCCAGCGGGTGAAGGTCCTCAGAGGTGTAGAGAGAAAGTCCAGAATGAGGCCGAATCGCAGTCTTTAGGACCCAAGAGTTGGAGGTGATATTCTCCCATCGGTCCACAAATAGAGCCAGCCAGCCGCAGATGGAAAGAGGTGTTCGGCAGTTATCTGGAGCGGTGAAAGTGACAGCCTCCCAAGCCATGAAAGAGCTGCTTAGATTGGAACTGTTGCCTAGCCCTATCCCAAAACCCTGACCTGTCTGGTGGCCGATCGGATCTTGGCTGTTAAGATCTTTAGAATTGTGAAAATTCCTGTCCTGTCACTGTCGTACGAAAGAGCTGCCTTCAGGGATAAGGGGAGGCCCTCCTTTTTTGCTCTCCTGACTGTGCTTTTTCTTGTTTTCAACCAGGAAGGGATTCAAGGCATCTCCAAACAGAGAAGTACCCAAGTATGGAGCAGAGGCAAGCCTCCATTTTGTTCCAGTGTCTGCCTGCCATTGCCAAAGCCACAGCAAGCGGTCAGAAATAATGTTGGAGGCTAGTGCCCTGGAGGAAAAACGGGCTGCATGCAAGGATGAATCAGCCGCGAATTCAGTGGCCACCACCAGTTTGTTATCATCCTGGTGCATCCAAATTTGCTCCGAAAACTCTGGGCTATAATTGTTGAAGCCAGAGAAGGAACATTCTGGTGAAAAAAAATGTGGCTGCTGCTGCTTTAACAGCCCATGCATTGGCCAGATATATCCTACAAAAGTTTAGTTCCGCCTTCCTATCCTCGCTCTTAAGGGCCTCCGCTATGTCTCCAGATACAGCGGAAGGAGAGACCAAGGAGGCCAATAGCTCATCTAATGTGGGCAATTGAAGCGCCTCTGCAAGGAGGGGAGCCATATTAAAAAAAATGTTGTTACCCTCAGGGTGGGAAAGGTGCCTGGCAACAACCATTCTCTCTGGATGTCAGTTTGGGGCAAGATATGTCCTGCTATATGGAGTGGATTCAGAGAACACCTTACTATTCAGGCCCTGGTTGTCAGTTGGCACTGCTGGAGAACAAGGCTCTGGGCCTCTCTGGATCGTGGTTCTGGCATTGTATAATAGAGATGTAAAGAGTGCTGGGCTGAATAGCCCAGTAAAGGGGGGAGGGTCAGGAATCAAGTCCTTATCCTCTGAGAACCCTTGTTCTCTTTGATCTTCCTCCTCCAGCACAGATGCCCTACTCCTAATAGAGTGGGCAGGAGATTCTGCCCTCTGTGCCTAAGAGCCTCCATAGGAACCTGATATTGCATGATTTGCAATGGAGGTTCAGACGCTAAGGAGGGATGGTTCTTCGTCTGCAGGGTAGAGGCCACCCCATGTGAAATGGCCTGGGATATAAGGGCCTTAATTTCCTCACACAACTCTGGTCCTAAAGTGTCTGCGGAGCGAAGCCCCACTGCAGTAGGGATAAAAGTGATCTCTGGAACCCTGGTTCTCTCCCTCATCTGTGGTTCTGCAGGATCAGGGACCATACAGGCAAAGGGAAATAATTCTGTTTGAATTTCCCCTGCTGAGGGAAGATAAACCTGCTCTCTAACTGCCGCTGGTGACCATGCTCTTTGCATTGCAGGCAAGACTTGCAGCAATGGCTGATGAGAGCAGGAAATGTTAGCCTCTGGCTGGGTGGAAGGGAAATACCTGTCCTGCACAGCTTGCTTCTCAGCTCTGGAAAACTGCTTTTTGAGGGCTTTTTGTCCTCTGCTTGCATCCCTTTCTTCTCTCCTGGTAGGTTTTCTGGAATAAATGGCTTTTGCCCTTATTTTGTCTGCTGAATCCTTGCTTGCGGATCTAGCCTTTCTGGAGGATTTTTTAGCATGCTTGGGCTTCACACTATCTGCTGAGCGATCAGCCATTGTGTAGCTTGAGCCCTGAGACTGCCCTGGGAGGAGAGGCTAATGCTCAATCCTCCAAATCTTCTGAAGCAGTCTTCAGACCAGGACTTCTCCCTTGGGATGTGGCAGTGGTGGCAAGACCAATCTCCTGGGGTAGCCTGCACAACTCACCATGCGGTCATTATCAAGATGGCAGCCACTAGCACCAACAATCAGCTTTGGGGCGGTAATATTGAAAATGGCTGCTCCAGACTTACCTGGGTGAGCCTGGGCGTGCAATCAGCATGTAGTTAGTTTTGGTGACTATGGCTCTTTAACACCCCCCCAAGGGGTGGGAATTGTGGAAAGAGCTGTTCCCTCGATGCCTGGGCTGCTGGGCTGTTATTGATGATTTGGGGGAAGCTGCGCAATAATGGGGCGAAGAACAGGCTGAATTAGATCCAATTGCTGGCTATCCTCCTTTTTCCAAACCTTTTGGAGAATCCACACACTAAAGAATGCTGCATTGCAATAAAACCGGAGCCAACTTTTGCCACGTCTCTATTGTGCCAAAGTCTTGACTGGGGACTTCCTGGCCCGAGAGGAAGAGGCGTGGCAAAGATTGATTACTCAGTCTCTGGGCAGAAAGGCAGATTCAACCCATGCGTGTGGATTCTCCAATAGGCATGCTGGAGAACAACCACAGACAATAATCAGTCTAGCAGTTCTAGTCCAAAATATCTAGCAATCGAGTTTGCCTACCTTTCATTAAAGCATCAGCCATAGATTAAGCACTTCAAAACATTCGTCTTCCCCAATGCAAACCACCTGAGAACACATACTTTCCAAACAGAGGGGTGTGTTATTGTTTTTTTGTGTGTGTAAAATCAGTTTGTAGGCAAAACTTGCATTTTGGATTAAGAAGATTAGATAGAAAGGCTAATAATAAATGAGCAAAGACTCACCTCTGTAGCCATGATACAGAATTGCAACATAACTGCTCTCATGCTGTAAATTTAGCTTGCAAGAAGGGCTACAGCACAAAGTAAACATTGGCTATAACATTAGCACAAAGTTAAAAGGGGTAAAATTATAGCTTCTGTTGAGGTTTAGCAGAGGAAATCTATATCAAATCCAGCTTTTTTTCCAGTTTTCAAACATTAAGGAATCAACTTTTATCCTTCACTTTTTGGCCAGGAATGTGGCACATCTCAACACACCATTTCGATATAATTGTCATGTTGGTTACTTCTAGTTAACTTATGGTCAAAAAAGCTATGGTTGCTTTTTTTACTTCGGGATTTTTCCTTTTCCTTTGGGACATAGATAATTGATATGAAGCTTGATTGCAAAAAAACAGGGATTAAAGCAACACATTTTTCATATTATCAAGACTCCTTAGGGAATTATTTCTCTGGACAGGTAGTTCTTGACTCACAACAGTTTATTTAGTGACCTTTCAAAGTTGCGATGGCACTGGAAAAAAAAATAACTTATGAACATTTTTCACACTTACGATCATCGCAGAATCCCCATGGTCAAATTAAAATTCAGATGCTTGGCAACTGATTCATATATTTTTGACAGTTGCACTGCCTACTGAAAGACAATCGAGAGACCACAGAACCAGTGTCATGTGACATAATTACCTCATCTGCTTCCTCTAAAGCCACAATGAATCTTGGGTAACATTGCAAGTTGCTTCTTCACTCACCTACTGAGCCTGCTTAGGGATAATTAGGGCAATTTTGTCCATAGAGACATGATTCAACAATAGCACCTAATTCTTAAAATTTTAGGTCACATTTCAGTTGCTCAGTGCAGCTAGAAAAACCTTTCCCAGGCTGCGTGCTAACAATTAAAGCGTGGGAGGCTTCAACATGTGATCCAAGGCCTGCATTCACAATTTTGCTGCTCTAAATCTCCAACACCGAAGCTTTGGCGCTAAAGGAGATCAGCTCCCTGCTCTTTACAATGACCAGCTTCACCAGATCCCCAAGAACTAGCTGTTTCACTTTCATTGCTCCATGCTGCTCCAGAGACACGCTACTCCTCCGACAGGAGCTAAGTCGAAAAGCTGTGGGCCAGCAGAAAGGGTTGGCTTTTATAGCTTTGGCAGACTCAGCTCAATGACGTAGGACTCTAATCCTATCCTGGATTCCAGTAGCAGCGTGGAGGAGAATTACTTGCAACAAGTCCAGAGATTAAATGGGAAATATGAATTAATTAACTCAATTTGTATAGCCACCCAATTCAGCCAAGTCACTATAACTCCTGTACTTTCTGTCCTGCCCCGATGCATAGAGGCCCTCAATCCTAAAAGCCAGTGAAATTCTGCTGAGAGGAGGCCCAGGAGCACAGGAAGGGATTATGAAGTCCTTCATTTCCAGAGCAGGGAGAAGTGAAAATACATACACATAAAACCCATGTTTCTGCTCTCTTTGTGATATGGGAATGAGACCTGAAGAACTTTATGTCAAGAGAAACATGGATAAATTGGATGCAGTAGAAATGAAATATTCAAAGATTGTAGGTAGCAAAATAAGACATAAAAGAAAGGGCACTGAATGAATCTGGACTGAAAATGAAAGTGACCAATCACTGCAAAACAAGTAAGTTGAAGTGGTCATATAGAGAGAATGAAAATCTAATCCCAAAACAATATGAAAAAATAACTTGGAGAAGAAGAAAGTCAGAATTAAATGGATCTGAAAACTGAAAAAGACAAAAAATTAAAGCTATGAAAAACAAAATGCAATATAGAAGTAAGATGCGGGTATGATGGAAGCAAGGGAAAAAGGCATGAAGAGGCAATAAACAATGTAAACTAGATTTAGTTTTTCTTTTTTCACTTTATATTTGAGTATCTTTCACTTATTTCTGCAATGTGCATATTGTTTACCTTGAAAGCAATGTGAACAATATGGCTCTGTATGAAGCAATATGGCTATGTATGAAGCAATATGTACACTGTACATAAATAATTTTATTCTTCTTAGAGAAGTTTAATATTGACATCATTCCAAAACATCCTTCTTGCCAGCATCAGGTGGGGCAACCGGTTCTACTCATCATTCTCCTTATTCTATAGGGCAAATCTTTCCTGTGGGAAGCCTAGAATCACAGAATTACATGACTGGAAGGGAATTTAAAGATCTTCTAGTCCAATCCTCTGCCAGTATCTCCCAAAATATCACCATGGTTTTAACTGTCAAATGAATTATTAATCATTTTTCACTAGCCTTCTATTATTACAAAAATCTTTTGAATTTTCTTTCGAAAGTATAGAAATATGTTTTAACTGGAGAAAATGCTTTCTTGTGAACTAATATGAGGATATGAAAATATCAGTCAAGAGAAGAAATTGAATGAGACCAAATATCTATTATAAATATAATTGATAGTAGCTTTGAATACATGTCTCATGAGATCTTTCCTTCAAGGAACTCAAAGACAAGCTTCCTAGCTTTTCTTCCAAAATTCACTTGATCCTCACAGCTCTGCAGGGTAAGTCAGGCTAAATAATGAACCAATTCACATCTAATTGGGGATATGAAGCTGAGCTTTCCTGGTCTTCATTTAACATTTTAATTATAAAACTACATTGGCTCTAAGAATGTGAGAAATGCACAAACAAGTTGCTCTGCTTTAGTGTGGCTCACACATCCACTTTCTTCAAGCACCAAAACTCCCTGTTCTTACTGTTCAGCTGCTGAATATTCAAATTAAACTAGTTCTTCAAGTGTCTTTCCAACTCTTTTCTTCTCTTTTTAGAAAAACTCTGCATCTCAGGACTTTGTGATCGCAGAGAATAGGAAAAAAAGAGAGTGTTTTTATCATCAAGACTACTTGATATCTATACCAAGTTAGACCTGCCTAGCAACAAGTTGGGAGTTACTAAGTCGTATCTTCCTTCTTGCGTTCCCATGGCTACTGTCACCAACAGTGAAGTTAGCAGCCAAGCACAATCAGCTGCAGGGTCCCGAGGGAGGGGGGGCATATTTAATGGAGGAGAAAGAAAATACCAGTAGTAGCATGAGTAACTAGCAGGTATGCTTCCTAAGAGAATGCACCTCATCTTTCATAAGTACAGAGGAGTTCAAAATCAGCTTCCCAAACTGTTTACACAGAAGTGTAATCGGCTAAGATTTAAAAATAATTCATCTACTAAGATTTAAAAATCATAGTAGGAAAGAGGAATGAGGCCATTTCAGTCCTAACAATTGCTATACCAAACATAGGAAAATCTTGTACCAGGTATGATTCTTCAGATGTCAATAAGCTACAACTCTCAGCATCCCTGTGGTTTAGCAATATCTGGAAGGACACACACTGCCCATCCTCTCCTTAAAATCTTTTCTATTTTTGGGGTGCTCAGTGGGATACCCATGGTTTCTATAACACAGAAATATATCTGCCAAGCTATCCTCATTCTTCCATATGAGGATGATTTTTATTTTAACAAGTGGGCAGTAGTTTTTGGAGTGGTTGGAAGGGAATGAAAGGGAAAAGTCATGTAACATCCAAAGATCAAAGAGGAAAAGAAAGTGGTGGAGGAAAATGGATTACATCAACGAAGAGAATAAAAATCATGATTTCAGACAAGAAAGTCTTGGAATAAATGAATAAAAGGTGAAAGGCGAATAAAATGATTTAGTTGGAACACAGGAAAAAAAGCTTTTATTCTGCGAAATGGGTGTTTTCAATCAATCTTTTATTACAGTCACAGACCAGAGTTAAACATTGCATAAAACAAATACAATATGTAGTCCTCAACATATAACAGGTTGATTAACAATTGTTCAAAGTTACAGTGGGCCCTGAAAAAGCTATCTACGAGTCAAATTCAAAGTTCAGATGTCCCTGCCCTCCGGTGACTGCATTTTGTCCGCTTGTCAAATGGCATGCATTTACGGCCATTTGCAGAGCGCCCTACAATCATGTGATTGCAATTTACAACATTTTTGCTAGAAACCAATGTTTTCTTCCGCTTCCCAGCAAAAACTGCCCCATAGCAAACAATGGGTTCTCTTAATGATCACAGCATTAGCTTAATACAACCACAGCATTCACTTTATAATTGCAGCAATCACTTAAACCAAGGGTCTCCAACCTTGGCCATATTCAGCCTGGAGGACTTCAACTCCCAGAATTCCCTAGCCAGAAAAGCTGGCTAAGGAACTCTGGGAGTTGAAATCCACAAGTCTTAAAGTGGCCAAGGTTGGAGACCCTTGACTTAAACCACTGTTTCAAAAAGGTCACAAAATTGGGTTTAGTCATGTGGTGACCCACTTTACACCCATCACAACTTGTGATCAAAATTGTAGAGTCAGTTACGATCACAAGTCAAACACTACCTGTACTCTATTGGGGCAGAAAATCTTGGTTTCAAAATAGCATTATTGGATTTAGAGTTCAGATAAAGTAATGCTCTTGTGCAAATGATATCTTTTCAGCCTCACAAATTTGTGCCACTTCCTGGCAGCTCTTCAATACTTCCTCAATTTTATGAATTAGTGCACGGAGCCAAAAACCTGGGGATCCTTGGCTTATTTGAATTGCCAATAGCTCTTCAGAGAGTGGTTTTCTTAGTCTTATACGAAAGTCCCAAGCAATGAAGCTGGTAATTTTGCATTCAGATCATGAACTCCGTCACTATGCTATTTACCTTCACATAGAGGTCATCTGCCATGAGCACTGCAGTGTTATCATTCTGAAATTACATAAAGATGAAGTACAAAGTATTTTTTACTGTGTAAATACAACAGTAGATGCCAAAATCAGTGAAATGTATATAGGAGCCAAAAATTAGAAGTCTGATAGTACCTTTTCCAGTTAACAAATTACCATATTCCTAAGTACTTTTTAAATAGTGACTGAATGGGGTCTAAGATTGAATATAAAAATGAAAGCATACATGGGATACAAGAGCTTTCACAAGTTTGCACACTCATTCTGGAGTCCTTTTCTTACAATAGATATGTACAGATAGATATGTATGGCCAAGTTAATACCGTGATAAGGGGAAAGAGCAATCAGGGTATTATTAGGGATTAACAAGGCATTTATTACCATGCCTTGGAATCTGTGAAACTGAACTGCAGAATAACAAAATTAGCAATATAAAGACACACTTTTAAATATATTGAAGTTGGGTCCCTGGTTTGAATAGAAATCTTCCTGAGATACCTAGTTAAATGATTCAGATTTAGAAAAGATTATAAAACATTACAAAATTCATTTTTCCAATGAATGGAGATGTGGTTCTAACCATTTAATTGTCTATCTAGAAGTGAGGACTCCTGAAGAGTAAAATGGGCGTTGGTAGAAGTTACCGTGAACGCTCTTTCCATCTATGCTGCAAGAGAGCTCAGGATGGGTTGACTCCTTCCTATGATGTTATAGCTGAGTCTGCACTAAGATATAAAAGCCAGCCCCCGGGAGAGACCCCATCTTTGGCGAAGACACTTGACAGACTGAAAGGTGTCTCTGAAAGCCCAAAATAAATACAGAAATATGTCTTATCCTCTCCGGATGAATCAAGGGAGGGGCTGGGCTCTCTCGCAGCATAGATAGAAAGGGTATTCACGGTAACTTCTACCAATACCCATTCTCCTCCATGTTGCATCAAGAGTCCAGGATGGGGCATACCAAAGCTTGCATGTCCACGGACGGGTCCTCGTCTGGCTCATCACACTGACTGTGGAACCACTCATTGAAGCACCCGTCTGCCAAAGGCTGCAGTCACTGAGGCAAAAGCATCCAGATAGTAGTGTCTGATGAAAGGAGACGGGGATGTCCACGTGGCTGCATAACAAATCTCCTCCAAGGATGCTTGGGTCATCCAGGCAGCAGAAGTGGCTGCGCTTCTGGTAGAGTGCGCCGTCAGACCTTGGGAAACCAGAAGGGCCACAGCTTTGTAGGCCTGCTCAATGCAAGACCTGACCCACCTGCTAATAGTATAAGAGGCCTTGTGCCCCAAGTGAGAAGGGAAAAAGGAAACAAACATGGCTTCCGACTTCCTGAAGGAGGAAGTGCACTTAATGTATATTCTAAGAGCCCTTTTTACATCTGGCGTGTGCCACTGCCACTCTAAATCATGGTGCAGGAGAGGACAGAAGTCAGGCAAAATAATGTCCTGGGACCTGTGAAACCAGATGTTAACCTTCGGAATTAATGAGTGGTCCAGATGAAGAACAACCCTATCATTGTGAAAGGAACAAAGGTCCTGTCTGATGGAAAGAGCAACAAGCTCGGAAACCCTCCTGGCAGAAGTGATGGCAACAAGAAGCACTACCTTCAGAGTCAGGAAACGGAGAGACACTGTTCTAAGGGCTCAAAGGGGGGCATTGTAAGGCCATTAAGGACCAAATGAAGGTTCCAGGAAAGATACCTGTGAATCACCGGAGGGTGCAGGTTGGAAGCCCCTTTCAAGAACCTCCTGACTGAAGTGTGATGGGATAAGGAAGGGAGCGAACCCCATGAAAGGACTGAGGAGAGGGCCGCAACCTGCCTGCGTAAGGTGTTGGGGGCCAACTTCTGTCAACTGGGCTGAAGCATGAGAAAGACCCTCCCTGAGGCACCATCGGGAAAAAGCCTTCCAGGTGGCATCGTAGATGGGCCTTGTAGAAGGTTTACGAGAAGCCAGGATAGTGAGGATGAACCTTTCTGGAAAATCAGCCTTCTCTAGCCGCTATCGCTCAATAGTCAGATGGTCAGCTTGAACCACTGGGGCTCTGGGTAGAGCAGGGGCCCCCGGTGAAGGGAGATTAGATGGGCAGGGATAAAAGCCACCGATAGGTTGACCAAGTCCGCAAACCAGGGCCTCCTGGGCCAATAGGGTACCAGGAGGAGGAGCTCCGCACATTCCTCCAACATCTTCCAAATTACTGCCGAAATGATGGGAAGCAGGGGAAAGGCGTAGAGGAGACCCTTGGGCCATCTGCACCAAAGAGCATTGGTCCCCTCCGCTCCCTGGTAAGGAAACCTGGTGAAGAATCTGGTGACTTGCGCCTTTTGAGGAGTGGAGAAAAGATCCACCTCCAATGTTCCGAATCTAAGGGAAAGATCCCTGAATAGAGACAGAGAAATGGACCATTCTGCCTGGTCGACTAGGCTCCTGCTGAGCCAGTCGGCCTGGGAGTTGTCGACCCCAGAGATGTGGTCCACCGAGATTGACAACACATGTTTTCCGCCCATAACCCCAGCCATAGAGCCTCTCTCATGAGGGCTTTGGACCTCGTCCCCCCTTGCCAGTTGACATGAGCCTTTGCAGCCATGTTGTCCATAAAGACTAGAACATGAGAGCCAGCCATTGATTGCCTCAAATGCTTGAGAGCCAGAAAAATGGCTCTGAGCTCTAGTCAATTTATGGGAAGGGCCTGTTCCGACCTGGACCAAATGCCCTGAGCTATCTGGCCCTGCATATGGGAACCCCAACCCAGGAGGCTGGCATCAGTGGTTATCACTAGTCTGTCTGGGTCCTTGAACTGGAGTCTCCTCCAGATAGATGGAGAATGCCACCAATTGAGAGATCTCCGGATTTGTGGCGGGAGTGGGACCTTGATGGATGAGGGGCTGGTTCCTGCTCGTTGGTAGGGAAGCAGAAACCATTGCAGGGCTCGGGAGTGGAGCTGAGGCCACGGGACAATGCCAATAGAGGAAACCATCTTCCCCAGAAGTTTGGACAGCAACGACAGGTGGACAGTTTGATGTTCCAGGGTCTGGTTGATCTCTGCAAGGTTCTTTCCATGAGCTGCGGACAGGAAAACCTGGCACGACATGGTATCAATGACTGCTCCCAAGTGTTGCAATTTGGTTGTGGGAGAGAGATGGCTCTTTTTGGTGTTGATGGAAAATCCGTGGCTCTGGAGACATGACAGGGTAATTTGCAGATCCTGATGGGCCGCAAGGATGGAAGAGGACAGAATCAAAATGTCATCCAAGTAGCATTGGATCCTCACTGGAATAGAATGCAGAGATGCCACCAATGCTGTCAAAACTTTTGTGAACACTCTTGGAGCTGATGAGAGGCTGAAGGGAAGTGCTCAATACTGGTAATGGGTATTCTGATAACAGAAACTGAGAAACTGGCGGTGATGAGGGCAAATTGGGATGTGGAGGAAAGCCTCAGTGAGATCAATGGAAGAGAGGAGGTCGCCCTCCCGAACGCTTTCTAAAATAGAATGCAGAGTCTGCATTTTAAATCTCCTGTATTTGACAAATTGGTTGAGAAATTTTAGATCAAGGATGGCTCGCCACCCCCCTGAGGCTTTGGGAATGATGAAAAGGCAAGAAAAGTCCATGTCCCCATTGAGACGGGGGAACAGGTTGAACAGCCCTGATTTCAAGAAGGTGCTTGCCTGGAAATGTCCCGAGACACAGGACAGATCAAAAAATTTTGGGGGGGTGGGGATAGGAAATCCAATTGTAAACCTGACCTAATAGTGCTGAGCACCCAGGCGTCCATCGTTGACTCCTCCCATCTGGAGGCAAAGAAGGCGGGGCTACCTCTGATGGGTGGGGAGAACGAGGGATTACTTAAAGAGATGGAAGGAATGACCCCCTCCCCCCCCGAAAGGGCCGTTTACCGGCAGAAGGTTGTTGCCTGCCAGATGTTTCCGCCTGTTAGCCTTGACATTGGGAGTATGGCCTGTAAGAGAGGGGGAAGCGAGATGAGGTCTCCGCTCAGAAGGCAGGAGGGCGATAAGGAGCAGGGCGATAGTTGGCTTTCTTCCCAGAGGAAGAGAGAATTTTACGTTTATCTCTGGTTTCGATGAGGTACGGTTCCAGAGCATCGTCAAAAAGCTTATCACCTGCAAAAGGAACTGAAGCCAGCTTCCATTTTCAGCATGACCCCGCCTGACAATTTCGGAGCCATCAAAGTCTTCTTCCTGCTACAGAAGATGCCATGGCCTTGGATGGAAATTTGGCTGAATTGAGAGTGGCATCCGCAGTGAATTCCGCCACTGCAATAATCTTATTAAGGTCTTGGTGAGACCAAAGGTCAGAAGCAGGCAATCTATTCTGGAGTTGGCGCAGCCACCGTATGGATGCCCTGGTGAAGAAGAATACTGCTGTTGAAGCCCAAACAGCCCAAGCAGCAGCCTGGTGATTCCACTTGAGGGTCTGTTTGGAACATTTATCATCTGGTTTCAGGATATCTTCTGGCTCCCTGGGAGTGCCAGAAGATGAGAACAAGGCCAGAACCGAAATGTCAAGAGAAGTCACTGCCAGGGGATTGTCCAGAGCTGCGCTGACATTGTAGAAATGCTTATCCAGAGAAGATGGGCGAGGACCTGCTGAAGGAGAAGCGCACTGTTCCTTGACCATGTCCGGGAACAAAGTGGAAGAAGGCAAAACCTCTGCATGCACTCCAGGCTTGCAGAAGAGCGAATCCCCTTGCTAGACGGATTTCCTTGTGGCTTGGGAGCAACTTCCTCTGGCGACAGCTTGGCAGTGACAAAGGCCTTGCTGAATAATGATCTGAAGAGAGTAGGTTTGAAGACCAATGCAGAGGATGTCTGCTCTGGGCGAGAATCCTCTTCCTCTGAAAGATTTTGGTCAAAAATCTCACACTCTTCACACTCTGAATGAGAGGAGTAACTGTGTTCAGATAGTGAAGCCCTTCCTCATCAACCTCCTCCCATTCTGGTAGAGAAGAATGGACCCTGAGGTCCTGAGGCCTGTGTAAATCAGGATGATGAGGCAAGGAACTTATAGATTGAGAAGAGAGAAGGGCCTGAACCCTTTCCAGACGTTGAAGCATTTGCTTGAAGCCTTCAGCCAATTCCTGCCCAATGGTTGATGAGGCTATATCTTGGATATCCCTTGGTCTGTGTTCAAAGGTAGAGGCCGAAGGCCAAAGGCCCGCTGCTGTGGGAGTGAAGGTGGCTTCAGGCCTAGATTGAGGAGAGGTTCAAGACCTCCTGGAGGGAGAGGGAGGAGCATAGGGCACAGAAACCTGTTGGAAATAAGGCCCAGATATGCTGAGATCCTGAGGATCTGACTGTACAGCAAGAGCCTCAGGAGACCAGGATGGAGGATGGAAAAGCTTAACTTCTCCTCCCCTGGGAGGGCTTGGTTGGGGCCCACGAGTATCACCTGAAACATGCTGTAGTTGCACTCCCTTCTGTTGAATAGTTCTGTTGAACTGTCTCTCTTGAATTGCATGTCTGCGCTTCTCTGCCCTCAATTCAGCCTGAGTTGCCTTCTTAGGGGCTAGAGCCTTAGTTTTGATTTTAGCAGCCACCTCCCTCTGGACTGATTGGGTGCGTTGCCTAAGTCTTTTTCTCCTATTGGGCTTAAGAGACTGTTCCACTGGGGGGGAAAGCTCTGCCAGAGCCTTATCTTGCTCCATTTAATAAATGCTCCAAAATAAAGGCTCTTGCATTGGAAAGAAGCTGTTTAGAAATGTTTCTATTAAGCCCCTTAGGGTATAAATGGCCCCCAGGCTTACAAAATGGCCACTCACCTCGTGGTGGAAGGCTTGAATCCAAGATGGCCATTGACTAGAGGAAAACAAGCTCCAAGATTGAAGAATCACTCCTTAGGCTATACAGAGCCACGAGCGAAGTCAGCAAGGAAAAGATACAGCAACCAGCCACATGATCAGCTGGCTTGAGCTCTTATCAGTTTGCCGATCGTGTTTGCGATCCCTCCAAACTGCAGGCGTGGGGGAGGTCTGCAGACTCTGCCCAGCTTGCCTGCACAGAGCTCTGTAAAGCTGCTCCCAACTTGCAGGAGAGAGAGAGAGCCCTGCTCTCCTGGAAGAGCAGCTGCCCAGATCCTTGGGAGTTGCTTGAAGAGAGGAAAAAAGTAGTGAAGATCGCTGGTGACTGCTATCTAACAGAACGCTTTCAGAGACACAGCTGCTGACTGAAAGGAACTGAGTCAAAAGCTAGGGTCTCTCCCGAGGGCTGGCTTTTATATCTTAGTACAACTCAGCTATGATGTCATAGGAAGGAGTCAACCCATCCTGGGCTCTCGATGCAGCATGGAGGAGATCAAGTTTTCTTTCAGGGAGTTAGTTTTGTTGAAGATTAGTCTCTGGCACCTGAGGAAGACATCAAATTGGGGAAAGCTAACATAGTCTAATGCAATCAGAATAGCCTGTTAAAGGTGCCAAAATTCCACAGCATCTCCACATAGCTTATCCAATCATTTTCCTATGGGAAGTTCTCTCTTTTTCATTTTTTGCAGGTACAGCTTAAAGTTCTATGTCTACTTTACTTCTATCAATCTGTTCAGAGAGATTTTTTAAAAAGAAAACCAATCTTTGTATTCATCATACACATTTAGTTGTAAGCCAACGCATCATGTAATTAAGCTTCACTGTCTATTTCAAATACAGCTTTGTAAAAATAGCTCAATTTCTCATTTCATATTAAAGAATAAAGCAGACAGAACTGGAAGATTTTCTTTTCTTTTAAACCAATCAGATAGAATTTTATAACCCAGCATCTTGCAACCTGGATGTCATTTTTAAAAATGGGGATCCCAACCAGAAATGCCATCTTAAAATTGTTTTTGACATCACCATTGAGATAAAATGATCTATATTTTGTAAAATTGTGGCTTATGTGTACTACAGTAGAGTTTATCATGCCAATTATTTCTAGCTAGCAAGAAAAGAAAGCAATCCATCACTTACAACATCCTCCTCGAACCTGGATTCTTTTAGAAATGCTGAAACTATAATTTCCAGAATTCCCAGTACAATAGGTAGAAATTCAGATGAATTGTAGTCACAATATATATGGACAGCATCAGATATGGAATACAGCTGTATTTCAGCTTTGCTCAGAAAATGTATTCTGCATTGCTTGGTGCTGCACAACCACCCATCACACACACACACACACACACACACACACACTCCTCAGCAATGCATGTTATACATACTAAAGTCATGTCTACTACATCTAAAAAGATAAAGGAATCCCTACGAATTTTACTCTAGCTTTTGCTAACTCTAGGGATGGCGCTCATTTCCATTTCAAGGGCCATTGAGCCAGTGCTGTCCAAAGATATTTCTGCAGTCATGAGGCCAGTTATGATATCACAGAGTGTTGTTACCTTCCCATTGAAGTGGTACCTATGGTATCTACTGCTATTTGAATGCTTTCAAACTGCTAGGCTGGCAGGAGCTGGGGCTTATTTCTTTTAAAGTATGTAATTTTTTAAAAAAAATTGCCTCATATTTTTCAATAAAATAAAAACAAACATTTTAAAACTAATTCCAAATAATGTTTAAAAAGAACCCTCATAATCTTTAACTATTACCCCAGCACTAACACAGTCCATTCTTGTCCCAGTTGACTTCATTAAGTGATAAGAAACACTGCATATACTGCACGTTTACTGAACAAAATGAGCTGAGCTAACTTAACAAGGGAATTTCATGGGTAAAATTATGCTAGATTTATGCATTTCACTGACCCCTAATTTGTTTATATATGCTGTATTAAAGATACCACAATTGTCTGGGTTCATACAATATGCTAAGCAACAAACAATGACTTAGAAACTACAATGGACAGATTTACACAAAGCACTAAGGCAGAATTATACAAAATTAAATTGTTGCTTAGATGAATTCATTCCTACTACCAAAATGCTTTACTATGGAGGAACGTAAGAATGTGTAAACGAATTAAGGAAGCATAAATAAATGAGAATTCCTATGTTGCATTCAATCAATAGCTTTTTATTTATTATAACAAGAGAACCAGTTTGGTATAATGTTAAAGCTTCAAGCTAGAAACTGGGAGACCGTGAGTTCTAGTGTCGCCTTAGGCATAAAATCAATGGGTGATCTTGGACCAGTCATTTTCTCTCAGCCACAGGAAGGAAGCAATGGAAAACCACTTCTGGAAAACTTTTGTCAAGAAAACTGCAGGCACTTGACTTGCGGAGAGGGGGAAATGGCATGTGAATTATTTTCCAACAAGATGACTGGTTTTTTAAAATCAGTTTTGTTATTGCTGATTCATCATCAATTATTTTTCTTAAGCCCATGTCACACTGCACCAACGGATGGAAAGAGGATGTAAAACGGAGAGAAACACTTGCCATCCATTGGTTAACGCGATGCATCCGTTCTGTACTCACTGCCTCCATTTTTCATCCTCTCTATCCGTCCAGCATCCGTCTATTGACATTTCATCCGCTCAAAAAGTTTTGAGCTGCTCAAAACTTTTGAGCGGAAAATGTATCCAACACGTCCGTTCTGCATCTGGTTATGCAAATTTTTGCCCCTTTTGAGAACGGATAACGGATGGAACATTTTTCTCGTCCGCTGTGTCCTTTTTACAAACGTTTTGCATCCGTCGGCCAGTGTGACAGGGCCTTTACTATTTGTTCAGAGAGCACTCTATAAATTACACTTTGTAATCTATTCTAAATGGTAATCTACAATTTACACACACCACACACCAAAAAGATATGCAACCAAACACACAAATGTGATTATCATTATTAACTACAGGGGCTAACCTGCGTTTACTGACGTGTTTTGGAATTCATGCAGTGGTCAAGAGTAAACAAGGCAAGAATAGTTTAATTCAAACTACTATAGGTATACACTATATCCGTGATGGCGAACCTGTGCCATGCAGAGTCGTTTGTGAGAGCACTCAAGCCCCAGCCAAACTTACCTGCACTGCGCATGCACGCACCGCCCAGCTGATCTTTGGCCCGTTTGAGGCCTTTTTTGGTCTCCCTGAGGCTCAAAGAAAGCCTCTGCAGGCCAAAAAATGGGCCCATTTTGGCATTTCTGGTATTTCCGAAAATACTGGAAGTGCCAAAATGGGCCCGTTCTTCTGCCTCCAAAGGCTGCAGAGGCTTCCTTCGGGCCTCAGGGAGGCCTCAAACAGGCTGAAAATCAGCTGGAAGGCACACGCATGAGCAATGCAGGTAAGGAGTGAGGGGGTGTTGCACGCACAAGTGCAGGGGGGCAGGACGTATTGCCTTCTGGGCGTTGGCACGCAAGCACACACAAGTGAATGCACAATTTTCAGCACAGGAGTCCAAAAAGGTTAGCCACCACTACACTATATGTATCTGCCAATAGACAAAAATTATATTGCAATGGAAAATCAGCACCAGCCATTATATTTTATACATTTGCTGTCTGAAGAGAAATTATCCTACCTTGGGCAGCTGTTGACCTTATAGTGCTTTGGTCTAGCACAAATATAGAACATGCAATGTTAGGAAGTGATTTCCAAGGGTGACTAACTATAATATATATTGTAAACTACATAATGTAGGGGGTTTTTTGGGGGGGGGGGACTTGTAGTGATGTTTAACTCGTTTCCTAATTCGACCTGTTACAATGAAGGGGTCCTCATTTCAACACTGAGCTACAAATATTCTCCTTTATCAGTACCTATCTGCTATTATCCTTTTTTATTTTTGTTACAGCAGGATTTCTACCATTCACAAAGCCTCAAGGGTACAGAGGTACAGAACAGAAAAATAATATTTATAGAGGACCATCAAGAATGAAATATTAAATTTTCTGCCTGATCGCTGATACGTTCATTTCTCAATCTTCCTTTAGGACAGAAGTGGAGAATCTGAAGTCTTCCGTTAGAGCGTTAGAGTTGCTGAGAGCTACTTCAGAAATATTTGAAAATAAGAGGCCCTTCTCATCTACCTTTATCCAGAAATTCTAGACATCGTTTTAATGACAAAATAACTCTGTCAGTAGATTAGACGGAGATATAACACCTTGTTTAAAATTATTCAACAAATTTCATGGCCAAGAAAAGATATAAGCCCCGGTCTCTAACGAAGCACGATCCTCCTTTTAGCTTTACAAATAAATACATGGCTGCCAATCCCCTACTGACTTATTGAGAAGCATACAAATATCTTTCATAAACAAGTTGTGATCTGTTTAAACCTCTCTTTTCTACTGCATTCTTTTGAACTGGTTACATTTGAAAAAGCACTGTATATGTTACTCCACTACCGTAGAATCCTAAGCAGCTTATAAGAAAAAATGTTGTAAATAAAGAGGATAAATATGTAAAATCTTATATAAAATTCAACAAAAGCATAGCAATTTATAAGCTGGAAAGAGAGGGATGAAAAATAATTATTGATTTAAAAATCAATCTGGCTACCAAAAATAAGGACAGAATTTCTGATGAGAATTATTGATAACTAGAACAAAACAAAGACTCTAAGTGGTTATAGAGTAACTAACAAGTTTGTATGACAAATGGAAAATATTTTGGAGTCTAGTGAGGGCAATTAAAAATGGGAGGGGTCATAAGGAATAGTAAGTAGAGTTCGCTCACATGAATGGGCAAAACTATTCCAGCTTTCTGTTTTGCACTTTGTTTTTATATTGCCAGACACACTGAACTTCCGGTTTTTACCTCAAGTAATTTTTTTTCCTCAAGATGAGGCAAAAATTGTCAATTGTGGCTGTTTGGGTCAGGTAGAGGCACTGATTTTCTGGAATTTCATGTAATTTACTCTGTGTTAAAGTATATGATAGCAATGCCCTCTGTAAGAAAGAAAAAATGTTTTGATTGATATAAACAACATATTTTCCACCCCTTAACTAATCCATATTATGTTGTGGTTCACTGGCAGCCTGTGCAGATGGCAATAGAATTGGACATGGGGAAAAACAGGGACCAGTCCAGGAGTCTGTGAGGGACTCGCATGAGGGTCCTGCATCCAATGCAGAGATGGGGCCAGAACCATGTGGGAGTTGTGTGCTGACTCCGGAGCCTCCAGAGGCTGGCAGCAGCGAGGCAGAGGAACAAAGGGAGCCTGTTCCCAGTATGCGTGTGCGCAGAGCTGCTGGAAGGCAACAGCAACTAAGACAAAAGGGAGTCAGGCTTAGAGGTGATTGCCCCTCCTTAAGGTATAAAGGAAGTGCAAAGGTAGAGAAACCTTTGCTGGAAGCAAAGTCGTTGGCTCTGTTCAAATTAAACCTTGAATCTCTGTGTGGACTTTGTACTTTGGTTGTTTTTTTACAGTTAATTTGACACTTTACTTGTTGGCAGCAATTCAAAGGAGATGAAGGCGGGTGCTTATCTCGACGGACTGTCTCTACAGGACTCATTACAGGTTAGAGTGAACATAATTCGCAGCATTGAAATAAAACAAGAGTTGTTCGGACTAAGTGTGTGCTTAATTACGGTCTCAGGAAGCCTTGATCAGAACACATTAAATAATTTGTCTGAAAGAAAAGGCATACAAATTCAGAAATAGTATATAATTTAAGAAAAGTACACAGAATTTGTGGTCCTCAAGAGATTGCTGAGTTATAGTTTCAAACTCCTTCACTATGACTTCCCCTGGCTGGAACTCCTGGCAGGTATGCCTCATGAACATCTGGACTGCCAGAAAATTCCTACTATAAGATCAATAAGGAATAGACTGCCATGAACTGGAACATCCAGCACCTAGTACTGTATAGTATAGAATATTATTATTTCCTTAATCAACTTTATGCTTTTAGAACACCATATGGAATCATGATGTGCCTAGGACAATTGAAGTTTTAGGGAACCATACCTCAGCTTTTGCTCCAGCCAAGTAGTACAGTTGCTGTATTCATCTCTTCACAGGAAGTCTGTGATATAGGCAGTAAGATGAAAGACCATTATCCTTCTCAAAATGGACCCATCCAAAAATGTTGGGATTGAAATTCCAGTATTTGTACAAAGTTAGGAATTGAATGGTATTGCAGTTTCTATTCATCTGTAGTATTCTTGGTTAGAGAATGCTGTATTAGAAACTTTTATGTTAAACAAGAAAGAGGGAAAACAGGTCTGATTATTAAACTGTGTGGACCAGTAAAGGCTTGCTTTATTTAGAAGACCAGGATTCCAAAATTTCAGGCAGAAATTTTAGCACTGTCTGCTCCTTTCCAATGTATATAGAGGAGGGACTGAACCTTGGATTTTCATCATGATTCAGTATCAGGTAATCCTCACTTATTGACTGCCTTGCCTAATGACGATTCAAATTTACAACAGTATAAACAAAAAAAGTAGTTCTACAGCCAGTCCTCACATTTACAATTGTCGTAGCATCCCATAATCACGATTGCCATTTGATTATTTTGCAACCAGCTTCGGATAAACTTGCCAAAGTAAAATTGCACATCAGTTAGGTGATACCTTGCTTCATGACTGCATTTCACTTAGCGACCAAATGGGGAGTGATTTGCAAGCCCAATCACAGTCGTATAATTTTCCATTAAGTGATAGCAGTGCTTAGCAAGGGCATTGCCATTTCTAATTGTGGTTGTTAAGCAAGGACTACCTATAACAGCAATACACTCAAGTATGAAATTGGGCAGGGACCCACTAAGACAACTAGTATGATCTAGTAGTTAAGGTGTTAGGAGTGGAGAGACTCAGGCTTAAGTGTCCTCTCTGCCATGAAAATTCATGAATGCCTTTGGGCATGTCTTTCCTTTTCTCTCTGCCTTATCTAACTACAGTTCTTTTCCATGGGGCCAAATCACAAATGTGTCAAAGAAAACCTAAACAATTTCCTAACAGACCTAAACAGCACACACCCCAAAATCAAGTTTACCATGGAAACAAACAAACAACTACCATACCTAGAAGTATTAATCTACAAAAAAACAGATGGCACACTAGGACACACCATATACCAGAAGAAAACACACACCAACTGCTACCTCAACGCCCAATTCCACCACCACCACCCAGCACAGATAAACTCCGTGGCCAAAACACTAATCACCAGACCCAACGCCTGGCAGACAAGATACACATAAAGACTGAACTATGAACCCTGACTAAAGTACTGACAGCTAACGGCTTCCACAAAAGTAAAATCACAGGCTTGATCCACAAAAACACACTGAGACATAATGGAGACCTAGAAGATGAACAGACCTATGGAACAGCTGTCCTGCCCTACATTAGAGGTACTACAGACAAAATCAGTGAGATACTACACAGGCATCACATCAAGACTGTCTTCAAAACAGACAGAAAAATAGCAGCCATCCTAAGAAACCCCAAAGATAAAATTGAACTGGAAAACCAAGGCATATATGAAGTCCTCTGTGCATCATGTCCTGCCACATACATTGGACAGACCAATAGAATAAGTACATGCCTGAACACAAAAATGCAGCAAAAAAGCTGGAACACACTTCCTCACTCGTCCAATACATGAAAGCAACAGGTCATAGCATCGACTTCAATGACACCAAAACCCTAGCCACTATAGAAAACCCCAGCCGCAGAATTTTCAGAGAAGCCATAGAGATTGAAAAAGACCTGAAAGCATGAATAGATGATTCCACCAAACTGTTAATTATTTGGAAGCCTGCACTCACAAACAAAAAAATCTCCACACCACAAGCCAGGCAAATACCTGGGCACAAACAGATCACCCCCGATACCTCCAAACACACCCCAAGCAGGGATGTGTGCTTAAACACACCCCAACCAGGCACCCAGATGAAACCTAGCTTCCTAATAAATGATAGCCGTCTATTTACTCAGAGCCAAGCTGCACTAAACGCCTCCAATATAGGAACACAATGTTGCCAGCCAATCAAGACAAAAAAAACCCACAAAACAGACAGAAGATATTAGAAACACCAATCAAGTAGAACACAGCAAACTCCAAGACCAATAAACACAGACCAAGACTCCCAACCAATCAGGATGAAGAAAAAACCATTCTGGCACAGCAGTAGGCCAGCCCCAAATTTAATACTGAAATGGCTGTGAAAGTCTGACTCAAAGACGAACACAATACAGAAGCCTGATGATGGCAGATGAGATTCTGCCAAAATGTTGCTACAACTTTAAAAGCACAACCATAAATGACATGGGAAAACATCCGAACAAAGCTGAATACCAGACATGTAAGTACCCGCAAAAACTTAAGAAAACAAATATATATATTGAGAGATGAATGCAATGAAATTTCATTTTAATGTATGCTGATTAGTGTACATTTAAAGTGACAATAAAGTTTTTATTCTATTCTATTCTATATTCATAGTTGTTTTTTTTTAAGAAGCATAGATACTTAATATTAACAGTTGGAATGAAAATTCTGGACTTCATGACCAATTCCTGAAGTGCTTAAAATCTTCAGAGGTTTACAATAGCCATGAAATGTTATTTGCTTACAGTACAAAATGCCTTGATTAGTTTGTATTTCTAAGTGCCCATTTATTATGGAAATCCACATACAGATGTAAATTAGGAATAAAGCAGCAACTCTTTGCATCACTAGAGATAATTCAATAGTTGACCTTTAGATTGTTTGTTTTTTAATTTTCTGCATGCAATGTTTCTCTCATTATAGGACTTAAAGTACACAAATCTGGAGGATACCCACTTGGAGAAGTTCATAAAGATAATCATATAACGAACTGGGACCAGTACCGAAATACTGTGTTTACATTTTTTTTTACATCCTTGAACTATTATCCTATTTTCATTTTCTCCTCAAAAAAGATTAGATAACTTCACAGAAGTTAAACAAAGGGATAATGACAAGTGAATATTATGGTCTAATAGCAAGCTTGTTTCATTTCAAACCTATTTATATATAAATAATCAAACATGGGATAAAAACTAGATGTTTCATTTTATTTGCAGTTTCACTTCATATGTTTGTACAAAACAATTAAAATGAAGCAATTTAACTATTTCTTAAAGATGGAGGGAAACTTTATCTTCTATTCACTAGTTGCTCTCCAATTTATCCAACAATTTAATATACTTAGACAGAAAACAAATGTTTCCTTACTACTTGTTGCAATGGTCTTAAAAGTTTTGTAAATTCCTTCCATTTGAAAAAAATTGCAAGTTCAGATGAGAAATCCTTTTAATTATGCCAGGCTTGTTTGTTCTAAACATGCTGTCTACTACACATACTTTAAAAGCAATAGAGGAAAACTTCAAGATTGCAAGATACACATTGTTTTTGTTGTTGTTGCTTGCTGGAATCTTAAGTTCTACCAGGTGATTACAGTTTTTCTACATAAAAATCAACATTTCAGTTTGCTTCACTTCAGAGCCATATAATTTAGAGAGAGGGAAATGTATTATTGATAAGAAATACCTACAAGGCAGAATTCTTTGCTGATTTGCTACAAATCACCCAAACTTCTATTATTATGGCTGTTATATTCTGTTCACATCTGCTTTAAAATGGCAGAAAAATGACACAATTTTTAATTGTGTAATAATTCCTCATTTTGGGGTAATTATTAATTAACTTATCCTAAAGTAGTCTTCTCTATCTTGGTCCCGCTAGCAATGTTAGGACTACAAATTCCAGTTATGTTTGCTCAAAGTTTTGAAAAAGCTATAATCCTATCAAACATCTGGAAGAGTCAAACTGCATTTGCTATTAACTTTGATATTTTAGGGGGGAAATCCTGGGGGGGTTTTCAGCACAGAAGTACACAAAAGGATAAACCATGTTCTGCAACGGTATACTGGCCCATGCAAGCCTTATATTTGCTCATCAGATCTATCTTATTTAAAAGCATCTCTCCAACACAAGAGCTTTCTTATATTTATTATGTGTATATTCCCTGTCTCATCCCCAAGGTGCTTTGAGAAACATGTTTTGTCTCCCAGTTTTATCTTTATTAAACTGGGCTGAAGGCAGTTAAATTAGCTACGCAGTCAGCCAATGAGGTTCAAAATCATGTAAGAGTTTGAACTCTACTTCTCCAGTTGTCATTCTTTGCTGTGACTACTCAACTTGCTAAGTTCTTTGTCCTAGAAAATATTATTTGTTGGCTATTTATGCCATGACACTATACATTGTGGATAAACTGTAGTTGGAAAAAAATGATAAATCTAGTTTTATCCAACTTGGTTATCCCCTAAAATTTATTGGACAATTCAGCCCCTGTAATTTTCAGCCAGTATGACTGCATAATTCAGAAGGTCATTATGACTTCTGGTATAGCCAAGCATTTAGTCATGATACAGTGCAATTCAGGATGTTCAGGCATTTCAACATAAATTACTGACTCAACCAATTGCAAGCCCCTGAACTTTGGGGCTGTGGGATCTACTCTTTTCCAAAAACTAGATAGCAAACTGCATGCTGCACACAGGCAAGATGTCGAAGGGGTTGCTGGAATGACAATCAGAGGCTCTTTTAGTTAAATTGTAATCCTGCTCCTTCCCAAAACAGAATCTGGATTCAAATGTTGATTGCATTCCACAGAAATAAGTTTCCTTGCACTGCAAATTCCTATCCGGGTATAGAATAGTTAGTACATGAGAAACTGGAACTATGATTGTAGTTTCTTTCTTTTGCCACTCCCTTTCTTTCTATACTTTCACTTCCTGCAAATGCTTACAGTCTTTAAAATGACACTTCATGTCAAAAGACAATTCTCAGAAATATTCTTAGAATATCCATAATACATATTACCTATTGCTAATGTTCCCCCACATTTCTGATGTATTACTAACTCAGTAAGCCTAAATCCTTGACATAAAATGCTGGTCAGCATTAACTTTATTTCTGCATGTCGAAGGATCCGTTTATCCCCAAGTCTGTGTCATTTTACTTATGTTCAGTTATACATATATAGAAATTTTAAATCCCAAATATTTCTGCACACATTTTACTGTAAAAATGAGCCTATTTGACAGCACTATTCTGTCAAAAAATATGTGTATTTCTGCATATTCTTTAGCTGAAAGCTACATTTCAAATCCCAAAATTGAGCGCAATACAAAAGATAACTGTGGTATACTTTCTGAGTACTAATCAAAGAAATGTGAATGAACTCAGTTCAGTTTAAAACACAGATCTAATAATATTCGCCAGCATATCTCTCTTTAGCAGACATTAAGATTAAAATAGTAAATGTTTTCAAAGAAGAAAATGAACGAGAAAACTTTCAAAACAGCTCTTTTCAAACAATGTTAGTTGTTCAGTTAGGAAGAGGAAGTTGGAAAAGATTTTATTATTACTGTCATCATTTATAATCCTCCTCCAAAGAAGCCAAGATCCCATGCATTTTTCCCCGTACAGCTAGGCCAGATGAGGTAGTTTACTGGGTGAATTAATTAAATGTGAGTAGAGATTTGAACCCAGTTCTCACTCAGCTGTAGACATTGCCTTTTTTTTTTTAGTTCTTAAACAGCAACTTCAATCAAATTCATTTAAAATAAACTACAGGATTCCTCCATTTAAAACTATTTATTCAGCAACTGTTTGAAGTTACAATGGCATTGAAAAAGTGATTTATAACCAAGACTTGCACTTACAATAACTGCAGCATTCCCACAGTCACACAATCAAAATTTGGGCACTTGGAAACCAACAAGCACTTATGACACTTTGATCCCAGTTGGCTTCCAACAAGCAAAGTCAATGGGGGAAGCTGGATTTTCTTAATGACTGATTCATTTAACAACTGTGCAAAAAAATGGAGCCCCATCCTCCTATGCAACTTAGGTTCCTTACCTATGACTGCTTAATAACTGGAGAGGTTGCTTAACAACTCAAGAGTACTGGGATTGAAGTCATTAAATGAAGCTGTCACATGGATGTCTCATTTAATGACAAGATCACTCATCAACCAAGATCCCAATCCCAATTGTGGTCATAAGTCTATCCACCCTTTCCCCCATATACTTACGGTGTCACAACATGCTTTCAAGAGCAGCCAAGCTTGCATCACAACACTGGTTCCATCACTTGTCCAATTAACCAATTCCTCTCTCACCCCATGCCTCTAACCTTGAACTTTCTAACCAGACATGACAAACACAGTTGGAAGCAAGCAGTAATGTAAAATGTGGTAAATAAATTTCAGGTGTTTGCTGAACACATAGGATATATGGCAGGATGTCTGGACCAGGGGTATCAAACTCACAGCCTGCTGGCCAGATATGTCACATCTGGTTCCACCTGTTTTAGCGAAGGGGAAAAAGTCCCGATACATCATATGATGTCACCATGATGCTGTGAGTTTGATACCCCTGCTCGAGAATGTTCTCTTGAATGTCTCGGAAAAGCAGGAAAGGAAACTCACAAAAAACAGTGAAGGATCATCAGACGATCACCACTCCCAATTCTAAAATAATTGAACATTATGCAGCCTCAATTGTGCATCACATGCCTATAAATGATGAGGTTCAAATATCATATTTAGCCACATCTGACTGAATATGCTTTGGTAAGTTTATAAAACAGAACTAGTCCAAAACAAATAAACCACATTGTGTCTTGAGATCTTATAAAATATATTTACATCTATTGAGATTTATATGCACAGTTCCAGTTGCAAGAGACATTGAACACCTTACTCTCCAAAATAAGTAACCCATTAAAATAGTACAGCATCAAAAATAACAATCATTGATACTGATTTTCCATAAGAAATCATCCCACAAATATCAAGAAAAGCCAGATCTTAATGGGCTCAAATGCAGTAGAATCTCTGGTCACAACCATAATACATTCCATAAATTTAGCAATTTCTTTGTCTTCTAATGTTTCATCGTCAGGAATTTCTGGGTCAGGGGTCATGCTTGATCGCAACCTAAGTATGTGTTTGTGACCAGATTCAAAAATTTTGTAAATTTTTTGGTCAGAACTGGATTCGGTCATGGTGTTCATGACTAGAGATACTAGCTGGGTCAGTGATGCCCTCATTTCCAGTGGCGTGCTTTGCCATAGAAGAGGTAACAGCAGAGAAAAGGAACAGCAGAGGTAACCCCTTGTGGTCTCTCGTGGTGACATTCCCTAGAAGTCAACATCACATGATTTTTTTTAACCAACTGTTGATGAACCCAAGACAATATGGCAATGCATCTGATTCAACATGTAAACAGCATAAAATACAGATTTCTACAAACATTGCTGATCAAAGTCATTTATTGAAGAATCTCATTTATAGCAAACCTATTCTTTCTTTAGGTAAGTGTCATCATCCTATTGCTTTTATTACATGTCTAAATTTATGACTATTCAGCATTATCTGGACTATTAAAACAATAAAAAACAATAATATGGGTCAATAAAAATATTTAGAAGCCAAAGTAGTTCCATTTTTCTGCATGGACATTTTAGACATTTAATAAAAAAGATAAGTCATGAAGATTAAACTACAGGACTAGAAAAGCATTTTCAAGATAGGCACAGAAAATCAAGAAAAGAGTAAAAAGATTGGAGAGGGAGAGAAATCTACCTGGGATATTTTCCAGAACAATTTACTTACTGATTTAAGAAGAAACAAACATTCATTTAAAAAGAAAAGAAGCTGCTGACACTAAGGGCCTACTTAACAAATACTTCTATAGCAAAGGTTCACTTGACATTGCTAACTTTTCTGTGAGTTAAAGCAATATCCATTGTAAAGTTCTACAAAATAATTTGACAATGTATACCTTTAATTACTACAGAACATTACTAATAGGGGGGTTTTAATTAAAAGATTGATTTCTTTAAATTAAAGTGCTCTGCAAATTCCTTAACACTGGATACAAATTACTTTTAAAAAATATCTTAAGAGTAATTTACTGTTCTTTGGATAAAACCTCAGTTCATCATGCATATACAGTATCTAATTTCTAGTACATACGTACAATAACTTAATGAGCACAACCAATCTCCTTCAAAATCATTAGGATTCCTTTACTCTTAACTTCAGCATACCATCTCCAAATATCTAGAATTGAAGTTTTATTACAAACCCAGCTTTGATTTACCGTATATACTCGCATATAAGCCGAATCTAAAACTCTTTTTTTTTTTTATCAAATTAGGGGGTCGGCTTATACGCGCATAAATCTGATCTCACACAAACGAACTGACATGACGCCACTTCTCAGATCACGCAATATCATCGATATTACCATACAGTCATACATACATACAGCACATTTTTTTTTACTCTGGGCGCCTCCATTTTGCTTTTTCTATCACCGGATCATAACACACTCTGATTGGTTAGTTATTCACGTGACCGCTTTCGTGTTTGCGATCGTCACGTGCAACTTTGTGTCCAGTTTCTTTGCGTTAGTAGTAGTAAAATTCAGAAAAATATACCGTACCCATGTCTGATGTTAAAAGAATGTCGTATGCTGCTTCTTTTAAACTAAAAGTAGTGAAGGCCGCAGAGGAAACAAGCAACCCTGAAGCAGCAAGAACCTTTGGAGTGGATGAGAGCAATATTAGAAGATGGAGAAAGGATAGTACATTGGATTGCACCCCCAATTCAAAACGTACAAAAAGAGGGCCCAAAGCTGGGCAATTCCCTGAAATGGAAAAGGACATTCTTGAGTGGTTTGAGGCTCAAAGGCAGAATGGCTACAGTGTGTCTAGATTGGCCGTGCGCTTACAAGCATTGCAGATGGCCAAATCTGGAAAATACCAAGGTACCTCAACCTTCACTCTTCTCTGGGCTGGTGTACAAGGTTTTTGAAGAGAAATGGGATATCACTAAGACAAAGAACAAAAGTAGCCCAAAAGCTACCATCAGAATTTGAGGAAAAGGTGATGAACTTCCAATGTTTTGTGATAAATAAACAAAAGACTGGTGATTTTCCTCTCAGCAGGATTGGCAATATGGACGAGCCCCCTATGTGCTTTGACATGCCAAGCACTAAAACACTGAACCAAAAGGGTGACAAAACAGTTCTTATTAAGACAACAGGGCACCAAAAACCCATTTTACAGTGGTGCTGAGTTGCACTGCAGATGAGGTGAAGCTACTCCCAATGGTAATCTTTAAACAAAAAAGCCCTCCAAAGGACAAATTTCCCAGTGGTGTGCTCATCCATCAGCATCCCAAAGGATGGATGGATGAAGAAGGCATAATCAAATGGATAAATCAAGTGTGGGTGCGCAGAAATGGAGGTCTTCTCAAGAAACACTCCATGCTAGTCTGGGACCAATTCAGAGCTCACCTAATCGAAAAGGTAAAAAGGAGTCTAGAGGAGTCAAACACCGTTCAGGCAGTCATACCAGGAGGGTTGACTGGAATGCTACAACCCCTAGATGTCAGCCTGAACAGACCCTTCAAGACACACATGCGAAACCTCTGGACACAGTGGATGGCAGATGGCAAGGCTGAACTAACAGCCAAAGGAAACTTAAAACGCCCTCCTTTGCCCACAGTTGTGTCTTGGGTGAAGACTGCATGGGATAATGATTTTCCAAGAAATGGTACAGAAATCCTTTTTAAAAGTTGCATTAGCAACATTTTAGATGGCACTGAAGATGATGTTGTATGGCAGGAGGATAGCAATGAAACTGAAAATGAAGATAGTGATGAAGTGGCAAAAAATGGAAATGAAGATCAAGATGAAGAAATGTGGGGTGAAGATAATGTCAAATATACATTGGAGGACTGGAAACATCTCTTTGGGGAATCTGAGGACGAGGGTGATGGTGAGGATGAATTTGAAGGATTCTGAGACAAAGTTTAATTTGTGAAAAATAAAAGTAAAACACAACAAAAATGGCTTTTATTCTCATTTATGCTCTTCTGCAAGCTTTTGCTACAATAAGTGCATATATTACCATGATATAACATCAGATTCTTTACATACCGGGTAATCAACTTAATATTGTTTCCTACACAAATGGTTTGATAATGAACCTTCATCAGTGCATTGCATATTGATACTCTTTTGTTATTAGCCCAAACAACACACCATGGTATTTGGGGGTCGGCTTACATGCGAGTTTTTGCAAAATTCCTCATTTTGGGGCAGTTTTTTAAGGGTCGGCTTATATGCAAGTATATATGGTAAAACAACAGGAACTTTTTAAATTGAGCATGGGGAGTTGGGATTTGTTTTTACACATACACTGTTTTTCAATAAAATTCTATAAAACACAGTGCTACTTTCAACAAATTAATCTATAAACAACGTTCTTCAACCTGATGCAGAGAAACTGATAACAGATCAGCCCATGGATTTTATTCTTAAAGCCACAGGACCATTTCATCCAAGAGGTCTCTTCTACTTTTTTAAAAGCAAACAACATAATACACTAGGATGCTATTTATGAATGATACAACATATGTCTATCTTGCTGCATACATTTAACACTTTCACAAGCTCTCTTTGATATTTGGTTTCCAAAGCATGGGAAAGAGAGAGACCTCATATCACACTCTGTCACTCACTCATACCAGTCGCCAAAAGATGGTTCCTGCCCTCCATGCACTCAGAACTGTGGTCACACAGATTTGTTAACTTCACATGCAAACAAGGCTATAGATTCACTTCCTTACCAACAATTGGCAAGGCTAGTACCAAAGAATGCCTTCCCATTCCTCTCCGTACTTTTGGATTCAAACACCTGAAAGCAGCTATACATAAATGTAAAAATAGCAACTCTGAAGTTAGGCATTTGTCACATGACTAAGCTGTATGTGGAATTCATGTACTGCAGTTTCCTGGATATATATATATATGTGTGTGTGTGTGTGTGTGTGTAAATTTTTAAGTTTTCGCGGGTACTTACATGAATGCAGTTCAGCTTCCTTCGGGTATTATCCCACGTCATTGTAATGCTTTTAAAGTTGCAGCAACGTTTCAGCAGAATCTCACATACAAACTCCATACAGAAGCCTGATGATGGCAGATGAGATTCTGCTGAAACGTTGCTACAAGTTTAAAAGCATTACAATGACGTGGGATAATACCCGAAGGAAGCTGAACAGCACACATGTAAGTACCCGCAAAAGCTTAAAAAAACAAATATATATATGTATGTATGTATGTGTATGTGTTTGTATATACATATATATACATACATATATATATTTGCTATCTAGGGTATTGCTTTATTCTAAGTGATTCTAAGTGACCTAGGAAAACATAGATTCCAATCAACATTATGAAATTTACTGAAATTACTCTCAGACTAAGCAACCAATAAAGTAAATGTGAGAACTGAACAGGTAAAGAAAAAAAAACTGCACATACAATCTTCACTTTTTAAAAGAAAGAAAAAGAAGTAATAATTAGATAAACAGCAGTCTGGAACAGAAAAAGAATTCAGAGAGAAAATGTAAATATTCTGCTACAATAAAATACCACCTTTAATTTTCCTAAAGGAAGTCAATGTGTATTTTTGTTCTAAGCTTCACAGTTAAATTTTATATAGCATAAAGAATGCTAACACATCCAGACATGTTCTCATATTTTAAGAATCACTTAGAATAAAGCAATACCCTAGATAGCAAGATCAAAATTACTCTTTATGTTGCAGGCTAGAAACTAAGTGGAAAGAATCAAAAGATTGCCACATTCAGTCCAAAGATGCACCAGTATGTTATAGTTATATACGCACATATTACAAAGTAAATAATCTCAGAAGAATGAAATTCAAAATAATATTTCTAAAATGATAAACTGTTTTATTAGCTCAACTCAGACATTTATAAAGTTTCATACGGGAGGAGGGAGAGAATCAAATACATACATCTAAACAACTGAGCTTCAACTGATCACAAGCTTAATGAGGATCCACAAAAAAATAGCTGCCAAAATCAGTGTAATTTTCAGCATGGTTCCCAAAATATGAGAAACAATTTGACTTTCCTCTGCAGCAGAGTCTCATGGTGAAATATTATGTCCAGTTCTTTACATTTCACTTTAAGGAGGATATGTACAAATCAAAGAAATTCAAAAGATGGAAAACTCTTGATGGAAATGTCCATCATAAGATAATAGAAATAGGAATTTTTAGAAAAGACAGACAATGACAGACAAGGATAGTACCCATGAAATGTTTGTCACATATCAGAGGTAAAAGCTTGTTTTCCGCTTCCGGAAAAACAAGGCAAGGTCTAATGGGCTATTTTAAGGGGACATTTTCATTGACTGTTAGAAGTAACTTTTCAAAGAAACAGCAATTAACTGTTCAGTATTTTCAGCTAATGGGATGCGTTTCATTTGTCACCTTTCCAACAAAAATTGAACAGCCATTTGCTGAGGATGCTCCAGTTGTGTAGTTCCTGCTGCCAACAGGGAACTAGATAGATTGCAAGGCCCTTGCCTGACTATGGCAGAAAACCAGGGATGGCCTGGTTCATAGTTTGGCAGCTTCAAATACCTTACAAATATATTCACCTATTATGGCAATCCGCTAACTGGATAAATCTTATCAAGAATTCATCAGGAACAAAAGAAAAGGTACATTTTTCAAATTAAACATGAAATTTTGGCCTTTTCTTTAAAAAAAACTTATATTACAAAGGAAATGATTTAAAAGCTGGTATTTAAAAACTAAGGAAATGGATCTTCCCACCCTCCTTTTAAACAAACTGCAGGTATGGTTTCCAATACACTCAAGAGGTAGTTTTTTAAAACTGTTTTACAAAAACATTTGAATCCCTTTGTTTATTCAGTGTCTCCTTAACATTTTAAATTGGAAAGAAAATATAATCAAGTAGAACATTACAGAGTAGCTTCTCCAAGAAGCAAGGCTGAGTTTAATGAAATTGCAAATCCTAAAGAAAGGAACCAAAAAAAAAAGATTCTGCCCCATTCTTTACAATAGTACCATATCTGCAAACACAGGAAGAGAATTAGGAATGCTTCTTTCTCAATGGACAAATTCATTTTCCTGTTTGTCACCAGGTCTGCCAAGCGCCCCCTAGAAAGTGCTCTGCTGCTTTTCCTTAACTGCTCTCCTCTTCTCTTTCTTTGCCCTTTTTGCCCTAAATTTCATCCTGAAGAAAGCAAGAAGTGAAAGAGGCTTATTGTCCCCACTACCTCAGAAAACCTAATCGGATAAAACCACTCATTAAAAAAAAAGTAATTGGATTTAGGTCAATTGCATCTAAAATAATTATGTGCAAGGGGGAAGGGGAGGAGTCTCAGGGAGTAAACTGGCACCGATTTTCATAAAGGGCCAGCTTTCTAACTCTGTGAATATGGAAATAGTAGCCACACCTGAAACCCAACCAAAAATGAAGGTAGGGGACCTTAAGATTAAAAGCGTCTTTTTCCCTGCTATGTTGACCAGTTATCTTCCACACCAGCAAAGGGAAGGACAAAAAGAGAAACATTTATTTCTAAAATAGATTTCATTTTAAGGAAGTAAAACCCCAGAATAACTCCACTGTCCTTCTCACCACCACCCCCAGCCATTCCCAAGCATACTGCCACCTTTCCTGAACTCATTCCATCTATCCATCATCAATTCCCCCCCCACACCCTCTTTCTTTCTTTCTTTCTTTCTTTCTTTCTTTCTTTCTTTCTTTCT
>BLBF01000005.1:5282455-5301920 GCA_015471245.1 Laticauda colubrina
CCGTGTACGATGTAAATCCGCGACATATGAGCAACAGACGTTCTATGTCTGTTTATTATCCGTTAAACATCCGCTGTATCCTCTCTGCATCCTCTGGGCATCCTCGCAACTCCCATCCGCTGCAGCTGAAAACGGAAAGAGGGAGGAAACAAAAGGTACACGGAACGTCTACCCAGCGTTAGTAGCACGGAAATAGAAAGGATGCGCAGTGAACTGTTTGCATCCGATACAGATCCGCGCGGCATCCCCTTTCTTTCCTTTAGGCGTATGTGATGCACTCGCTTCATCTGCTATGCGTCCGCTTCGAATTACTCCCCCGGAACCCCTTCGGAGGTGTCATCCGCTTCCATCCGCTTTCATCCACTAGGCTTCCTATGAACATCCATTTAACATCCCCGTTACATACTACCCACGTCCATTCTTTTCCGTTCTTTTCCATTCTGTTTATGCAAATTTTCACCACTTTTTGGAGCAGATGACAACGGATGGAGCCACCCCCGAAATTTTGCTCGTCCGCTGTGTCCTTTATGCATACGTTTTGCATCTGTCGGCCAGTGGGACCGGGCCTTTACATGTATGCTGTTCAGCTTCCTTTGGGTCTTCTCCAACGTCATTGTAGTTGTGCTTTTAAAGTTGTAGCAACGTTTCGGCAGAATCTCATCTGCCATCCTCAGGCTTCTACACACACACACACACACACACACACACACACACACACACATACATATATATAGAGGAGCTAGCTAAATGTATTGAAGACCGACTTAGCTGAAACTTAAAAGAGAAAAATTGAAGTACCAAAACAAAGATGGTGGTTATTTTTCAAGATGCCTCTAGGTTCCAGTTGTGCTCTCAGAAGTCTCCTAGCCATGAGCTGTCTCCAAAACTAATTACTTTCTCTGTGCTTCCATCTTCAAAGTGGAGTTAGCAAAGTTAGCAAGTCATTGAGTGGCGCAAAGATAGTGATACTGCCTCTCTATAGCTGTACCATTTAGGCAGAGACATTTTTGCTGTGTTCTTTTGTAAACTTCAGTAATATGTAAGATTTTTAGGGCCTTCCCAGGGCTGAGATAAAGGCATTCTCTACTTGTCCTTTCATCACTACAACTATCCCAAGAAGTAATTTACTTTTCCTATTCTTCCCCACCTCTGTTTCAAGTCACTGCAGTCACCTGACTTCCCTCCAAGGTAATGGATGACAAATGACTTTTCCTCCCAACTCAGTTAAAGTGCTATTTGCTTGTCCTTCACCCATCAGAGAGCTTACCAGCGCAAAATCTCCTCTTCCCATTCCAGATCCCTATCCTGTCACTTTAGTCTGTGTCCTGGCTTATTGCCACAGAATGTTGTCCAAGTGTGTAAGGCATATTAAGTAAAACTACTGGCTAACCTGGCATTCCTGTTTTTTTCTTAATATGACTAGCTGAAAAAAACCCAAAAGTTAGTTTTACTAACTTGATTGATCCAATCTGCTTCTGGAGCCCTAGTAGACAACCACTTAAATATGAGCCAGCAGTGTACTGCAGCTGACAAAAAAGCCAAAGGAATCTTTGGCTGCATTAACAGAGAGATAGAATCAAAATCACATGAAGTGTTCGTACTACTTTATAATGCCTTGGTAAGATCACATTTTGAATATGGCATCCAGTTTCGGTCTCCACAATATAAAAATGATGTTGAGACTCAAAAGAGCATAGAGAAGAGCAACAAAGATGATTGGAGGCTCAAGGCTAAAATTGGTTATGTCTAATGAAAAGAAGGACTAGAGACAACGTGATAAAAGTACTCCAATATTTGAGGGGCAGCCACAAAAAAGAGGGGGTCGACCTATTTTCCAAAGCAATTAATGGAAGCTAATCAAGGAGAGAAGCAACCCAGAATTAAGAAATTTCTTGACAGAACAATTAACCAGTGGAATGGGTTGCCATCAGAAGTTGTGGGTGCTCCATCACTGGAGGTTTTTAAGAAGAGATTGGACAGCCATTTGTCTGAAATGGTATAGGGTCTCCTGATTGAACAAGGGGTTGGGCTAGAAGACCTCCAAAGTTCCTTCCAACTCTGTTATTCTGTTAAATTAATGATTATTAAAAATTATGATGGTGCTGAAAAAAGTGACATGAAACTGGTCCTAACAATCATCACAATGCCCCTGAAGTCATGTGATCAAAATTTGAACACTTCGCAACTGGCAAGTATCTACAATGGTTGCAACATCCTGGCCCCATAGGATTACTGTTTACAATTTTCCCAGTGGTGCTTCCAATGAACAGTCAATGGAAGAAACTAGTTTCACTAAATGATCAGATGGTTTGGTTAACATCTGCAGCAAAAAGAGTTGTAAAATTGGATTCAATTCACCTGATGACTTAATTGCTTAGCAATAGAATTTTCTATCCCAATGTTGGTAGTAAGTCAAGGACTGAGAGCCCAGAATTATAGTAGGAAGTCATGGCAGTCATTAACTATGTCACCACACCTGATCTAATGACCTTTTTTGCAGTGAACATTAAGTGAGCACTATGGTCATCAACAAAATACCATCATTGTTAGCAAACCCATTTTCCCCAATTTGTTTTTTTAAAAAACTGAAAACCTGAAGTAAATACCAGAAACTAGCAAAAAAATTGCAGTCGGATGTCCATGGAATGCTGCAAACAGACATAAATCTGAGTCTTGCACAAGTTTGCTTTCACAGTTTAATTGTAGAACACAGAATTCCTTTGGCATTGTTGTGGTGCGACTTGAGTAGGTGCATCACTTGACAGGAATTCCCTCTCAGTCTGCAGTGCACCCCTGCCAAGTAACCTTGATGCTGTGTTTAAGTGAGGGAGAGATTTTGTGCCTTATTCCTGTCATTAAGTGAATGACTTGCACTGACAGTCAATGTGGTCCAGACCCAGAACCTCCTATATACGACACACCACCTCTCCAAAACAGATTGAATTTGCTTCTTTCCTCTCTCCAAAGTAGGTTTAAATTGTATCAGTTGAGTTTCAGGCTGCACAAGATCTATGATCATTGTTAACTCTATAAAGTTTCCATGTTTAAATTATTATATCCGGAGAAGAAGAAAATGGGAATGAAAGAAAGGGAGCATTCTAAATGCTTTTTGAATAAGGCTTTTCTTTTCTCATTTATTTCTTTTATTATAATATCAAATAACAAAGAGAAAGAGAAAGAAAGAGTGGGAATAATGATAATACTTATAAAATATGTATTGCAGTTATTAGTGACCAGTGAGTTTATATTATAATCTGTCAGTGTGTTTGGTGTAGTGGTTAAGGTGTCAGACTAGAAATCAGGAGACCATGATTTCTAGTCTTGCCTTAGCTGCAAAGCCAGCTGGGTGACCTGGGGCCTGTCACTTTTGTCACGCCTAGGAAGGAAGAACTGCCAAGCCACTACTAAAAAAAGCTGCCAAGGAAAGTGCAGGGGACAATTGCCGGGAGCTCAAAATGACATGAAAGCACAACTTCCAAGCATGTATCTGAATGACATAATAGTATATATGTTGTAATATATATACTGTTGTTTAAGAAAGAAATACATAAATAGCATGTATGTATTTTTAATTACTCATACTCTTGTATTGTGACGCACGATTTTATATTTGGTCTGGGAAAAGCTGCACAAAACTTTTTTTTTTCCACATGAGGCATGTCAGAAATTGGAGGGAACATTGCAGGGAAGTGATCAGTGGGAGTAGGAGGTTGAAGAGGTGGTTTGTGCAAAAATTTGGTAGTAGACCAGGAGTAATAAGTTCAGAGTGGGGTGGTGGGAAATATGTGGGGGTGGTGGGGAAATATGTGGGGGTGAGCAGGGTGAGCACACATGCACAAATAGAAATATACAGAGAGAGATAAATATTGAAAACAGTCAAATTTGTAAGAAGTAGCATAGCAGGGGGGGGGGGGGGGGGGCTGAGTTTCTGCCTCTGAGTTTCTACTTTTCTTTTTAGGAGAAATATTCTGTCTTTTTAGTATATCTTAAAATATTTCATTTTCCTAGGAGAGGGATAGGTTTTAACTTCCAACAGAAGTATTGATAAATACGGAAAATGAATATATGTTTTTTAAGTTAAAATGCATCCTGCAGGATCCTTGTGTACAATTTAGTGGCCCTGTTTCTGATTTTGGTCTACACAGGATTGGTCTACACAGGATCCAGCACTTTTATCAAAACAACATAGGCAGTTTTCCAAGCTCTGCCCCTTTATATATCACAATGCACTCATAAAAAGAAGGGAGCTCATATCATGTTAGTGCTTTTGTCACTGCATCCCCTGTTCCCTTACAGGTTTGAGCCATCGGTACCTTATCAGAAGCTCAAAGTGCTCAGGACAGCAACTCTTTCAGGTCCACAAAACAGCCAATGTTTATGCTTTAGGGGGTCTAGTATGAATGAACCTAAAACAGAATGCAAAGACAGCAGGGGAATTAGAAATACTCACAGCAGCCTGAAATATTCAGTGGGTGTGAACTAATCCTGTCTACGCCATTGACTTGGAAGTATGTCTAGTTTTATACATGTTGATATACATGTCAATATTATGGGATGCAGCAGAAAAAAGAGCTAACATATTTGTGCAATGATTAGGTCCAAGTGGGGAAAGTCCATCATCATATATGAGCATAAATTGTAATAGCACTTAGACTTATATGCCACTTCCACTTCACAGGGATTTATAGCCCTCTCGAAGCAGAGTCAACTTATTGCCCCAACATTCTGGGTTCTCATTATATCAACCTTGGAAGGATGGAAGGCTGAGTCAACCAGGAGCCAGTGAGAATCGAACTGCTGGTAATCAGAATTAGCCTGCTATACTGCTTTCTAACCACTGTTCTACCATGGCTCAATGTTCCTGAGCTCTTTAGCAAAAAGGCAACAATAGAATTAACTATAATATATTTCCACTTATTTCAACATTGTCTAAGGACAGCTTCAAGAAAAGCAAAATCTATAAGACATTGGCATCCATTACCTCAGGAAAAAAAAATAGGTAACTGCAATGACTTTAAAAAGAGGCAGGGTAAGAACTGGCAATAGGGACAGTATATTTGCCACTGGTGCAGTTTTCTGCCAATTCAAGAATGGAGAATTATTTAAGCTCAGCAGTAGGAAAAGGTGCATAGTTATTCTGGCTGGGTTGTACAACCTTTCATAGTACCTGATTAACTTTAGCTGAGAATGTTGTGCAAATCCAGCAGTTCTGATTTAGTTATAAACTAGGACTAGTTTCCTCATATTTTAAAATTGGGTAGTGTTATTTCCATTTACATCTGGAAATGTTAGGCATTGGACTTAGGACCTTTATGCATACAATACAATTTCTCTACTCATTGAACTATAGGTAGTTCTCACTTAACAGCTGTTCAAACTTTGAAATAGTGTTGAACAAGGAGGCTTACTCCTGCTCCTCATACTTGTGGCTATTGCAACATCCACATGTCATATGACCACAATTTGTATACTTGGCAACCAGTTCAGAATTACAGCATCATCATTTGTGACTTTCAACAAGCAAAGGCAATGGGGAAGCCAGCAGGAGTCTGAAAATGGTGATCACATGACTGTAGGATGCTGCAACCATGCAGTATTTGCCTAAAATAACAACAACTGAGACTGCCAGAACTGCCACCGTAAGTTCGTGTGATCTTGTGACATCACGCCTTATGACCACATTGCTTAGCAGTGGAATTCTCAATTCCAATTACTGTTGGTAAGAGAGGAGTACCTATATAGCTCTTATAACTAAAAATACTGAAGATTGACTGTCCTGCATGTAAACACATCTTGATTTTCCTGAAAAAAATGTCTTTCTGGGCCTCGCTACTGAGGTAAAGTGCTATCTAATCAGCCTTGAGTAGGCAAAAATACTTTTTTTTAAAGTAGATCAATGGTAAACATTATGAAGTATAGCAATTTTTCTGCATCTATTTCTTGCTTAATTGTGATGGAATCTTTAAAACCTGCTGACCAGCAGATTACATATCAGGCTTTCATAAAGCTGCTCCAGCTGCTTCAAATTTTCTCCTTCAAGCCTAATTAAGTGGGATACTGGAGATTTTTAAAAGTTCACTTGTTATTGTGCAGTATTTTGTGTCATTAATATAATGCTTAAACTGGGATGACATATCTAGAAGTATATCATTCATTATGATATTTGGGAAGTATGGCCAGGAGTACACAACATGATTACACAAGCAACTGAGAGGACCACAAGGATCACAATCAAGACAGCCATCTAGTTTTAAATGTGGTGCAGAGTCCTTCACCTATCCCTTCTGTCCGTAAAATTTAATCATCTATAAAAAGCTCAGCTTATTCCAAAACAGTGACCCAAGCACTTACATTTACATTTATGTATGTAAGGAATCAGATTCAAACTGGGTTTCAGTTACCACTAAGACTGATTTGTACAACATACGGTCATAGGAAGAGGTGACCTTGATGTATGATCACAATTGAGCCCAATTGTTCCACTGCTAAGCAAAACAGTTGTTATGTTAGTTTTGCCCCATTTTACAACCTTTCTTGCCACCGTTGTTAAGTGAATCACTGTGGTTTTTAAGTTAGTAACTTGGTTAAGTGAATCTGGCTTCTCCATTGATTTTGCTTGCCAGAAGGTCGCAAAAGTTGATCACCATGATCATGGGACACTGCAACCATCATAAATACAAACCAGGTTACACCTGAATTTTGATCACATGACCATGGGAATGATACCACAGTCATACATGTGAAAGTCACATTTTCAGTGCTGTGGTAACTTTGAAAGATCATTAAATAAATGGTTGTGAGGATTACCTGTACTCAAACTTGCCAATCAGGATAGAGTTAATAGGGGTAGAATCCTAACTCATACATCTTTATGGGTAAAATGTGTCCCAGGATAGATATACAAAGTTCTTCTCTAATTTAGGCTTTGGAGAACTGGCTTGCTAGAAGGCCAGTTACACATAATATGGATTAATTAATTCTCCACAGGTTTCAATTTTGTTGTACACTTTAGTCCTTAAGAACAGCTATATAAAAATGTGACATTCAGTAGGATTAACCTTGCTTTATTGTAATGAGATGAGATCTCAAGGTATCTGAGGTCATGCAGATTTTTTCTAAAGAGTTTCTTTTAAAATGTTAAGTTTATTTTGTGGCAGAGAGGTGATTTTTTTTTGCAAGTTAGTGTGTTTTTAAATAGAATTCTAAATGTACCTCAGCTAAATTAACCTGTCCCTAAAGAGGCAAAGCTTTACTTTTTTAGACACATTTGTAGTTATAATAGATTCTATTTGTAAACGATTTAAATTTAAATTTCTAAGTTAAACACAGTCTTTTTTCCCCTCTATATATAAATATTTGTTTACATTCTTAACTAGTTTCTAAAAAACAGAACAGCTTTAATTTAAAATTGCCATTTCAAGCTATATTGGCCTCCCAGTCCCCTAGTGATATCGTCAACACATTCTGAAAAACCTTCTGATCTTTGCAAACCAACATCAGAATTTTTGATTCCCAGCTTCATCCTAACCTCCACCTGTCCCAATCCATAGAAGCAAAGATAACCATGTTGAAGGGGGGGGGGGGGAGGAATCCAAAATCTTTATTAGGAAAATAACTTTATGAATACTCTCTTATATAATCTGAACTTTAGTCTGTGAAATCCATCCCCTTCAGGTATTAGATTCCTTTTCATTGTTATCTTTTATTTAAGCTAACACACTATCTAAACTTAAGGCCCTGTCACATCGGCCGACGGATGCAAAACGTATGTAAAAAGGACACAGCAGACGAGAAAATGTTCCATCTGTTGTTATCCGCTCTCAAAAGTGCCCCAAATTTGCATAAAGAGAATGGACAACAACGGAAAGGAACGGATGGGGAGAGGACGTAGTGAGGATGTTAAGTGGATGCTCAATGGAAGCCTAGCGGATGGAAGTGGATGGAAGCGGATGACACATCCGCAGGGCTTCCGGAGAAGCACAGCGAAGCGGACGCGCAGCAGAAGGAGCGGATGCAGAGTGGATGCCTAGCGGATGATGCAGATGCATCACGGACGCCTAGCGGATGCCTAGCGGATGCCGAGTGGATGCAAAGCGTTCACTGTGCATGCGGGGAGGATGCATTGCATCAGCCCCGTCGATATAAAAGAAGGCAGCTCGCAAGCAGCTCATTCAGAGGAAAGGCCTGCTACCAGACACATCTCCAGCCAACAACCATGGGGAAGAAGAGGAAGCCTGTGCCTGGGGCTGACTCTGCTGGTGTTGGTGCTTCTGCTGGTGCTGTTCCTGGTGCTGGTGCTTCTCCTGGTGCTTACTCTGCTGGTGCTGCTCCTGGTGCTGGTGCTTCTGCTGGTGCTTACTCTGCTGGTGCTGCTGCTGGTCCTGCTGGTGCTGCTGTTGCTGCTGATGGTGGTAGTGGTGTGGTGGACCAGCCCCTAGAACTTCAAAGCCCTACTGATGAGGGCCCAGAAGGCCCTGCCAGAGGGAGGAGGAGGCAATCACGAGATAGGGAGAGGAGACAGTACTCCATCGAAAAGGAACATGAGGATGAGGTGCTCGAATGGCTGAGGGAGAACGAGTACCTCTGGCGGAAGGGACACAGGCTCTATCGAGACACCAAGTGGAAGCAGGCGGCTTGGAGAGAGAAGGCGGAGAGCCTGGGCTACACTTTGGAGGTCCTCCTGGGCTGGTGGAAGCACATGCACACCTGGTATGGGAAGCTGCACCTCAAGAAGTCTGGCCAGGCCGCGGTCAAGCTCACCGACCGGGAGACCTACGTGATGGCCAAGTGCAGCTTGTTGGAGGGTGAGGTCCGCCACCGAGGAGTGGTGCCTCTGTCAACCCTCTCTCTCAGGGAGCCCAAGAGAGCCAGTCCTCTTCTGGCCAAGAGTCAGCTCCTGTGTCCAGGCAGGTATCTTTGGAGCGCCCCACGACGGAGACCCCCCCCAACAGCTGCACTCCCAATAGCGGAGTACATGGAGGACCCCCTGACGCAGTTGGAGCAAGGAGAGGCTGCTGCCACCAGAGACCAACCCACCCCCACCCCCAGCTCCACCTCCACAGAAAGCAGGCAGAGAGCCAGACCGGAGGGACAAAGCCACACTGTCCTCCTGGAGATCAGGGACACCATCAAAAGCAGCGTAGATCTCCTCTCTCAGCTGGTACACTTCGACATACCATCCTCTAACAGAAAGCCCTTCCTCACCTACGTCAACCAGACCCTCATGGACATGTCTGAATCCCAGTACCAGGTGATCAAGGAGAGGATCACAGGTCTTCTGCACAACCCTCCACGCCCAGCTGAACCTGCTCCGACCCTGGCCAAGTCTGCTCCTCCACCCCAGGTGATGTCACAGCCCTTCCAAGGCTTTCCACAGGCCCTCACCTACCAAGGCTACGGCTACCAGGAGATCCAGCAGCACAGGCAGCCCTTCCCAGTCCAGGCACAGGTACATTGTACGCCACCGATGCTACCGATGCCACCGACGCCACTGACACCACAGATGCCACTGATGCCACAGATGCCACCGACGCTACAGATGCCAACACCACAGATGCCACTGACGCCTCACCTCGCTCACCTGCAGACCAGACAACCCTACTACACTCCTCCACCCCACAGCCAAGCCCGGCTTCAGAACATCTGCCATCGGTCTTGGGACTGACAACCCATGTCATGGAGGAAGGGGCTCTCAACATCACAGGACTGAGCCAGCTCTCTGAGAGCTTCCTCCACACACCATCCCCTGTTGTCCTCTCGGGGCCAGGCACCCCAATGGTGCCTCAGACCAGCACTCCAGCAGCAGCCACCTCCACAGCACCTGGACCCTTCACCCCTGAGACTATGGGCCTGCCTCAGAGTGACTGAGAAGAATGCCAGCGACTGGGTTGCTACCTGTTGATTTTATCTTTGCTTGGGACACTTTACTTGGGTCATTTTGCTTTTACAGTTTGTTATTAATAAAGTTTATCTTTGCTTCACACACTTGGTTCAGTTCTTTTACTCAATAAAGTCTTGGTGGAAACTTTTAGAAATGGTTTAAGCCTTTGCATGCTTGTGGGATGGGTAAGGATAGCAGTGAGATGGGCAGGGATACCTGGACAATGGGTAAAAGCTGTGGGATGGGTTAGGATACCTGTGGGATGGGCAGGAATACCTGTAGGATGGGTAATAGCTGTGGGATGGGTTAAGATAGCAGTGGGATGGGCAGGGATACCTATGGGATGGGTAAGAGCTGTGGGATCGGTTAGGATAGCAGTGGGATGGGCAGGGATACCTGTGGGATTGCCCTAGACAGCCTGTAGTTGAAGATCCTCTCTTCACGGGTGAGGCATCTGAAAGTGTAGGGCTTCATGAGGTAGGTTGTGAGGGAGAAGGCGTCATCCCCCACGATGAAGTAGGGCACATCTTGTGTGTCGTTGGGCAGGGGGTCTGGATCTGGGAAGCCCATGATGAGGTTGCATTCTAGCCCCTCCTTGAGGTCACTAGCGTTATATACCTGGGCATCTGAAGCTGACCCGTTGCCTGAAGCATCGATGTACATGAACTTGTAGTCAGCATCGACTATGGTGAAGAGGATGATGCTAAAGAAGCCCTTGTAATTGAAATAAGTGGACCCTGACTTCACTGGAGCTTTGCAGGCCACGTGCTTCCCATCTATGGCTCCAACGGTGTGGGGGAAGTTCCGCTTCTGATACCACTGCTCTGCAACTTTCTTCCAGCCTTCTTCAGTGGAGGGGCACTGGAGAAGCTCCTCCAGGTATTCTTGGATGATGGACTGCACCACTTCTCTGACCACAATGCTGATGGTGTTGTGTGGTACCCTCCAGGCGTACTGCATGTTCCTATACATGGTCCCTGAGGCCAGATGGTGCAGAGTCAGTGCCACCTTCAGTCTAGGGTCCAGGCTGGGCCGGAAGTTGGTGTTTGCCTTGGTCAACCTGGCTCTCAGCCACTCCACAACTTCGTCAAACATGGCTGGCGGCATCCTCATGAAGTGCTGGAATGCACGAGGGTCTTCGTTCCTCAGCTCCACCATCAGTTTGTTATACAGTCCATACTCAGATCTTCTCGCGATCCATCTTCGGACCCACACACTTCTTGGACGCCTCCTTTTCCTTGCGTAGAACAGGTGAAAGAGCCTGTAGAGGGCTTCGCACTGTTGTAGAATGATGGCAGCTACCAAAAGGAGTGTGCGACGATCCACGGTGGAGATGACTGGATGCTATAGAAGAGCAAGAGCAAGAGCAAGGCTGAAGAGGTCTGCACAGCAGGGCTGCTGGACTGAAAGTGAGATCCAGGTGATTTCTCCCCCATTTTATAGGAAATATCGTTTTTCCACTAGGTGTCCTTCTGCATCCTCTAGACATCCTGCAGACATCCTAAATATCTGAGATACGTCCCTTATACGAACGTTTTTTCCATTTTAATGCTTTATATGTGAGCTGCATCCACTTTCATCCTTTCTACGTACGTGTTTCTAACGCTGCGTGTCTGTTCCACGTCCATTTCGCTTCCTCCCTGTGTCCGTTTTCCACTGGAGCGGATGTGAGTTGCGCAGATGCGCAATGGATGCCTAGCAGATATAGCGGACGCGTAACGGATGATGACGGACGTATAACGGATGTTCCCCGTATGCGTAGCGGATGTAGAACGGACGCGTTGGATACTTTATCCGCTCAAAAAGTTTTGTGCAGCTCAAAACTTTTTGAGCGGATGAAATCTCAGTAGACGGATGCTGGATGGATAGAGAGTATGAAAAACGGACACAGTGAGTAAAGAACAGATGCATCGCATTAACCAATGGATGGCAAGTGTTTCTCTCTGTTTTACATCCTCTTTCCATCCGTTGGTGCTGTGTGACATGGACTTTAAGCCCATGTCACACTGAACCAACGGATGGAAAGAGGATGTAAAATGGACAAAAAAACCTTGCCATCCGTTCGAAAACGCGATGTATCCGTTCTGTACTCACTGCCTCCGTTATTCATCCTCTCTATCCGTCCAGCATCCATTTATGGACGTTTCATCGGCTCCAAAAGCTTTGGGCTGCCTAAAAATTTTGCGCGGAAAATGTATCCAGTTCGTCCGTTCTGCATCCGCTACGCATCCGTTATGCATCCGCTATATCCGCTAGGCATCTGCTGTGAATCCGCGCAACTCGCATCCGTCCGGATGCAGGGAGGAAGCGGAACGGACGCGGAACAGATGCAGAACGGATGCAGAACAGATGCAGCACGGAAACAAAGCGTTTAAAGCGGAAAAAACGTTCGCAGAGGGGATCTATCTCGGATATTAAGGATGCCTAGAGGATGCAAAGGGACACCTACACTGCCTATAAAAAGGGGGAGCAACTCGTCTGCTTCTCACTTTCAGAACAGCAGCCCACCTGTGCAGACCTCTGCAGCCTTCATCTGACTCTTGCTCTTCCACAGCAACCAGTCATGTCCACCGTGGATCGTACCACAATCCTTTTGGCAGACACCATCCTTCTGCAACAGTACGAAGCCATCTACAGGCTCTGTGAACTCTACTACGGGAAGAAAAAGAGGCGGCCAAGAACCATCAGGGTCCGAAAATGGATCAGGAGAAGCTGATGGTGGAGCTCAGGAACGAAGGCACTCGGGCGTTCCAGAACTTCATGAGGATGCCTCCAGCCATGTTTGACGAAGTTGTGCAGCGCCTGACACCCAGGTTGACCAAGGCAAACACCAACTTCTGGCCCAGCCTGGAACCTGGGCTCAAGGTGGCACTCACTCTGCACCACCTGGCCTCAGGGACCACCTACAAAAGCATGCAGTACGGCTGGAGGGTGCCACCCAACACCATCAGCATTGTGGTCAGAGAAGTGGTGCAGGCCATCATCAAAGAATACAAGGAGGAGCTCCTCCAGTGCCCCTCCACTGAAGAAGGCTGGAAGAAAGTTGCAGAGGAGTGGTATCAGAAGTGGAACTTCCCACACAACGTTGGAGCCATTGATTGGAAGCACGTGGCCTGCAAAGCCCCAGCCAAGTCGGGGTCCACTTATTTCAACTACAAGGGCTTCTTCAGCATCATCCTCTTCTCCATGGTCGATGCTGACGACAAGTTCATGTACATCGATGCTTCAGGCTACGGCTCATCTTCAGATGCCCAGGTATATAATGCCAGTCACCTCAAGGAGGGGCTGGAAGGCAACCTCATCGTGGGCTTCCCAGATCCAGACCCCCTGCCCAACGACACGCAAGAGGTGCCCTACTTCATCGTGGGGGATGACGCCTTCTCCCTCACAACCTACCTCATGAAGCCATACACTTCCAGACTCCTGACTCGTGAAGAGAGGATCTTCAACTACAGGCTGTCCAGGGCAAGGCGGGTGGTGGAGAACGACTTTGGCATCCTGGCCAACAGGTTCCAGGTACTTCTCACCATCATGCAGCATCGCCCAGAGACCGTGAGGAGGATCATGGAAGCTTGCTGCATCCTGCACAATCTCATGCGCACCCGCTACCCAGTCTTGCAGAACAGGCTCGTGGACCGTCAACAAGGCAATGGGGACATGGAGCCTGGGGAATGGAGGCAAGGGTGAAACCTGATAGACACTCAGGATGTGCAAGGCCACAACAGAGCCTCACGGGAAGGGAAGAAGCAGCGCAACCTCCTGAAACACTGGTGCAACTCCCCAGCTAGAGCGGTGGAGTGGCAAGACAGGATGGTAGTTGCTTAATGGATGCTTCCTTCAGCCTGTCTCATCACACGGATTGTTGGGTGGGCCTACAATAAACAGGGCGTTTAATAAAGAGTTGTGTTTATGTTGACATGTGTGGATGACTGATTACATTATTATTGATAATAAAGGGCCATAGGTCTGGCACCTGGGAGGGTGGACCATACAGTCCCACTATGCTTGCACTGGAGGTTTATCTATCCCACAGCTATTAGCCATCCCAAAGGTATCCCTGCTCATTCCACAGATATCCCTGCCCACCCCACTGCTATCTTAACCCATCCCACAAGCATGCAAAGGCTTAAACAATTTCTAAAAGTTTCCACCAAGACTTTATTGAAAAAAAGAAATGACGCAAGTGTGTGAATCAAAGATAAACTTTATTGAACTATAAGCTGTAACAGAAAAATGACCCAAGTCAAGTGTCCAAATAAAGTCCACAGGTAGCCAGCTACCCGGTCTCTGGCACTCTTATCGGTCACTCGGAGGTGTGCCCAGTCTCAGGGGTGAAGGGTCCAGGTGCTGTGGTGGTGGGTGGTGCTGGAGTGCCTGGCCCCGAGAGGACAACAGGGGACGGTGTGTTGAGGAAGGTGTCGGACAGCTGGCTCAGCCCCGTGATGCTGAGAGGTCCTTCCTCCATGCCATGGGGTGTCAGCCCCAGTGCTGATGACAGATGTACTGAGGCCGGGCTTGGCTGTGGGGTGGAGGAAGGAGCAGTGTAGTGGGGCTATCTGCTCTGCAGCTGGGTGAGGACTGTCATGGATGGCATCATTGGCATGGGTGGCATCGCTGTCGTGGGTGGCATCATTGTCATGGGTGGCATCGGTGGCATCAGTGGAACCGGTGGCAACGGTGTCGCCTGATGACTCTGTGCCTGGACTGGGAAGGGCTGCTGCCTGTGCTGCTGGACCTCCTGGTAGCCGTAGCCCTGGTAGGTGAGGGGCTGTGGGAAGCCTTGGAATGGGAGGGACATCACCTGGGGTGGAGGAGCAGGCCTGGACTGGGTGGGAGCAGGTTCCTCTGGGTCTGGAGGGTTGTGAAGCAGCTTGGTGATCCGGTCCTTCACCTGCTGGTACTGTGGATCCGCCATTTCCTTGAGGGTCTGGTTGACATAGGTGAGGAAGGGCTTGCGGTTGGAGGATGAGGAGTCGGTGTGGACCAGCTGAGAGAGGAGATCTATGCTGGTGCGGATGGTGTCCCTGATCTCCAGCAGAACATTGTGGCTCTGCCCCTCCAGCTGTCCGGCTCTCTGCCTTTCTGCGGAGGCGGAGCTGGGGGGGTGGATGCGGCTAGGACTGTGGTGGACTCAATGTCTCCTTTCTCCCACCGCACCAGGGAGTCCTCTACGCACTCCACCATGCTTACCACACCTGTCCGCGGGTTCTCCGCCGTGGCATGCTCCACAGAAACCTGCCTGGAGACAGGGACTGACTCTCGGCCGGAAGAGGACTGGGTGGCAGCAGGCTGCCTGAGAGAGTGGGTAGTGAGAGGGCCTGCTGGTGCTCCTCGGTGGCGGATCTCACCCTCCAGGAAGCTGCACCTGGCCATGACGTAGGTCTCTCTGTCTGTCAGCTTCACAGTGGCCTGGCCAGATTTCTTCAGGTGCAGCTTCCCGTACCAGGTGTGCATATGTTTCCACCAGCCGAGGAGCACCTCCAAAGTGTAACCCATACTCTCTGCCCTCTCTCTCCAAGCAGCCTGCTTCCGCTTGTTGTCCCTGTACAGCCGGTGTCCCTTCCGCCACAGATAGTCGTTCTCTCTCAGCCACTCCAGCACCTCATCCTCGTGCGTCTCCGCAATGGAGTATTGCCTCTTCTCCCGTTGTCGCATACGCCTCTTCCTCCCTTTGGCAGGACCAGATGGGCCCTCATCAGAGGGGCTCCCAGGTAGTAGGGGCTGCTCCTCCACACTACCATCACCACCAGCAGCACCAGCAGGATCATCATCATCATCATCATCCTCACCAGCAGGATCATAATCAGCATCATCATCCTCACCAGCAGGATCATTATCAGCATCAGCAGCAGCAGCAGCAGCAGCAGCAGCAGCAGCAGCAGCAGGAACACCAGGACCAGGATCAGCAGCAGTAGAGTAAGCACCAGCAGGGCCAGCAAGTCCAGGAGCACGAGCAGGACCAGGAGCACGAGCAGGACCAGGAACACGAGTAGGACGAGCAGGACGAGCAAGTCCAGGAGTACGAGCAGGTCAAGCAGGTCGAGCAGGACCAGGAGCAGCTTCAACAGAGTAAGCAACAGCAGATGCCCGACCACCAGCAGAAGCACCACTGCCAGGATCAGCTTCAGCAGAAGCCCCAGCACCAGCAGAGTCAGGGGCAGGGGGCGGGAGGTTGGCCCTGTCCCTCTTGCCAGGGATGGTGGCAGGTTGCTGAGGCTTTCGCTTCCTCCCCATGGTTGTGGGGTTGCTGGCTGGCAGGGAGGCTGGCAGGCACCAAGGCTGGCAGGAAGGCTGGCAGGAAGGCTGGCAGGAAGGCTGGCAGAAAGCCTGGCAGGAAGGCAGGAAGGCAGGCAGGCACCAAGGCTGGCTGGAAGGCAGGCTGGCAGAGCAGGCAAGGAACTTGAAGTGTCCAGCAGCAGGTCTTTCCTCGGAATGCTGGCCACGTGCGAGCTGCTTCCCTTTATATCAGGGGGGCTTACATAATACTTTCCCCCTGCATGTGCAATTAACGTGCGGCATCCGTTCCGCTTCTGCTGTGCATCCGTTAGGCTTCCGCTGTGCATCCGCTGTGCATCCGCTTCATCCGTTCGGCGTCCGTTCTGCATCCGCTGTATCCGTTCCGCGTCCGCTTCGCTGAGGCCCCCCGGAAGCCCTGCGGTTGCGCCATCCGCTCCCATCCACTTCCATCCGCTAGGCTTCCATTCTGCATTCGCTTTGCATCCGCCCTGCATCCTCCCCGCGTCCGTGTTATCCGCTCCGGTTATGCAAATTTTTGCCCCTTTTGAGAGCAGATAACAACGGATGGAACATTTTGCTCGTCCGTTGTATCCGTTTTGCATCCGTTGGCCAGTGTGACATGGGCTTTACTTTCAATTTTGTTTACAGATTTTCTTTTCTGCTTCCCAGCTATGAAAATAAAAATTCAAAGTTAGAATCAGAGTTTATATTTGCAAACTCTTAACATATGAATATTTAAAATATCTATTGTTTATATGGCACTTAAATTCTATAAACACCGGCACGTTACCAATAATATTCTACACAATTTCTATGTTACAAAGCTCTGTTGCAAAGCAATAAAGTAGGGTGTGACTTTAGACAAAGTTTTTAGGATTCCTGTTGATATTATCTATATGTGAAGAAGAGATTATATAATTTTGTTTGTTGGTTGGATTCTCACCTTTGTTCTTTTTATTATTAACTCGAGGCAGAGAATATACATAATACTCTTTCTTCCTCCTATTTTTCACATAACAACAATCTTGTGAGGTGCATTCGGCTGAGAGAATGACTGGCCCAATTATGTGTATATTGTTAACTCAACTTGCCATGATCCATACTTTATAACAATGTTAAAATGTCCTAGCATGTAAAGAGTGAATTGTGATGTAATTTTCTAAACTGTAAATTCACAATTATTACCTCTTCAAGATAAAGCATACCAGTCCTTTATAAGAACAGAGGTGCTTTGAGCGTGAATTATGACAGGTTAAAGATGATCCTGGTTTCCAACTTCAAAAGCTACATTATAATAACAAGTGCTTAGATCTCTTGTTTATCTTTTGAGTATTAATGTAAAATGTTGCCTTTAGCATTAGGCTTAAGATGAGAAAAAATGCAAATGTAAGTCTAATTTTGATCTTAGGTGAAGAAAAGAAGGAAGTCAGAGGTAAAATCTTCATGATAAAAATACAGCAAAGAGTCCCCATCTTTCAAATTTCAAAAGTGACCACAAATGCACCACAAGGGCAGCCAGAAAAGTCTGACATTTCACTCAGAGAAAAACTCCTTCCGGCATATTCACAGCAGAGGGATTCAGCGTTCCAATCTTTTTCAGTCTGGGAACTGGCGCCTCTCAAAGAGAGGAGGAGGCTTCTGGCATTTCCCTTCTCCCACAAGTTTTTCCACAGAAGGTGGCAATCTGTCTCTTTTATTTGAAATTGCTTGTAACCAACAGAAATGTAAAAGCACAAGGACGATTTGAGAATACATGGAATCGGAGTCAAAAATAGTCCTCTAAAAAAGGCCTGTTGTACAGGATTTACCCACATTTTTCACTCTCTTGTATTATTCCTAAGATGTTTGACAGCCACTTAACAAATGCAGAGATATTTAAAAACCTGAACTGTTTGTATGGCGTTTAACTCCAAGTCAGAAAGGCTTCACCTGTGAAGTTCCTTCTGCTGTGAATAGTAATTGTGGTGATCCATCAGGAAAAATAAAGTAAAATCAATCCAAAACTCATCGCACAGTAATATTTTTATTCGGATCAATCAAATGACAAATAAAAAATTAGCATACTGGAATTCCTGAGAGGCCTTCATCAGACAGGCTGCTACACAAAATGGTGAATCAGGAAGAAGTTCTGCAAATTGTTTTCTAATTATGGAATGTTTTTAGTATTGTTTATTTTATGGTTTGTTTTTTATTGCATGCTGCTGAGAGTCACTTCTTGTGATCAGTGGGGCTATATCAATATGATAACATTTAAAAAATAATATATTAAGCAAAAACGTGCCTAATGAAACTCACAAACTCAGTTTCTGTATATTCAATTATTCATAGTAATTCCAGCACCCCATTCCTCATCCTTGCCTATCCATGTTGGTTTGGGCATTAAGACAATTAAAAATGAAGCTGTTGCCTGTCTGATTTCCCTAAATCCAGAAGTAAGGATACCAGGGGCACTTTGTCTGATCTGAGGCAATTCTGATTATCAGAGTATCAGCTACAGGGAGTGGAGAAATGCCAAGGATCTGAGAGATGGAGAGTTCCTACCAAAGGGAAACAGAATTGCTTCAAAGTTCAAGAATCTGCAGTGATTCAAATCATACTACATATGTTTGTACAGAGTAAAACTGCCTTTTTCCTCGTTTCCAAACCTCAGTATTCAAAAACATAAACAGGACATGAGGCTTAACACAAAGGCCCAACTTCCTTTTTTGCAGCTCTTGGAATCTTCTTCCTTTTACTCCAAGTTATAATCTAAAAGAAAACTGGTACAAACATTTCACATATGGTATACAGCTCTGTCAATGATTTCTAAAGCCCATGTCACACTGCACCAAGGGATGGAAAGAGGATGTAAAACGGAGAAAACCGCTTGCCATCCATTGGTTAACGCGATGCATCCGTTCTGTACTCACTGCATGCATGATTCATACGTTCTATCCGTCCAGCATCCGTCTACTGAGATTTCATCTGCTCAAAAAGTTTTGAGCTGCACATTCGTGCAACTTGCATCTGCTCCAGCAGAAAACAGAAAGAGGGAGGAAGCGAAACGGACGTGGAACGTCCGTGCAGCGTTAGTAACACGGACATAGAAAGGATGTAAGTGGATGCAGCTTCCATATAAAGCATTAAAACGGAAAAAACATTCGTATAGGGGACATATCTCGGATATTTAGGATGTCTGGAGGATGTATAGAGGATGCAGAAGGACACCTAGTGGAAAACCAATATTTCCTATAAAAAGGGGGAGGAAATCACCTGGATCTCACTTTCAGTCCAGCAGCCCTGCTGTGCAGACCTCTTCAGCCTTGCTCTTGCTCTTGCTCTTGCTCTTGCTCTTGCTCTTGCTCTTGC
>BLBF01000005.1:5301930-5317277 GCA_015471245.1 Laticauda colubrina
CTCTTGCTCTTGCTCTTGCTCTTGCTCTTGCTCTTGCTCTTGCTCTTCCACAGCATCCAGTCATCTCCACCATGGATCGTCGCACACTCCTTTTGGTAGCCGCCATCATTCTACAACAGTGTGAAGCCCTCTTCAGGCTCTCATCTGTTCTACGCAAGGAAAAGGAGGCATCAAAGAAGTGTGTGGGTCCGAAGATGGATCACGAGAAGAGCCGAGTACGGACTATATGACAAGCTGATGGTGGAGCTGAGGAACGAAGACCCTCGTGCATTTCAGCATTTCAGTGCATTTCATGAGGATGCCACCAGCCATGTTTAACGAAGGTGTGGAGCGGCTGAGACCCAGGTTGACCAAGGCAAAAACCAACTTCCGGCCCAGCCTGGACCCTGGACTGAAGGTGGCACTGACTCTGCACCACCTGGCCTGAGGGACCACATATAGGAACATGCAGTATGCCCGGAGGGTGCCACACAACACCATCAGCATTGTGGTCAGAGAAGTGGTGCAGGCCATCATCGAAGAATACCTGGAGGAGCTCCTCCAGTGCCCATCCACTAAAAAGGCTGGAAGAAAGTTGCAGAGCAGTGGTATCAGAAGCGGAACTTCCCCCACACCGTTGGAGCCATAGATGGGAAGCACGTGGCCTGCAAAGCTCCAGCCAAGTCGGGGTCCACTTATTTCAACTACAAGGGCTTCTTCAGCATCATCCTCTTTGCCATGGTCGATGCTGACTACAAGTTCATGTACATCGATGCTTCAGGCAATGGGTCAGCTTCAGATGCCCAGGTATACAACACCAGTGACCGCAAGGAGGGGCTGGAATGCAAACTCATCATGGGCTTCCCAGATCCAGACCCCCTGCCCAACGACACACAAGATGTGCCCTACTTCATCGTGGGGGATGAGGCCTTCTCCCTCAGAACCTACCTCATGAAGCCCTACACTTCCAGATGCCTCACCCATGAAGAGAGGATCTTCAACTACAGACTGTCCAGGGCAAGGCGGGTGGTGGAGAATGCCTTTGGCATCCTGGCCAACAGGTTCCAGGTACTTCTCACCACCATGCAGCATCGTCTAGAGACCGTGAGGAACATTGTGGAAGCTTGCTGCATCCTTCACAATCTCATGCGCACCCGCTACCCAGTGTTGCAGAACAGGCTCGTGGATCACCAACAAGGCAATGGGGACATGGAGCCTAGTGAATGGAGGCAAGGACTAAACCTGATAGACACTGTGGATGTTCCAGGACCCAACAGAGCTTCATGTGAAGGGAAGAAGCAGCGCAACCTCCTGAAACACTGGTGCAACTCCCCAGCTGGAGCAGTGGAGTGGCAAGACAGGATGGTAGATGCTTAATGGATGCTTCCTTCAGCCTGTCTCATCACACTGATGAGATTGTGCCATGTATGTTGAGTGGCCCTACAATGAACAGGGCATTTAATAAAGAGTTGTGTTTATGTTGAAATGTGTTGATGAATGATTAAATTGATACTGATAATAAAGGGCCATAGGTGTGGCACCTGGGAGGGTGGACCATACAGTCCCACTATGCTTGCACTAGAGGCTTATCTATCACACAGCTATTACCCATCCCACAGCTATTACCCATCCCACAGCGATAACCTATCCCACAGCTATCCATCCCACTGCTATCCTTACCCATCTCCCAAGCATGCAAAGGCTTAAACCATTTCTAAAAGTTTCCACCAAGACTTTATTTAGTAAAAGAACTGAACCAAGTGTGTGAAGCAAAGATAACCTTTATTAATAACAAACTGTAGGACTTTATTAAAAAAGCAAAATGAACCAAGAAAAGTGTCCCAAGCAAAGTTAAAGTCAACAGGTAACAACCCGGTCTCTGGCACTCTTCTCAGTCACTCTGAGGCATGCCCATAGTCTCAGGGGTGAAGGGTCCAGGTGCTGTGGAGGTGGCAGTGGCTGGAGTGCTGGTCTGAGGCGCCATTGGGGTGCCTGGCCCTGAGAGGACAACAGGGGATGGTGTGTGCAAGAAGCTCTCAGAGAGCTGGCTCAGTCCCGTGATGTTGAGAGGCCCTTCCTCCAGGACATGGGGTGTCAGTCCCAAGACCGATGACAGATGTTCTGAGGCCAGGCTTGGCTGTGGGGTGGAGGAAGGAGGAGTGTAGTGGGGCTGTCTGGTCTGCAGGTGAGCGAGGTGAGGCGTCGGTGGTATCTGTGGCGTTGGTGGCATCTGTGGTGTTGGTGGCATCTGTGGTGTTGGTGGCATCTGTGGCGTTGGTGGCATCTGTGGCAGGCGAGGAACCTGTGCCTGGATTGGGAAGGGCTGCCTGTGCTGCTGGAACTCCTGGTAGCTGTAGCCTTGGTAGATGAGAGGCTGTTGAAAGCCTTGGAAGGGCTGTGACATCGCCTGGGGTGGAGAAGCAGACCTGGAGTTGGTCTGAGCAGGTTCAGGGTGGTGCAGAAGACCTGTGATCCTCTCCTTGATCACCTAGTACTGGGCTTCAGGCATTTCCATGAGGGTCTGGTTGACGTAGGTGAGGAAGGGCTTTCTGTTAGAGGATGGTATGTCGAAGTGTACCAGCTGAGAGAGGAGATCTACGCTGCTCTTGATGGTGTCCCTGATCTCCAAGAGGACAGTGTGGCTCTGCCCCTCCAGTCTGCCTCTCTGCCTGCTTTCTGTGGAGGTGGAGCTGGAGGTGGGGGTGGGGTGGGTTGGTCTCTGGTGGCAATGGCCTCTTCTTGCTCCAACTGCGTCAGGGGATCCTCCACATGCTCCGGCACGGGGAGTGCAGCTGTTGGGGGGGGTCTCTGTCAGGGGGCGCTCCAAAGATACCTGCCTGGACACAGGAGCTGACTCTTGGCCAGAAGAGGACTGGCTGTCTGTGGCCTGCCTGAGAGAGAGGGTTGACAGAGGCGCTGCTCCTCGGTGGCGGATCTCACCTTCCAGGAAGCTGCACTTGACCATGACATAGGTCTCCCGGTCGGTGGCTTGACCATGGCCTGGCCAGACTTCTTGAGGTGCAGCTTCCCGTACCAGGTGTGCATGTGCTTCCATCACCCCAGGAGGACATCTGAAGTGTAGCCCAGACTCTCCGCCTTCTCTCCAAGCTGCCTGCTTCCACTTGGTGTGGCGATACAGCCTGTGGCCCTTCCTCCACGGGTATTCGTTCTCCCTCAGCCATTCCAGCACCTCCTCCTCATGGTCCTCGGAAATGGAGTACTGTCTCCTCTTCCCCTTTTCTCACGATTGCCTCTTCCTCCCTCTGGCAGGGCCTTCTGGGCCCTCATCAGTAGGGCTTTGAAGTTCTAGGGGCTGGTCCACCACACCACTACCACCACCAGCAGCAACAGCAGCAGCAGCAAAAGCAGCACCAGCAGCACCAGCAGGACCAGCAGCACCAGCAGCATCAGCAGCACCAGCAGCAAAGTCAGCACCAGCAGAAGCACCAGCACCAGGAGCAGCACCAGCAGAGTCAGCACCAGCAGCAGAAGAAGCAGCAGAAGCAGAGTCAGTGCCAGGGGGTGGGATGGTGGTCCTGTCCTTCTTGCCACGACTGGCAGGAGTAGGCACAGGCTTCCTCTTCTTTCCCATGGTTGTTGGCTGGAGATGTGTCTGGCAGCAGGTCTTTCCTCTGAATGGTGACCTGCTTGTGAGCTGCTTCCCTTTATATCCGTGGGGCCGACGCAATGCATCCTCCCCGCATGCACAGTGAATGCTTTGCATATGCTATGCATCCGCTAGGCATCCGTGATGCATCCGCGTCATCCACTAGGCATCCGCTAGGCATCCGCTCCTTCCCCGCAGAGTCAATGCCCCCTTCAGTCCAGTGTCCAGGCTGGAACGGAAGTTGGTGCTCTGCTTGGTCAACCTGGGTCTCAGACACTGTACAAGTTTGTCAAACATGGCTGGTGGCATCCTCATGAAGTGATGGAATGCAAGAGGGTCTTCATTCCTCAGCTCCACCATCAACTGGTCATAGTGTCCAAACTCCATTCTTCTCTGATCCATCCTCGGACCCAGACAATTCTTGGACGTCTCCTTCTTCTCCTTGTGTATAAAAGGTGAAACAGTCTGAACAGGGTTTGGTTCGGGTGATGAATGATCACAGTTACCATACAGATTGTGCCATGATCCATGGTGGAGAACAATGGATGATGTGGAAGAGCAAGACCAAGGGTGAAGAGGTCTGTATACCACGGCTGCTGGACTCATACTGAGATCCAGGTGATTTCCTCCCCCTTTTTATAGGAAATATCGGTAGTCCGCTAGGTGTCCTTCTACATCCTCTAGACATACTGCAGACATTCTAAATATCTGAGATACATCCCAGATACAAACGTTTTGTCCATTTTAATCCTTTATATACGAGATGCATATGCTTACATCCTTTCTATTTCCATGCTACTAATGCTGTGTGGATGTTCCGTGTACCTTTTGTTTCCTCCCTCTTTCCGTTTTCATCTGCAGCGGATGTGAGTTGCGAGGATGTCCAGAGGATGCTGAGAGGATACAGCAGATATTTCACAGATGATAATGGACATCGAACGTTTGTTGCCCGTATATGTCACGGATGTACATCGTACGCGGCAGAAAGTTCATCCGTTCAAAAAGTTTTGTGCAGCTCAAAACTTCTTGGGTGGATGAAATCTCAATGAACGGATGCTGGAGGGATAGAGCATATGAAACACATATGCAGTGAATACACAACGGATGCATCGCGTTTTCCAATGGATGGCAAGGGTTTTTTAGCGTTTTACATCCTCTTTGCATCCGTTGGTACAGTGGGATAGGGGCTTAAATTCAAAGAAGAATGGTTGAATCATGGGGAAGGGAAATACCTAGGGTGGTTTTTAGGGGCTCTAAATATTTAAAAACATTGAACAACAGAACATAAAGAAGAAAGAAATTAGAAATTAACTACAACCTGTGTCTACGTCTTCCAGGCAATTCTGTTTTCCCACTCTTTTATCATTTATGAACAATAAATAATATAGTCTATACTTCAATACTGAGCTTGAAGATCAAAACCTTTATATTATAAAATAATCCATTTTGCAACTGTTTATCAATACCCTACTTGACATTTGTACAATTTTAACAACCTTATTTATGTTCGTGACATTTTAGAAATCATTTTTATCTTTTTTTTTTCACTTATCTTGAAAGGTTTAGTTAATCTAAATTATCACAATGTTAATGATTACTAGTCTCTATTCTACAAATATCTGTTGTGGTTCTCCGGCAGCCGGTGCGGACAGCAGAGGTATCAGACAGTGAGGACAAAAGGGAACCAGTCAGGGAGTCTGGCAAGGACTGGGATGAGGGTCCTGCAGGCGATGCAGGGATGGAGCCAGGACCATCTGAGAGTGGGGTGCTGCCTATGGAGCTTTCAGAGTCTGACAGCAGCGAAGCAGAGGACCCCAGGGAATCTGTTCCAGGGGTGGGATGCTACCGATTCGGCCCAGTTCTATAGAACCAGTAGTTCAAAAGAGCAGATGACACCGAACCAGTTCACCCACCCACCCAGGCTCTTGGGTGTCCTTTATTTCCTGCTTTTTCCTCCTCAGTTGCTTTGCACAGCACGGCTGAGGTTGAAAAAGCAGGAAAGAAGAGGATTTTCAAATGCTGGGCATCCTCCCCTCCCCGCCCACTCACTCCTTACCTGGCTTGCCTACTAAGTTGCTATTTTTCCTTTTTTTTCTTCCCGACCATCAGCTGTTCTGCTGTGCCAGGAGATTTAGATTAGCTACAAAGCAGGAAATCATTGCATTTCTTGCTTTGTAGCTAATATAAAAGCAGAGCTGAACCTTCCTTAGGACTGAAGCTTCTATATTTCAGTGCAGACTCAGGTAGTAGATTGCAGAATCATAGATCTCTAAGTGAATCTGTGATTCTGTCAGCAACTCAATCTGCCTGCCTTCTTTGCCTGATTTTGGCTAAAAGTTGCTCTTTTTTAATTAATAATTTCAATATTTACATACATGGTGTGTTGTGAGTTAATTTTGTGGTTTGCTTGAAAGCAAATTTTATGTGACAGACTCAGGCAATCAGTTGCAGAAAGGTAGACCTCTAAGTGAATCTGTGATTCCATGAGCAACTCAATCTGCCTGCCTGCTTTGCCTGATTTTGGGTAAAAGTTGCTCTTTTTTAAATAAAAAATTCAATATTTACATCAATATTTAAAATATTTACATACAAACCATACCCAGCCAATCACATGACCACCAACCCACACCCAGTCAGCAAGCCACACCCACCCAGTCACATGATCACCAAGCCACACCCACAAATTAGGCCATGCCCACAGAACCGGTTATTGACATTTGAATCCTACCCCTGGCCTGTTCCCAGCGCGCATGTGCACAGAGCAGCTGAAGCAGAAGGGGCAACTCAGGAGTAAAGCTGGGAGGTAATTGCCCCTCCCATAAGGGATAAAAGTCAGTCCTCAATTATTACAGTTCAGTAATCTCCGAGTTCTTTGTGAAGCTCTGTACTCTGGTCAATTTTTTTCTAGGTTTTTGAGTTGGTTTATGTTAGCCTTAATTGGACCTGTTTCCTGGAGCATTCAACAGTACTGAAAGGGTGCTCTTATCTGGAGGAACTGTGAAGAATAAGTTTTTGGCTGGGAATGTAAGTAATTTCCAGCATCGCATTTAAAAAGGTTTTACTTTTAAATTCAGTTTGTGTTTTATTAAGTTTGACAAAGCCTGGGTCAGAACAATACCCTTGTATTTAGTGATGTATCTGTATTCTATTATTCACATTTTGTAATTCCTTAGAACTATTAAAGGGGGAAAGTGGGGCAAGTTGAAGGACCTGGTTCTTCCCTTGTTCATTTGATTCAGGTCCATTCCTCCTAACCATAAGCTGAAGGGTGATCAACCAAAGTTTGAGCCATCAGAAAACTAGCATAACATTTGCAGTCTTCTCTGCCAATCCCTACTGCATGCTGCTTCTTTTGTTTTATTCGGTCATTGCAGTCAGCTGATTTCCCTTCAAAGTAAATGAGTGGAAAGTGTAATAGATTTTAGGACAGCTTCATGTTGCCCTTGGATGGTGTATGTATTAGGGGAATGACCCACTGACTCTCATGGCTGGGGAGAAGAAGATGGCAATATTAGAGAAGTGGTAGGGAAAATTTTTTGCCAGTGCATGGTTTACACTTTGGTTAGTTGGAAGTATGAAAAGAGCATAAAATAGTTGGGTGATGTACAAAAAAAAATAATCTATTCTCAGTACCATTTGTGACTTACAATACATTAAAGGGAGCAATAAATAAAGAACCCAAAATCAAAAGGACAAAACTGATTAAACAAATGTCAAACCAGACTTCACAGTTTCATTAGTCCTATTATGTTGAACTGAAATCAGCACAAATCTTGAGTTTCATAAAATGTGATGAAATATATATTTGAACTGAAGATTCAAAAATGTGCTTCCTTTTCATGTCACCAGATGTAGTTGAAAATCTGCCTGCAAGAAATGAAAATAGTGGGTAAGTTTTTTTCTCCAGAAATCTCAAATGAAAACCTAAGAGAAAAACGTGTTTCCAATAGCATATCATTAGTTTCCCTCTTGTGTATCTTGGCCCAAATAATTATAACAAAACCTTAATATTAATGTTATCCTATAAAATACCCTAAGCGATGCCGGAGCAATATAATTATTTATGTATAAGGGTTCTTAATTGCTTTAAATTATTGGAGGTTGTCTTTAAAAAAGACTGAAGATTTATAAAACGTATATAGAAACTGGGTGGAAATATTAGCTACTCCAAACCAAGGATGATGATGATGCATATCAACAAAACAACCAATCTAGAAGACTACAACTCTTGTTAGCAACTTGTTTTTCTTAACCAAAAACAGAAGCTGCTCAACATAGCTCCCAGGCACCACCACACTCAGAATGCAAGACTTAAATCTTATTTCCCACATTTTCAAACAGTATTTTCTGAAATATAAAAATTTTGAAAAATGTATTGTTTAACAAAAACATTACTACACAAGATTCTGTTCCACATTGTTTAATAATTTACAAATAATCCTGGGGAGTAAGATAATGTGGAATAATTCAGCTCAGGTTCCCAGTCAGATCACTTTAGGAGAAATGTCTCAATACATCCTTTAACAATGGGGAATCAGAGATAGCCTTTCACTGAAGCACATATTGTTCAGAGAAGGACCAGGGGAGATGTGATAGCAGTCTTCCAATATTTGAGGGGCTTCCACAGAGACGAAGGGGTCAAGCTATTTTCTAAAGCACCTGCAGGCCAGACAAGGAATAATGGATGGAAACTGAACAAGGAGAGATTTAACCTGGAAATAAGGAGAAATTTTCTGCCAGTTGAAAACAATCAAAAAATGGAACAGCTTTCCCTCGGAAGTTGTGGGAGCGCCATCACTTGAGACTTTCAAGAAGAGACTGAACTGCCATTTGTCAGAAATGCCATTTGTCCTGCTTGGGCGGGAGGTTGAACTAGATGACCGACAAGGTCCCTTCCAACTCTGTTAATCTAAATCTAAATTATGGTACCAAAGGCAGCAGAGGCTAACCTAAAGTAGGGTCAAACTGCAACTTTATTATGTAGACATATGCTAATTATGGTATACATATCAGTATGAAACACATACCAGTATGGTAGATTAATTTACTAGATATAGCAACACTGTTTGATTCGATGTGCACATTGATGAGGTAAAGATAATGAGGTAATGAAAATGATACACAGACAATAGCTCATTGAGTTAAACAAAGGCTATGTTCTCTGAATAAAGACACGACTGGTGTGTTGCACTTTCTTCTAGGTACTATTTCCCATTGACCTTGTTTCCCAGTGTTGTTCTGTCTTTTAGTGGTCTAATCACATTCTTTGAGTCTAAAATGCTCTACAGCTAAGCTAACAGTTTATTTTTCCCATGGTACATGTATTTGGGGGAGGGGATACTTTACTTGCCTTAACTAGTACTATTTCTTTTTACAGTCCTCAACCTGTCACACAATTGAGCCCAACATGTCTTTTGTAAATGAGATAGTTTTTTAACAGAATCTTGCCCCATTTTATGACCTTTCTTGCCACAGTTGTTAAGTGAATCACTGCAGTTGCTAACTTAGTAATGTGGTTGTTAAGTGAATCTGTCTTCCCCCATTGACTTTACTTGTCAGAAGGTCACAAAAAGTCATCACATGATCCCAGTTTCCTCTCCTTTGACTATTGCCCATTGATGACTAGAACACATCTTACTATTAGGAGGAAAAATGAATATAAGCTAATAGAATCATCATAAAATCCCATTAAGGAATATTGAGATAAAATAGTGTCCACAGACCAGGTTGAATAATGTGTTAGATATCTTTAAGTGATCCAGAGGTCACAATGATGGAATAAATATACAGTATATTGACCCAGTTTAAACACAAACTGAAGTAAAACCTTTTTTAATGCAATGCTGGAAATTAATTGCATTTGCAGCCAAAGCTCATTATACACAATTCCTCCAGATAAGAGCACACTTTCAGTGCTGTTGAATGCTGCCAAGAAACACAAGTCCAATTAAGGCTAACATAAACCAACCCAACAACCTAGAAAAAACCAACCAGGGTACAGAGCTTCATGAAAGACTCAGAGATTACTGAACTCAGGGGTAGGATTCTACAGGTTTGTACCTATTCACTAGAACTGTTTGTTAACATTATAAGCAGTTCGGAGAACTGGTTGTAAGAAGAAATTATTGCCCTAATCCTGTAAGGAAGGCAGGAAGGAAACATTCTGGTGTTGCTTACAGAAACTGCCTCTCCATTAACCCTAATTACATTCTTGGCAGGACTAGACTTCCTGTCTCAGCAATGTCTCTGGAGTTTTTTTTCCCTCCTTTGCTGGTTCTTTGCTTGTGTGGAGTAACCATTCAGTTACAATGGCACTGAAAAAAGTGACTTATGACCATTTTTCACACTGATGCAGCATCCCCACAGTCATGAGAAGCCATGTGAGGAGATGGTGCCTCGATGTGAGTGATATTGAGTTGGCCACGCCCAGCCAATAACATGACTACCAAGCCACGTCCATTCAGTCACATGACCACCAAGCCACACTCACCAACTAAGCCAAGGCCACAGAATCAGTTGTTTAAAAATTTGAATCCCACCCCTGATTGAACTGCTTTAGTTCCTGCAAAGCTCTTCATCACTAAGGACTGATTTTTATCCATTATGGGAGGGGCAATCACCTCCCAGCCTTACTTTTGAGTCACCCCTTCTGCTTCAACTGCTCTCACTTTCTAGAAGCTCTGTGCACATGTGCACTGGGAACAGGCTCCCTGGGATCTTCTGCTTCGCTGCTGCCAGACTCCGAAAGCTCCAAAGCAGTACCCCACTCTCAAAGCTTCCCATTTTCTGATAAACTTCCTCCCTCCTCCTCTTCTTAATAGGTAGGCCTATTAAGTTTCCTAGAGCCTCTCTTCCCTTAAATCATATGCTGTTTAATGTCTACAACAATAATAGTTTGTAACTATCTGCTATTATAACCAACGTGGGAGTTATGACTTGATATGTGTTATCTTTGGTATATTGACATTCTTCGTTATAAATATAATGCTGTGAGTTTGTTCCACTTAATGCAACATTTCTTTTCAAAATAAAAATAACTTCTAATTAAAGAACTGATGTCCCCAGAGCAGCTGGTGTTGTTTGCATCAGATCTAGAATCATCAGTAGTGCCCACTTTCACTTTAGATATGGGAAATTATTCTGACTCATCAGGATTATTTGCATACTCCTAGAGTATCCTGGGAAGTGAGCAGAAGGTCACCATGAGCAGCAGAAATATTTATTTTATTATATATATCTATATATTTATGAAATTTATTTGCCATCCATCTCACTGGAAGGCAACACTGGGCAGCTTATTAGAGTTTGTCTTATCAGCTCATGCTTTTCAAGTTTTTTTTTCTTTTTGGCAAGAGAATCTCGACAAGAAGATATATAAAAGAAGAAGCTGTTTGAAGCCATACAATCTTCAGGAAACATATAGATATAGACAAGGATATTTTCGTTCCTGCCAGAAGAAGATCCCACCAATGTTTGCACTAAGTCCAAGTTCATTATATTGCTGGAGAAGAAAGCAGAGGGTATGGAGGCATGTCGAGTGACACTGACAATCCTCCAGACACGGCAGGAAGATGCCTGCAAAATGAGCACAGAAAGAAAGAGAAAACTTCAAAGAAAACTTGAACTTAGAGGAGGAGGGTTGAGTGCATATAACTCAGAAGACCAAGAGACTGTGCTGAATCTGCACAATCAGTTTCAGATCCTCTCCCAGATGATGGCTCACAGGTGTGTAGGGAAAGATTATTGTCCAGCATTCCTGGGATGGGAAGGAGAGAAACTCAGGCTTCCTCAGAGGGTGAAGAATCCATAGAATCCCCCAAGAAGGAAAAAACACATGCAGGAAATGGGCAACTTGGTGCTGAGCGGAACAGTTATCTGCAGATCAGACATAATTTCAAGGGAAGGACATTATCTGTCAAATGCAAAGATGCAGAATATGATGAAGAGGTTTGTTGAGGTAATTCCCAGTTAGGAGAATTAGTGCACAAAGGGAGACGTAGTGAGAGTGATGAGGAATAATACACAACCGTCACACAGATACACTGTATAGTAAAATGTAGGTTTTTACTTCCAGTAAACGGTTAAGCAAAGTCCAACAAGCAGTCCAAGTCATACACGGTTAATGCAGTCAGTTTTCAGTCCAGGGATAATCCAAATAACAAAGTCAAGTATCATAAACAGTTCAGTAAACAGACTCACAGCAATCCAAGAAGAACGATGATCAGCAACAGTCAATAGGGAAAAATGCAAACCAACCAACATTGAACATCAGAACATCAAGCAATTAGCAACTAACAAGAACAGAACTAACAACCCAGGTTTCTGGCTCCATCTTATGGCTGTTTGAGGAACCACACTCAATTACAATTTTAGCATTCCCTTAAAGAGGCAGTATTAAATGTTTATCCTGGTTTATATATTTCCAACCTAACTATTAGGTGACTATCAATTCCTAACATTCTCCCCTTTGGGTAGGACAATATATAACATCTTACAGTTTAAGTCCATAATCCTCACAGCAAGCCTTATGCTTTACAGAGCCTTGGGCTTTTGAAAAATGTTCTGCAATGTTTCTCTGACATGTAATACTCCAGTTTAATCATTTTACTTTGCACACATTGTCTCACATTAAGATATCTTAGATCTATATGTTATGATATTGTCTTTACAGCAAGATTGGAAACCATCTGTATTGCTGATTGGTTGTCTTCATAAGCAACAATAGAATCTGTTACATTAGTTCCGTAATCAATCAATAGTTGTTTATAATAAACTAAATCTGTACATAATAGAGATAAACATGAGAATTCAGCCTCCATTGTTTATAAACTTAGATTTTTCTTTCGAATAGACTTCCATCCAATCAACACCTTTCCTAATAATACTACAGTACTTAATGTAGATTTACATGTATTTATGTCAAAATTTGCATTGGCATATGCAGTTAAACTTAGTTCACCCTTAGGCTGCAAATGTAATGCATAATGCATCGTTTGTTTCAGATATCTTAACACACGCTTAGCAGCTTGCCAGTGCCTTTCAGTAGGCTCAGTATTAAACCTGGCTATTTGGTTAACACTGTATGCTATATCTGGCCTTGACCATTTACTAAGATAAGATAAGCTACCAATCAAGGATTGATAAATGTCCTTATCAGAAACATGACTCTGTACATCACTGTGGTTAAACTTCTGGCTCATCAGTGTTTTATCCGGTTTACAAAGTTCCATTTTAAAATTCTTCAGTGACTGGTTAACTTTATCTGCTTGTGAGATTTTATCTCCTCCCCTAGTTTTATCTATTTTTAACCCAAGATATTGTTTAATTTCATCTAACTGTTTTATTATTTTTTTCTAACAGTGAAATTATTCCAGTAGCTTCTTGTTCAGTTTTGGTGATTAATGCTATGTCATCAGTGAACAATAGCAATAATGAAACTGCATCATCACTTTCCTTTTGAAAGCAAACATGGATCAGCCATGCCAGGTACAAAACCTATCTTAGTTAATTCCTTAAAGCCCCTGTCACACTGCACCAACGGATGCAAAGAGGATGTAAAATGGACAAAAAAGCTTGCCATCCGTTGGTTAACGCGATGTACTCACTGCCTCCGTTTTGCTTCCTCTCTATCTGTCCAGCATCCGTCTATTGACGTTTCATCCGCTCAGAAAGTTTTGAGCTGCCCAAAACTTTTGCGTGGAAAATGTATCCAATTCGTCCGTTATGCATCCGCTACGCTTCCGCTACGCATCCGTTCTGCATCCGTTACACATCCGCTATATCCGCTAGGCATCCGCTGCGCATCCGCGCAACTCGCATCCGCTCGGATGCAGGGAGGAAGCGGAACGGACGCAGAACGAATGCAGAATGGATGCAGAACAAATGCAGCACAGAAACAAAGCGTTTAAAATGGAAAAAACGTTCGCAAAGGGGACCTATCTAAGATATTAAGGATGTCTACAGGATGCCTAGAGGATGCAAAGGGACACCTATACTGCCTATAAAAAGGGGAAGCAACACATCTGGATCTCACTTTCAGAACAGCAACCCTGCGGTGCGGACCTCTGCAGCCTTCATCTGCCTCTTCTACAGCATCCAGTCATGTCCACCGTGGATCGTAACATGGTCCTTTTGGCAGACACCATCCTTCTGCAACAGTGCGAAGCCATCTACAGGCTCTGTGAACTCTACTACGGGAAGAAAAAGGGGCGGCCAAGAAGCATCTGGGTACAAAGATGGTTCACCAGAAGAGCAGAGGACGGACTGTACAACAAGCTGATGGTGGAGCTCAGGAGCGAAGACACTCAGGCATTCCAGAACTTCATGAGGATGCCTCCAGCATGTTTGACGAAGTTCTGCAGCGGCTGACATCCAGGTTGACCAAGCAGAGCACCAACTTCCGGCCCAGCCTGGAACCTGGGCTCAAGGTGGCACTCACTCTGTGCCACCTGGCCTCAGGGACCACCTACAGGAACATGCAGTATGGCTGGAGGGTGCCACCCAACACCATCAGCATTGTGGTCAGAGAAGTGGTGCAGGCCATCATCGAAGAATACAAGGAAGAGCTCCTCCAGTGTCCCTCCACTGAAGAAGGATGGAAGAAAGTTGCAGAGTAGTGGTATCAGAGGTGGAACTTCCCCCACAGCAGAAGCCCCAGCCCCAGAAGAGTGAACCCGTGCTGCAGAAGCCCCAGCAGAACCAGAGTGAGGGCCAGGGGGTGGGATGGTAGCCCTGTCCCTCTTGCAAGGGCTGGCAGCAGATGGCTGAGGCTTGCTGTGCTTCAGCATGGTTGTGGGGTTGCTGGCTGGCAGGGAGGCTGGCAGGAACCAAGGCTGGCAGGAAGGCTGGCAGGGAGGCAGGCACCAAGGCTGGCAGGAAGGCTGGCAGGGAGGCAGGCACCAAGGCTGGCAGGAAGGCTGGCAGGCTGGCACCAAGGCTGGCAGGAAGGCTGGCACCAAGGCTGGCAGGAAGGCTGGCAGGGAGACAGGCACCAAGGCTGTGAGGAAGGCTGGCAGGGAGGCTGGCACCAAGGCTGGCAGACAGGCATGAACCAAGGCTGGCAGGCAGGCAGGCACCAAGGCTGCCAGGCAGAATGGCTGGCAGCAAGGCTGGCAGGCAGGCACCAAGGCTGGCAGGAAGGCTGGCAGCAAGGCTGGCAGGGAGGCAGGCACCAAGGCTGGCAGACAGGCATGAACCAAGGCTGGCAGGCAGGCAGGCACCAAGGCTGCCAGGCAGATTGGCTGGCAGCAAGGCTGGCAGGCAGGCAGACAGCAAGGCTGGCAGGAAGGCAGGCACCAAGGCTGGCAAGCAGGCAGGCACCAAGGCTGGCAGGCAGGCTGGCAGGCAGGCAGGCACCAAGGCTGGCAGGAAGGCTGCCACCAAGGCTGGCAGGAAGGCTTGTAGGGAGACAGGCACCAAGGCTGGCAGGAAGGCTGGCAGGGAGGCAGGCACCAAGGCTGGCAGACAGGCATGAACCAAGGCTGGCAGGCAGGCAGGCACCAAGGCTTCCAGGCAGATTGGCTGGCAGCAAGGCTGGCAGGCAGACAGACTGCAAGGCTGGCAGCAAGGCTGGCAGCAAGGCAGACAGCAAGGCTGGCAGGGAGGCTGGCAGCAAGGTTGGCAGGCAGGCAGACAGCAAGGCTGGCAGGGAGGCTGGCAGCAAGGCTGGCAGGCAGGCAGACAGCAAGGCTGGCAGCGAGGCTGGCAGCAAGGCTTGCAGGCAGACATGCAGGCAGACATGCAGGCAGACATGCAGGCAGAC
>BLBF01000005.1:5317287-5345782 GCA_015471245.1 Laticauda colubrina
TGCAGGCAGACATGCAGGCAGACATGCAGGCAGACATGCAGGCAGACATGCAGGCAGGACAGGAAAGGCAGTCGATTTGTCTGGAAGCAGGTCTTTCCTCTGAATGGTGACCTGCTTCCGAGCTGCTTCCGTTATATCCACGGGGCTGACGAAATGCATCCTCCCCGCATACGCAATTAATGCTCGGCATCCGCTAGGCTCCCGCTATGCATCCGCTTTGCATCCGCTCTGCATCTGCTTCATCCGCTCTGCATCCGCTCTGCATCCGCTCTTTCCGTTCCGTGTCCACTTTGCTGAGGCCCCCCGGAAGCCCTGCAGATGTGCCATCCGCTCCCATCCGCTTCCATCCGCTGGGCTTCCATTCCACATCCACTTTCCATCCGCCCTGTGTCCTCCCCCCGTCCATGTTATCCGCTCCGGTTATGCAAATTTTTGCCCCTTTTGAGAGTGGATAACAACGGATGGAACATTTTGCTCGTCCGTTGTATCCGTTTTGCATCCGTTGGGCAGTGTGACAGGGCCTTAACTATGCACTGGTTCCATTCATATCCTGATTGCTTCAAGCCATAAAGACTCTTTTTCAATCTCCAGCAATCAGTTGTATTATCATCTTTTATACCTAAAGGTTTCTTTAAATATATAGCGTGTTGCAATGGTGCATGCAGATATGCCATCTCTACATCTAAATAATTTATAATGTATTTCTCCTTAGCTGCCCACACTAATGCTGCTCGTAATGTAGTAGCCTTTAGACTTGTCGCAAACACCTCATCGTAGTCGTTTGCTGTCTGATTGAACCCCTGTGCTACTAAGCTGGCTTTATAGGTAACGGTCCCATCCACACCTGTCTTAAGTTTATAAATCCATTTACATCCTATGACATGTTTATCTGGTGGTAACTTAACATTTTTGTATACCTCCAACTTTTTTAAGGATATCAGTTCCTTATCCATAGCTTCCCGCCAAGCAGTTTAATCCTTAGTAGGATATAGCTTCAATTTATTATAGTTATCTGGAACTGTATTCACTTGGCATACAACACTAGTTTGATATCTATTAGGTGGTCATGTTACTCAGGTTGAATGTCTCGGTAATACAGGGCTTACTGGTGGACTCTCCTGTTCCACCTGCTCCTGTTCTAACTCCTCTTGTGCCTGTTCTTCTACCTCCTCCTGTGCCTGTTCTTCCTCTTTAATGGCAATTGATGGTTTAATTATTTCATCTTTAGGGACTACTTGGATGTCAATTACAACATCATTGCTGGATTTCTGTTCCAGTTTATGCCACCAACATGCTCAAGAAATTTAGCACTAGCACTACAGTAGACATGAGCTGTCCCTGGATCCCAAAATCTAAATGACCTATGGTTGGCTTCATAACTTATGAAAAATAATGTTCTACCTCTATGTTGCCCTTTCAGTCTTACTTGTGAGGGAATATGTACCCATGCTGGAGTTCCAAATGTGTGTACATAACTTAAATTTGGTTTTCTGCCATGCCAACGAGTGAATGGCAATTCACCGGTTGTTGTGTTCACAACATTGTTTAAAACATGGTTTGCACACATTATGGCTTCACCCCACAGTGTTTCAGGCAAACCTGAGTCAAATAACATAGTGCGAGCCATGGCTTGTAACGTTTGCCCTCTTCATTCCACAGACGAGTTATGTTGGGGCCTGTAAGGTGCAGAACATTTATGCTCGATACCAGCCAATTTTAACATAGTTTGGAGTCTATTGTTAATAAACCCAGTCCCATTATCAGTAACTATAGTAATTACCCTATGTTTCATTTTCCTTTCTGCAAACCTTAGCCAATTAAAGAAATGTTGGAATGTTTCTGTTTTGTTTTTCATTAAATAGCAGAAACTGTACTGTGAGTAATGATCTATTATACTCAAAACATAGCAGGCACCTCCTAAACTGGGTTTCTTAGGACCAATTATATACGCAAACACAACCTCTAAAGGTTCTTTGGTCTTAAACCCATTCAGTCTGTTTGTTGGAGTAACCTTGCTTTTCTCCTGATTACAGGCATTACAGTTTACAGTTTACTTTTACTCCCTCTGAAAATGTTTCAGCATTTTGAAATTAATGTGCCTTAAGCCCCTGTCACACTGCACCAATGGATGGAAAGAGGATGTAAAATGGAGAAAAACACTTGCCATCCATTGGTTAACGCAATGCTTCTGTTCTGTACTCACTGCCTCCGTTTTGCTTCCTCTCTATCCATCCAGCATCCGTCTATTGACATTTCATCCACTCAGAAGGTTTTGAGCTGCTCAAAACTTTTGAGCGGAAAATGTATCCAATGCATCCGTTCTACATCCACTAGGCATCCGGGGGACATCCGTTCTGCATCTGTTACACATCTGCTATATCCGCTAGGCATCCGCTGCACATCCGCGCAACTCAAATCCGTTCCAGCGGTAAATGGATGCAGGGAGGAAGCGGAACGGACGCGCAGCATTAGTAGCACGGACGGAGAAAGGATGAAAGCGGATGCAGCTACGCATCCGCGTCATCCACTACACATCCGCTCTGCATCCACTCTGCATCCTCTACGCATCCACTCTGCATCCGCTCTGCATCCTCTATGCATCCTCTACGCATCCGCTATGCATCCGCTATACATCCGCTCTGCATCCGCTTCCATCCGCTAGGCTTCCGTTCCGTATCCACTTTCCATCAGCTCTGCGTCCTCCCCGCGTGTTATCCGCTCTGCTTATGCAAATTTTTGCCCCTTTTGAGAGCGGATAACAGCGGATGGAACATTTATCTCGTCCGCTGTGTCCTTTTTACAAACGTTTTGCATCCGTTGGGCAGTGTGACAGGGCCTTTAGACATCTATGCAGTAAATGTATGCATTCATCATGTGGCTTAACATTGTTATAAACTGAGTTAGCCATCTGCAACTGTTCATCATGTATAACAAATAAATCATTCTCTAAAGTAGTAGTAATACTTTTACCCTCTTTCTCTATTATACAGTTAGCTCCCCTAAAGGTTGCTACATAACCAAGATTAACTAAAGCCCTCACTGATAATAAATTAAATTTTAGTTTAGGTACATATAATATAGATAAATGTCCTTTACACATGAACAATATACAGTACCTTCACCAGATGCTTTCATCTTCGATCCATTTGCCAATGATAAATGTTGTTTACTCGTAGACATCTTTGCAAAACTCTCTCTATTTTTAGTAATGCACTGCGATGCTCCACTATCAACTACCCACAAATCATGGTTTACAGTTGAATTGCTAGACATAGCTAAACTAACATTCTTCTTAGCCTTCTGGTGATTAACAGTATTCTGTTGTTTTCCCTTCTTACAGAATCTAGCTGTCAGTGGTGCTCCATTCAAAATTCAAGAAAGAAATACTTCGACTAGAGAGAGTCTAGAGAGAGCATCCGCCATAAAGTTCCTCCCCCCTGGAATGTACTTCAGTGAAAAATTGAACCGCTTGAAGTACTCTGCCCAGCGAACTTTTTTAGGGGACAGTTTCCGAGGAGTTTTTAGTGCCTCCAAGTTTTTATGATCAGTTCATACCTCAAATGGATGTTTTGCTCCTTCCAGGAAATGTCTCCAGGTCAGTAAGGCCCAACGAACTGCAAAAGCTTCTTTTTCCCAGACGGCCCCCCTTCTTTCGGTTTCAGATAGTTTACGGGAGGTATACGCACAAGGCTGTAAGGTCCCTTTCTCATTGATTTAAAGTAACACCACTCCAATGGCCACATCACTTGCATCGGCTTGGATCACGAAAGGAGCCTCCATGTCAGGGTGCTTTAGCACTGGTTCTGCAGCAAACAGTCATTTTAGCTTTTCAAAGGCTGCTTGGCACTCCATGGACCACTCCAACAGCTTGCTAGGCCTTGGCTTCACCTCTTCTTTAGTTTTTAAAAGATTGGTGATGGGCATTGCTATCTTAGCAAAAGCCAGGATAAATTGCCAGTAAAAATTTGCAAATCCCAAGAAGCTCCAAAGTTGTTTCCTGGTGCGTGGGGGAGCCCATTCCAATGCGGCATGCACTTTCTCTGGATCCATTTCTATGCCCTCAGGTGAAATGCGATACCCCAAATAGTCGATTTTCTGTTGATGGAATTCACATTTGGACAGTTTAGCATACAACTTAGTGGCTTGCAGTTAGAGTTTCCATGTAGATAAGGATGTCATCAAGGTAAACCAGAACCCCCCTGTATAAATGTTCATGTAACACCTGATTGATCATCTGCATGAATACGGCTGGGGCCCCCTGTAGGCCAAAAGGGAGAACGTTGAATTGGAAACAACCCACCGGGCAGTTAAAAGTGGTTTTCCACTCATCCCCTTTCTTAATTCAAACTTGGTAGTGGTGATGAGGTGGTGATGAGGCCTCTGTCCATTGACCTTGGCATATTTTGATAAAGGGTTACAGCTGCGCAGAGAGAAGAAAGCTTAGAAACTTAAACCTGAATGTATGCTCCCCCCCTCCTCATTTTATACAACAGTAGAATGTAACACCTCCAGCTCACTTCCCAGACTCATCCCCTCCTCCCCCCGTTACTTATGACAGCCGAAAGATGCAAAGCAATAGTAGAAGATCTTGAAGGCTGACATTAGCTATATGTCCCCTAGCCCCACAAGAAAAACATTTCCTAACAGTTAAGGCAGTTGAACACAAATCCTCTTCTTGTGGTTGTTCCTTCCTCAGTTGGTCCCTTTCCAGTTGTCTTCTTGTCTTTTCTAACAACTTCCCGGTTATGTCTGTCAATGTCAGTTTATCTCTGGGCAGGACTTTCAGTGAAGATACGTAATCATCATAGCTTTCATCCAATGAAAAAAGAATGATGATGCCGCTCTGAAAATATCAGTTCCTTTTCATGTAGTTCTTGAAAAGTTCTTTTCATAAAGTTCAAATGAGCTAACATATCTCCACTTTTCAGAAGACGTGTTCTAAAAAGTTTACGTGTAAGATGTATGTGTGCACCTACACTGTCATGAATATAAATCCTCTTCAAATTCTCCCAAAACCTAGCAGCAGACTCCCCTCCACAAATATGGACTAGCTGCTGGTCACTCAGTGTTAGTCCAATTATACAAAGAGCTCATTTGTTGTTCCGTTTAAAGTCAGCAAGCTTCTTGGCACCGTCCTCTTCATCTGGATCCCAAGCATTTACATCCAGTGGATCCTGAAGTGCAGCCCATAACCCTTCCCTACGCAGAAGAAGACTGCACTTCATAGACCAGGAAACATAGTTTTTTCCATCCAACCGGGTTATCAGTGATAGACTAGTTGAAGGGTCTTGTGCCATCTTTACTGAGACAGTAATCCACAATTAAACAGTAAACAGCTGTCTGTTTATGGTACTGTGCATTCACACTAACTCTCAGTTATCTGAGCCTGGTTTGGCCTGGGCCCATAACCAGTGTTGAGGTAATTCTCTGTTAGGAGAATGAGTGCACACAGGGAGATGTAGTGAGAGTGGTGAGGAATAATACATAACCGTCACACAGATACACTGTATAGTAAAATTTAGGTTTTTACTTCCAGTAAACGGTTAAGCAAAGTCCAATAAGCAGTACAAGTCATACACGGTTAATGCAGTCAGTTTTCAGTCCAGGGATAATCCAAATAACAAAGTCCAGTATCATAAACAGTTCAGTAAACAGACTCACAGCAATCCAAGAAGAATGACGATCACCAATAGTCAATAGAGAAAAATGCAAACCAACCAACATTGAACATCAAAACATCTAGCAACTAACAACAACAGAACAACCCAGGTTTCTGATTCCATCTTATGGCCGTTTGAGGAACCACACCCATTTACAATTTTAGCATTCTCTTAAAGAGACAGTATTAAATGTCTATCGTGGTTTATATATTTCCAACCTAACTGTTAGGTGACTATCAATTCCTAACAAGGCTGACCTGACTAATTAAACTTATTAACCATTATCCCTTTCTTTTTTCATGTTAGAATAAATGACACTGCCAAAAAAGAATCTGGAAAGAAATGGAAGGACAGCAAAACCTGACAGGCATGAAAAAGAATTTGCAGCACAGATGGCAACTTTTTTCACAATTCCATCTGAAGATCATGAAGATCCAAATGAAGAATGGAGGATTCTGAAAGAGAACTACAAGTTAAAGGGAAATTATTATTGAAAACCTTTGCATACTTGGAACATGCTGTGTACAGGTAATCCTCAACTTACAACCACAATTGAGCCCAACATTTCTGATGTTAAGTGAAACATTTATTAAGTGAATTTTGCCTCATTTTATGAATTTTCTTGGCACAGTTGCTAAGTGAATTGTTGAAGTTGTTAAGTTAACAACACCAACTGTGAGTTTGGCTTCCCCATTGACTTTGCTTGTCAGAAGGGTCACAGAAGGTGATCATCTAACTCCAGGACACTGCAACCATCATAAATCTGAATCAGTTCCCAAGCATTTGAATTTTGATCACATGACAATGGGGATGCTACAGTGGTGATAAGTGTGAAAATGGTCATAAGTCACTTTTTTCAATCCTTTGTAATTTTGAACAGTCACTAAATGAACTGTTGTAAGTTGAGGATTACCTGTATTATCTATGGGAGGGGTTTTGGTGAGAGAAAAATTTCACAAAAGTATGGGAAGAATGTTTGGAAGACACCTTGCTCAGGTTTTCTGGTGGGTTTTAGACTAAAATTGAAGAGGTGGGAGATCAATACCCAGAAACACACTCACAGCATAATCTCAAAGTATTAAACGTTAAATAAGGAAGGAAGTGCTAAGAAGGAAGGGGTGCTCATGAATCACCAGAAGATGAACAGGCACATTTGAGAAAAGCCACTGCTAAAGAGCTCAAATGCCTGCATACCAGTGCACAGAGTATAGGCTACAAATAGGGAGAACCTGAAAAAACAGACCCAATAAAATGAAGTATACTGTAAGGTGGGTACTGGCAGATCCAAAAGCACTCTTCCTCATGTAAAAAGCATTATTTCAGATTACAGCTTTGCACATTAAAAAATAAGAACTAAAAATAATTGAAACCTAGAACACCTCCTGCTTTCATGACCAGAAGAACAGCAGTAGGATTGCATGAGCTCTGAAACAGGTTCCTCTACAAGTAGCTTGTCCTTCCTTTCTTTGTGGTTCTCTGGAGCCAATGCATGGCGTGATGAGAGCAAAAGCCACCTTGGGATGAATGCCAAAAGAGCTGTAAGGAGTGGAAATTTCTGTTTATTTTTTTCTGGATAGGAATAGAAAGCCTAATACACCCAAGTTTCTGCTCCATGGCTCAAAAGACAAATTACGAAACTGCACAAAGGTTTTGCAAATGTTTATATACTGTAGCACAAAATAAGGATGTCCTGCTTGCCTAAAAGAGAGCTGTTAATAGATAGAGTTAAAGGTGTATCTCGGGATGATTGAAAGTCAATTGGAATAGTTCTAATTTTCCAGCAGGAGGTAAAATTAGTCAAAATGTGTGTTATAACAAAATGTGTGTTTATTGCATGTTTATCCTGTCATAATTATACAAAATTTCTAGTTATTTCCAGTATTAACATCAAAAGGTATAAAAATATAGAAATAGCATCAGTTACAATAGAAGATCTGGTCTTGGTGGACTTGTGTTAATCACTTGCCTTTCCGTCCATACAGTTTTTATTGCCTTTCAGTAAAGGCTTTATACAGTTCCACAAGCTTGGTACAGGATTATATTAAAGCATCTTGTCTGTAATAAAACAAATGCACTGTTGACAGGCTCAGTGTGCAGCAAGAGGGAATAGTAGGTAAAAGACCTGCTTTCTGAGCCTCCAGACTGCTTATGTCTCTCCCTTTGTCCTTCCCACCAAATTTGCAACTGATCTTAAGCCCATGTCACACTGCCCAACGGATGCAAAAAGGACACAGCGGACAAGCAAAATGTTCCATCCGTTGTTATCCGCTCTCAAAAGAGGCAAACATTTGCATAACCAGAGCGGATAACACGGACGCGGGGAGGACACAGGGCAGATGCAAAGCGGATGCGGAACGGAAGCCCAGCGGATGGAAGCGGATGGGAGCGGATGGCGCGTCCGCTAGGCTTCCGGGGGACCTCAGCAAAGCGGACACAGAATGGATACAGCAGATGCAGAGCGGACGCCGAACGGATGAAGCAGATGCACAGCGGATGCACAGCGGATGCACAGTGGAAGCCGAATGGATGCCCGGCGTTAATTGCGTATGCGGGGAGAATGCATTGCGTCAGCCCCGCGGATATAACGGAAGCAGCTCAGAAGCAGGTCGCCATTCAAAGGAAAGACCTGCTGCCAGACGGATTGGCTGCCTTGCCTGCTCTGCCTGCATGTCTGCCTGCCAGCCTTGCTGCCAGCCTTGCTACCAGCCTTGCTGCCAGCCTCCCTGCCAGCCTTGCTGCCAGCCTCCCTGCCAGCCTTGCTGCCAGCCTGCCTGCAAGCCTTGCTGCCAGCCAGTCTGCCTGCCAGCCTTGCTGCCTGCCTTCCTGCCAGCTTTGGTTCATGTCTGCCTGCCAGCCTTCCTGCCAGCCTTGGTGCCTGCCTGCCTGCCAGCCTTGGTGCCTGCCTGCCTGCCAGCCTTCCTGCCAGCCTTGATACCTGCCTGCCTGCCAGCCTTCCTGCCAGCCTTGATACCTGCCTGCCTGCCAGCCTTCCTGCCTGCCTTGGTGCCAGCCTCCCTGCCAGCCTTCCTGCCAGCCTTGTTTCCTGCCAGCCTCCCTGCCAGCCAGCAACCCCACAACCATGCGGAAGCACAGCAAGCCTCAGCCATCTGCTGCCAGCCCTGGCAAGAGAGACAGGGCTACCATCCCGCCCCCTGGCCCTCACTCTGGTTCTGCTGGGGCTTCTGCAGCATGGGCTCGCTCTTCTGGGGCTGGCGCTTCTGCTGCTCTGCTTCTGGAGGAGCTGATGACAAGCACTCCAGCACCAGCCACCTCCACAGCACCTGGACCCTTCACCCCTGAGACTGAGCGACCAAGAGGAGTGCCAGAGACTCATTTTTGTTTTATAGCTTCTTGTTAATAAAGTCTAGTTTTGATTCACACACTTGCTTCATTTCTTTTTTTTAATAAAGTCTTGCTGGAAACTTTTAGAAATGGTTTAAGCCTTTGCATGCTTGTGGGATGGGTTAAGATAGCAGTGGGATGGGTTGAGATAGCAGTGGGATGGGCAGGGATACCTTTGGGATGGGTAATAGCTGTGTGATAGATAAACCTCCAATGCAAGCATAGTGGGACGGGATGGTCCACCCTCACAGGTGCCACACCTATGGCCCTTTATTATCAATAATAATGTAATAATTATCCACACGTGTCAACATAAACACAATTCTTTATTAAACGCCCTGTTCATTGTAGGCCAACCAAACATACATGGCCCAATATCATCCGTGTGATGAGACAGGCTGAAGGAAGCATCCATTAAGCATCTACCATCCTGTCTTGCCACTCCACTGCTCCAGCTGGGGAGTTGCACCAGTGTTTCAGGAGGTTGTGCTGCTTCTTCGCTTCATGTGAGGCTCTGTTGGGGCCTTGCACATCCTCAGTGTCGATCAGGTTTCGCCCTTGCCTCCATTCCCCAGGCTCCATGTCCCCATTGCCTTGTTGACGGTCCACGAGCCTGTTCTGCAAGACTGGGTAGCGGGTGCGCATGAGATTGTGCAGGATGCAGCAAGCTTCCACGATGCTCCTCACGGTCTGTGGGCGATGCTGCATGGTGGTGAGAAGTACCTGGAACCTGTTGGCCATGATGCCAAAGGCGTTCTCCACCACCCGCCTTGCCCTGGACAGCCTGTAGTTGAAGATCCTCCCTTCACGGGTGAGGAGTCTGGAAGTGTAGGGCTTCATGAGGTAGGTTCTGAGGGAGAAGGCATCATCCCCCACAATGAAGTAGGGCACATCTTGTGTGTCGTTGGGCAGGGGTTCTGGATCTGGGAAGCCCACGATGAGGTTGCCTTCCAGCTCCTCCTTGAGGTGACTGGCGTTGTATACCTGGGCATCTGAAGATGAGCCGTTGCCTGAAGCATCGATGTACATGAACTTGTAGTCAGCATCGACCATGGTGAAGAGGATGATGCTGAAGAAGCCCTTGGAGTTGAAATAAGTGGACCCCGACTTGGCTGGAGATTTGCAGGCCACGTGCTTGCCATCTATGGCTCCAACGGTGTGGGGGAAGTTTCACTTCTGATAGCACTGCTCTGCAACTTTCTTCCATCCTTCTTCAGTGGAGGGGTACTGGAGGAGCTCCTCCTTGTATTCTTCGATGATGGCCTGCACCACTTCTCTGACCACAATGCTGATGGTGTTGGATGGCACTCTCCAGCTGTACTGCATGCTCCTGTAGGAGGTCCCTGAGGCCAGGTGGTGCAGAGTGAGTGCCACCTTGAGCCCAGGTTCCAGGCTGGGCCGGAAGCTGGTGTTTGCCTTGGTCAACCTGGGTGTCAGCCGCTGCACAACTTTGTCAAACATGACTGGCGGCATCCTCATGAAGTTCTGGAACGCCCGAGTGTCTTCGCTCCTGAGCTCCACCATCAGCTTGTTGTACAGTCCGTCCTCTGCTCTTCTGGCGAATCATCTTCGGATCCAGACTCTTTTTGGGTGGCTCCTTTTCTTCTCACAGTAGAGTTCACAGAGCCTGCAGATGGTTTTGCACTGTTGCAGAATGATGGTGGCTGCCAAAAGGTCTTTGTTACAATCCACGGTGGACATGACTGGATGCTGTGGAAGAGGAAGAGGCAGATGAAGGCTGCAGAGGTCTGCATCGCTGGGCTGCTGTTCTGAAAGTGAGATGCAGGTGAGTTGCTCCCCCTTTTTATAGGCAGTATAGGTTTTCCGCTAGGCATCCTCTAGGCATCCTCTAGACATCCTTAATATCCGAGATAGGTCCCCTCTGCGAACATTTTTTCCGTTTTAAACGCTTTGTTTCCGTTCTGCATCCACTAGGCATCCATTCTGCATCTGTTCCGCATCCGTTCCGCTTCCTCCCTGCGTCCGGGCGGATGCGAGTTGCGCGGATGCCTAGCGGATATAGCAGATGCGTAATGGATGTGTAACGGATGCATAGCGGATGCGTAGCGGATGCAGAACGGATGAACTGGATACATTTTCCGCGCAAAAGTTTTGGGCAGCCCAAAACTTTCGGAGCGGATGAAACGTCCATAAACGGATGCTGGACGGATAGAGAGGAAGCCAAACGGAAGCAGTGAGTACATCACGTTTTCAAACTGATGGCAAGGGTTTTTTTGTCCGTTTTACATCCTCTTTGCATCCGTTGGTTCAGTGTGACATGGGCTTTACTTTGCAAAAAACAGAGCTGCTCTGGCCATCTTTTAATACAGGGCACCCTTTTTGCTGCAGTTATTTCAAATTGACTCAGCAATCCCACGTGTTCACAAATGGATCATGAGAAGATCTGTGTGGCGTGGAGAGTTTGAGAGTTTCAGTTTGTCAGAAATCCTCTGGTTCTAGGGAAATCCAGTAAGATGGTTCCCTTTTAGTTGCTCTACTCTGCTCTGCTCTGTCAGCTGCTTAATAGAGCACAGGCTTTGTGCAGATAAAGTGCCAGATTCATTTTCAGTTCACAGGACTAAGGGGTAGTTGATGTCCATTGTCCCTGTTTGAATACAGACCATCACTATATCATAGATCTGCTAGAAGTAATGCTAACAGATCTTAGTGGCAGTGATCCAGATGACAAAAAAAGGCCAGTACTTTTTCTATCTCTTTTACAACACAGATTGGGTCACCTTAGTGAGGAGAGTTAACCAGGTTCCTCTGGGAAAGCATTTGACTTCAGGGGGAGCCTGGAACCCCCGCAAAGCACGATTGGGGGTTGGATTGGATTGGGGGTCCCTACCCAGTATGGCTTTATGCTGTAATGGCAAGTTGGAGAGAATCAAATACCTCCCATGGACCAACAGGCCTAGTGAGTGGCAGCTGGCTTATCAGTATTGATTGAAGGAGGAGGCCATATTGGTCAGAATGGCTTCAGAAGAACAGCACGCAGTGTGGTAGCAGCCACTTGAACAGCGTGTGCATAGCGGTATAGAAAGCAAAGAGAAGGCTACTGCACGATATATTTCCCAGGAAAATCATGATAATGGCAGGAAAAAAAATAGGGTTGCCAACATGATTGGCAACATCCGATGGCGGATATAACAGAAGAAGAAGGAGAAGGAGAAGAAGAAGCCAGATTCGCTTAAAAACCATGTTACTCATTTTAATATGTGATGTGCTTAGCAAAGAACATTTAGGACTCAGTTGTGATGATAAGTCAAGGACTACCTGTATGATCAGTGGCTTAAAGAGATTGCTTACCCTCTGCCTTAGTACCAACAATAAAGACATTGTGCAATTTCTATCTTATCTAGGAACGCTCCAAACCTATCACCTTCGTTTTACCTGGGTATTCTTTCAAAGGCAGTAGATTATTGTGTTTAAAGATACTTCTGCATCTGTATTTTTGTTAGGCCTGCCACATCTCGCCCATAGAAGAATCTGCTGCCATCTCATGGTAGTCTGATTCTTTTTAAGCCAAGATATGATTTCCTAAAATTTTGTCCTTGTTTGTGGAAAATGCATTCATCCCCTCTATGTGCCTAGAAATTAATGAATTTCTTCCCAATTCCTCAAAATTCCCTGACTGAATTGGCCATCACAGAGTGACCTTCTCTGTCATTGTCATCATGTTCTGGAGTGTTTGTATGGATATGATAGGAATTGATACATTCTAAAAATACTTTTCTGCACTATCTCTCAGAATCAATCTATGTGTTATACAGCAATCGATGGATCTGTCTTAGCTGTGAGGTACAAATTTCTCATGGAGTTGCACTGTTCTTTCTAAAAAAAAGTATATATTTTGAAAAGTGCATTAAATAATATATTTTGAAAGCTTTTTTAACTTTTAAACAAAAATCCTTAACTACATTAAGTTCTTATCCAGAAGAAAAGCAATATACATAATTATAACATAAGATTACACAAATAACTTCAAATATACGTAGGCATCCCTAAAAAGATATTGCACATTGTATTAAATTCATATTGTAGTATTTAAATGTTGCACTCATTTGCACATGTTTTACAATATTATGGACACATGTTAAAACATAAAATAAAGGACTACATTTCTTATTTCTCAGGATAATACTTTCCAATCTGAAAGACAGGTAGGTAGGTAGATACCTTAGGCAGGTAAGTAAGTATGATAGGTAGGTAAGTAGGTTGATTTTTATTTTACTATGGGCAGTTATTATGAAAATAATTTAGATTAGTATTGTTAGATCAATACTTTAGTCAATTATTCCATTTCCATTATACTTATTGTACTTAAATAGATAAAAGTTCCTCTACTTCATTCCAGCTACTCATTAGCACATATTTCCATGCTCTCTTTCTGTTGCAACAGTGGCTCAACTCTGCCCTCATTAATTAGCAACAATAATGTGTGCTTATCCTTATGTGAGATAAGCAAGCTGCTATTACATAGGTAAAAGTGATATGTGATAGCAAAATAGCCGTGAAAGAAACTGAAAGAATTATACTGTGGAAATACAGATGTTATTTAACTTCACAGCAGCCATTGCTGTCATTTTCTTTACTCTCTCTCTCTCTCTCTCTCTCTGTCTCTGAAACAGGAAGAAATAGCTTCCAATTTCATTTGCAACAAATTCAGTATTTGCTGTTCTCTATAATTACAAAAAAACATTTTTCCTATTATCCAGTCTTTTTCTAATCATTGAAACAAACCATAAGTACATTTTCTGTTTTATGCAACAATTATATAAAGGATCTGTGTTCAATATAAATGTAGATACTGGCTTTTCTCTCATCAAAGAAGTTTAGTTATCTCTGTGAATTCGATATTCTTCTATTTAATCATGCATTCTTTCACCTGTTCTTCAATCTCATATTTCAATAAAAGTGTATATATTTTAGCAATAACATTAATAAAGAGTTAGGCTTCAAACTCAGTTTTATCTTGTTCAAAACCATAAAATCTTTCATCCAGTTTAAATATTTTTGACAATTGTACATATATATCTAATTGGCCGATATGTTTTTCTATTATCAAATCTTCTCTTGATTTTATTTTACAGTCCCTGTGACAAAATTCTACTACATCACAATAAGTTAACCACTCATGTTTACTTGTCATTTCTTGTCTATAGAATGCTTCTTGTGCTGAAAGCCAAAATGATACTTTCAGACACAACCTATATTTATATTTATTCCATACTCACAGGTTTTCTTGTCACATAGTTTTCTACATGCTGTCTAACAAATAAGCAGACATGCAATTTAAACACGAAGCAGAATACAGAATCGTACAATAGGAATGTATCAAGGAAGACTTGGACAACATAGCATAATTGAAACGCCACTTGTGAAAAAGCCTTCTCAGAGATAGTTGCCTGCTTCAATATTGTCTGAAAGGTCACTCACTGTCTTCTCATACTTAGCCCTGGTTAATTTACTCATTTCAATCACACAAGCAATTGTCTAGATTCAGATGACCAATAGATCTATAATTCCTTTGAGAACCTGAGGAACGTGTTCTGGATGCTCTTGCAAATGGTTTTAGGAAGTTAGAGTGATTACCCATTCAGAAATGCTATACAGAAATGTAGCCTATTGTTACTGTTGTTAGAAGCGAAGTCATGTCCGACCCATTGCAACCCCATGGACAATATTCCTCCAGGCCTTCCTGTCCTCTACCATCTTCTGGAGTCCATTTAAGCTCACACCGACTGCTTCAGTGACTCCATCCAGCCACCTCATTCTCTGTTGTCCCCTTCTTCAATTGCCTTCAATCTTTCCCAGCAATAGGCTCTTCTCCAGTGAGTCCTTCCTTCTCATTAGGTGGCCAAGTATTTGAGTTTCATCTATAGAATCTGGCCTTCTAAAGAACAGTCAGGGTAGATTTCCTCTAGAACTGACCGGTTTGATTGCCTTGCAGTCCAAGGGACTTGCAGGAGTCTTCTCCAGCACCAAAGTTCAAAGGCTCAATTCTTTTGTGCTCACCCTTTCTTATGGTCCAACTTTCACAATGATACATTGCAACTGGGAAAACCAGCCTATTACAAAGCCTATTATGCAACCTATTACAAATGGATTGACCCACTGGACTGAAATGGCATTCGTGATTTTCTCCCTTCTGTTTCTATTTATCTTTGCCTTTTTTCTGGGTAGATGGGTGCATTTCAGAGGTGCTATTCAGCAGGTTCTGACCAGTTCTGGAGAACCGGTAGTGGACATTTTGAGTAGTTCAGAGAACCGGCAAAAATCACCTCTGACTGGAGATTTTACAGTATCCTTCCCCTGGCATGCCCACCAATCCACGCTCACAGAACCAGTAGTAAAAAAAAATTGAATCTTACCACTTACAACAAAATATTGGGCCACACCCACCCATCAAAGATTGATGTCTAAAGAGGGCCCAGAAGGAATTTGGGCATTTTAATTTTATTGGGTGCCAGTTTTCTAATACATGCATATATTACATTAATCCCTTTCTTTTGGAAGAAACATTTATGTAAATTTCAGAAAAATAGTGAAGAAACAGTGGGAAAAGACATTAAAGACAGACTATAAGAAAAATGTCGGGAATTTAATCCAGCATCAGTTGCGGTGCTTCTTGATCTCTCTGCACCTTTCTGCTGCTATCATATGTATATGTGGCTGACCAAATTGCAAATCAGTATGCCATGTGAATGTAGCCACTGTAAGTTCTCAATAAGATTTTGGGGTTTATATATGAGAAAATGCTCTTTCAGATAACCAGTTTCAAAGTTATGGAGCTGTTCTGACTGGGGTGAATGTGTTGAAGATGCCTTTTAAAAACTGCTGCATCAGGAGATTTATACTAGAAAATTAAACTTGCAACTTCTAGGATAAACCACAGAGAGCAAGCATCTTTGGCAAGTTCCTGGCAGCTGCCCCAGGAAGTTGCATTCTGTGCAGGGTCAGTCTTAACTATCTATTGCTCCTATCTCCTCCTGCTTGTTATTTCTCTTGATATTTCCAGTTAAGATATCCTTCAGTAGATGCCATTCACTATGGGCAGCCTGCCATATGGAAGTTTCACAAGTGACAAGATCTCCAGCTGAGGTTGAAGCAACTGAGAAGAATGTGGAGCCTTTGCCAAGACTCAGAGCATCTTTGTTTTGCAGGGACTTGCAGACCAATTCCTATGTCAAATAAAATTAAGCCTCAGTGGACAAATGTATTCTGGGCACTCTATTCACAGTTCTGCCTCCTAAAAACAGTGTTAATGCTAAATCTTCCTTGGGCTATAGGAGTTGTAATGGTTTCTAGCCAGAGGTCTACTGGATTGCCAAAAAACTGCAGAAGGCCTTCTAATAATATGGACATTCTGATTTAAATTTTCATGATTTGAAAATATCAGTGGGATTAAAGAATAGCAATAATTGCATTTTTTACCCTCATACAAACTTAAGTTAAACCTATTTCCAGGCTTATTCTGGCATTTTAAAAATTCTTATTTTGATAACATCATTGATAATGTTTGTTTATCTTCTTATTTATCTTGTCTGTTTTTAATCCAAATTATGGATTTGGAGGATCAGTTGCCACTCAGAGTTCATTTGATTAGAACAGTTTATATACTAAGTAAATGAACAAAAGGAAAGAAAGGAAGAAGGGAAGGGAGGGAGGGGGAGGGGGGAAGGGAGAGAGAGGAAGAAAGGAAAGAAGGAAGGATTGATTTGCACTGCTGAATTTTGACATAATATTCCAAGGTACTTTGAGTGTCGAAACAAGGTGCTGTATGCAAGCTATGGGCCACAAGTTGATTAACCTTGTCAAAATCCCAATAAGTTCAAATATTCATAAGAACTGTTAGTTTCCTTGCCATACATATCTTTAGCTTGAGTTACCAGTAATTGTTATATAGCTTCACAATCTGTTACCATCTAGGTATGCTTGTCCAACTCCTTAAGTTCCCAGCCAACTTGGTCAAAGGCAATTGTTCAGATTGGCAAGATTTTTTTTTAAATTGGGTTAATTTCCTTTTAAACAAGGTAATATCAGAGGTTATACATTCTGTTATAGCACAAGCAATCTGGATCTCTAGTAGTTTGAGATTGTTTCCTTTTCTGTCTGTTTTGGCATATAGACCTCTCATTCAGCCAGTCAGACCAGTTTTACTGTGCTTTTTCCACTTCGTAAAGAATGTCATCATTTTTATGATGGCCTATGAAATCTCTTAGTCTAACTGCCCATTAATTAGCATGACTTGTCAATGCCAAAAGGAAATTTTGAACTAGATTGCCAAATAAATTTTAATAATTTTTGAGACCAGATAAAGTTTGCCTCAGAGCCAGTTTGGTATAGTGATTAAGTTATAAACCTGGAGACTGTGATTTCTAGTCCTGTTTTAGGAACAAAGCCAGACAGGTGATCTTGGGGCAATCACTCTTTTTCAGCCCTAGGAAGAAAAAAGGCAATGACAAACTAGTCCTAAAAATTTATTTTAGTTTGTAGTTTAAAGTTTGACTCTGAATTGTAGTAAATATTTTTTTTAAAAAAAGAGAGAGAATAAGAAGGAAAATTGTAGGGACTAGTCCAGGCAGTCACCAAGAGTTAAACCTGACTCTAAGGCACACCAAAAAAATCATACTCTGTCATCTCTTCATGGTAATTTTGATCAACCAATGCTACAAAACCTTTTGAGGCAGAGGAGCTGTTTTCTGCCTTTGAAGTTGACTTTAAATAATAGCATGCCAGGGCCCATCTAAATAAAACTTGTAAGGTTATATCCGTCTTTGCTCAGAGTAATGCAGTTGAGAATCTTTAGGGGTGAATTTTGATAGGTGAAGATTAGTAATTGTTAAAATATACATTCTGCCAATGGCTTTAGAGTGACCCACAGTTAATAAAACATGATAGGTGTAATTAGAAATATTAGGCATATACATTCTGAAATGCTGAACAATATTATCAGAAGCAGGTTTCTTAGAATGATGGTGATGATAGTTTTGTCAAAGAAAGTTTCATGGGAAAAGAAAATAAAGGGCCTGTCACATAGGCCGACGGATGCAAAATGTATGTAAAAAGGACACAGCGGATGAGAAAATGTTCCATCCGTTGTTATCCGCTCTCAAAAGTACCCCGAATTTGCATAAGCAGAGCAGACAACAACGGAAAGGAACGGATGGGGGGACGATGTAGCCAGGATGTAAAGCGGATGCTCCACGGAAGCCAGTGGATGGAAGCGGATGGAAGTGGATGGCACATCCGCAGGGCTTCCGGGGGAGCATAGCGAAGCAGACGTGCAGCAGAAGGAATGGATGCAGAGCGGATGCCTAGCACATGAAGCGGATGCATCATAGACGCCTAGCGGATGCCTAGTGGGTGCAAAGCATTCACTGCATATGCGGGGAGGATGCATTGCGTCAGCCCCGCGGATATAAAGGGAAGCAGCTCGCAAGCAGGTCACCATTCAGAGGAAAGACCTGCTGCCAGACACAGCTCCAGCCAGCCAACAACCATGGGGAAGAAGAGGAAGCCTGTGCCATCTGCTGCCAGCCCTGGCAAGAAGGACAGGGCCACCATCCCACCCCCTGGCCCTGACTCTGCTTCTGCTGGGGCTTCTGCTGCTCGGGCTGACTCTTCTGATGCTGGGGCTTCTGCTGGCACTGCTCCTAGTGCTGGGGCTTCTGCTGGGGCTTACTCTGCTGGCGCTGCTCCTGGTGCTCCTGATCCTGCTGGTGCTGCTGGTACTCTTGGTCCTGCTGGTCCTGCTGGTGCTCCTGGCCCTGCTGGTGCTGCTGGTGCTTACTCTGCTGCTGCTCATCCTGGTCCTTCTGGTGCTGCTGGTGCTGCTGGTGCTTAATCTGCTGCTGCTCATCCTGGTGCTGCTGGTGCTGTTGGTGCTGCTGGTCCTGCTGGTCCTGCTGGTCCTGCTTTTGCTGCTACTGTTGTTGCTGCTGGTGGTGGTAGTGGTGTGGTGGAGCAGCCCCTAGAACCTCGAAGCCCCTCTGATGAGGGCCCAGATGGCCCTGCCAGAGGGAGGAAGAGGCATACACATGAACGGGAGAGGAGGCAATACTCCATCGAAGAGGAACATGAGGATGAGGTGCTCGAAAGGCTGAGGGAGAACGAGTATCTATGGTGGAAGGGACACAGGCTCTATCGAGACACCAAAATGAAGCAGGCTGCTTGGAGAGAGAAGGCGGAGATCCTGGGCTATACTTCGGAGGTCCTCCTCGGCTGGGGGAAGCACATGCACACCTGGTACGGGAAGCTGCACCTCAAGAAATCTGGCCAGGCCACGGTCAACCTGACGGACCAGGAGACCTACGTGATGGCCAAGTGCAGCTTCTTGGAGGGTGAGATCCGCCACCGAGGAGCAGCCCCTCTGACAACCCTCTCTCTCAGGCAGCCCGCAGAGAGCCAGTCCTCTTCTGGCCAAGAGTCAGCTCCTGTCTCCAGGCAGGTATCTGTGGAGCATCCCACGATGGAGACCCCCCCGACAGCTGCACTCCCCGTGGCAGAGCATGTGGAGGACCCCCTGACGCAGTGGGAGCAAGGATAGGGCATTGCCACCAGAGACCAACCCACCCCCACCCCCAGCTCCACCTCTACAGAAAGCAGGCAGAGAGCCAGACTGGAGGGGCAGAGCCACACTGTCCTGCTGGAGATCAGGGACTCCATCAAAAGCAGCATAGATCTCCTCTCTCAGCTGGTACACACTGCCATACCATCCTCAAACCGCAAGCCCTTCCTAACCTACGTCAACCAGACCCTCCTGGACATGTCCGAATCACAGTACCAGGTGATCAAGGAGAGGATCACCGGTCTTCTTCACAACCCTCCAGACCCAGCTGAACCTTCTCCCACCCAGTCCAGGTCTGCTCCTCCACCCCAGGTGATGTCACTGCCTTTCCAAGGCTTTCCACAGGCCCTCACCTACCAAGGCTACGGCTACCAGGAGCTCCAGCAGCACAGGCAGCCCTTCCCAGTCCAGGCACAGGTTCATCGAACGCCACCGATGCCACCGACACCACAGATGCCACCAACGCCACAGATGCCACCCACGCCACAGATGCCACCCCACCTCACCTCGCTCACCTGCAGACCAGACAGCACCAATACACTCCTGCTTCCTCCACCCCACAACCAAGCCCAGCCTCAGAACATCTGTCATCAGTCTTGGGACTGACACCCCATGTCCTGGAGGAAGGGGCTCTCAACATCACAGGACTGAGCCAGCTCTCTGAGACCTTCCTCCACACACCATCCCCTGTTGTCCTCTCGGAGCCAGGCACCCCAATGGCGCCTCAGACCAGCACTCCAGCAGCAGCCACCTCCACAGCACCTGGACCCTTCACCCCTGAGACTATGGGCACGTCTCAGAGTGACTGAGAAGAGTGCCAGAGACTGGGTTGGTACCTGTTGACTTTATCTTTGCTTGGAACACTTTACTTGGGTCATTTTGCTTTTAAAATTTGTTATTAATAAAGATTATCTTTGCTTCACACACTTGCTTCAGTTCTTTTACTCAATAAAGTCTTGGTGGAAACTTTTAGAAATGGTTTAAGCCTTTGCATGCTTGTGGGATGGGTAAGGATAGCAGTGAGATGGGCAGGGATACCTTTGGGATGGGTAATAGCTGTGGGATGGGCAGGGATACCTTTGGGATGGGTAATAGCTGTGGCATGGGCAGGGATACCTGTGGTATGGGCAGGGATACCTTTGGTATGGGTAATAGCTGTGGGATAGATAAACCTCCAGTGCAAGCACAGTGGGACTGTATGGTCCACCCTCCCAGGTGTCACACCTATGGCCCTTTATTATCAATAACAATGTAATCATTGATCCACACATTTCAACATAAACACAACTCTTTATTAAATGCCTTGTTCATTTTAGGGCCACTCAACATACATGGCACAATCTCATCAGTGTGATGAGACAGGCTGAAGGAAGCATCCATTAAGCATCTACCATCCTGTCTTGCCACTCCACTGCTCCAGCTGGGGAGTTGCACCAGTGTTTCAGGAGGTTGTGCTGCTCCTTCCCTTCACGTGAGGCTCTGTTGGGGCCTTGCACATCCACAGTGTCTATCAGGTTTCGCCCTTGCCTCCATTCCCCAGGCTCCATGTCCCCATTGCCTTGTTGGAGGTCCACAAGCCTGTTCTGCAACACTGGGTAGCGGGTGCGCATGATATTGTGCAGGATGCAGCAAGCTTCCACAATCCTCCTCACGGTCTGTGGGCGATGCTGCATGGTGGTGAGAAGTACCTGGAACCTGTTGGCCAGGATGCCAAAGGCATTCTCCACCACCCGCCTTGCCCTGGACAGCCTGTAGTTGAAGATCCTCTCTTCACGGGTGAGGCATCTGGAAGTGTAGGGCTTCATGAGGTAGGTTCTGAGGGAGAAGGCGTCATCCCCCATGATGAAGTAGGGCACATCCTGTGTGTCGTTGGGCAGGGGGTCTGGATCTGGGAAGCCCATGATGAGGTTATGTTCTCGCCCCTCCTTGAGGTGACTGGCGTTGTATACCTTGGCATCTGAAGATGAGCCGTTGCCTGAAGCATCGATGTACATGAACTTGTAGTCAGCATCGACCATGGCAAAGAGGATGATGCTGAAGAAGCCCTTGTAGTTGTGATAAGTGGACCCTGACTTGGCTCGAGCTTTGCAGGCCACGTGCTTGCCATCTATGGCTCCAACGGTGTGGGGGAAGTTCCACTTCTGATACCACTGCTCTGCAACTTTCTTCCATCCTTCTTCAGTGAAGGGGCACTGGAGGAGCTCCTCCAGGTATTCTTCGATGATGGCCTGCACCACTTCTCTGACCACAATGCTAATGGTGTTGTGTGGCACCCTCCAGCCATACTGCATGATCCTGTAGGTGGTCCCAGAGGCCAGGTGGCGCAGAGTCAGTGCCACCTTGTGTCCAAGGTGCAGGCTGGGCCGGAAGTTGGTGCTCTGCTTGGTCAACCGGGGTCTCAGCCGCTCCACAACTTTGTCAAACATGGCTGGCGGCATCCTCATGAAGTTCTGGAATGCATGAGGGTCTTCGTTCCTCAGCTCCACCATCAGCTTGTTATACAGTCCGTACTCTGCTCTTCTCGTGATCCATCTTCGGACCCACACACTTCTTGGCTGCCTCCTTTTCTTCGTGTAGAACAGGTGAAAGAACCTGTAGATGGCTTCGCACTGTTGTAGAACGATGGTGGCTACCAAAAGGAGTGTGTGATGATCCATGGTGGAGATGACTGGATGCTGTGGAAGAGCAAGAGCAAGATGAAGGCTGAAGAGGTCTGCACAGCAGGGCTGCTGGACTGAAAGTGAGATCCAGGTGAGTTCCTCCCCCTTTTTATAGGAAATATAGGTTTTCCACTAGGTGTCCTTTTGCATCCTCTAGGCATCCTGCAGACTTCCTAAATATCTGAGATACGTCCCCTATATGAACGTTTTTTCCATTTTAATGCTTTGTATGCGAGCTGCATCCGCTTTCATCCTTTCTACGTCCGTGCTACTAACGCTGCGTGTCCGTTGCGCGTCCGTTTCGCTTCCTCCCTGTGTCCGTTTTCCACTGGAGCGGATGCGAGTTACGCAGATGCACAGCGGATGCCTAGCAGACATAGCGGACGTGTAACGGATGACTACGGACGTATAACGGATGTTCCCTGTATGCGTAGTGGATGTAGAACAGACGCATTGGATACATTTTCCGCTCAAAAAGTTTTGTGCAGCTCAAAACTTTTTGAGCGGATGAAATGTCAGTAGACAGATGCTGGATGGATAGAGAGGATGAAAAACGGACGCAGTGAGTACAGAACAGAAGCTTCGCGTTAACCAACGGATGGCAAGTGTTTCTCTCTGTTTTACATCCTCTTTCCATCCGTTGGTGCTGTGTGACAGGGGCTTAAAATTAAAGTATACCAATATTTTTACTGTAAAAAATATATTATTTTGTCTAGTCCCTTTCTGCAGGAAATGAATGCAACAAATAACTGAAGATGGCCTAGGCTTTGCTTCACATGTAGACTGAAGAAAGTCTGAAAAAAAATGCAAGTTTATAACAAAAAGAACTTGGCAAGGGGAAGAAGTGGAAATATTTGTCTCACAGAGACAATCTGTTTTGCTGAATTGTAAAATTTTAATTCTAAGTTCAACATTCCAAAAGATGTGGGCGGGGAGAATATAAATGCTTTAATATTCACAATATAAAAAGTATTTACTGTAAAACAATTCCAGTTTTTTTAAATAAGATATTAACATCATTTTATGATGATACTACCTCTCTTCCTTCACCTCTAGCCAAAGCTGCCTAAACTCAAAATATCTGATCTGGAGTGAAAGTGACATTTTCTCCCTTCTGCCAACAAAACCATAGTTATACATATGACAAAGTTTTCCAACCTTTGCAACTTTAAGATGTGTGGGACTTCATCTCCTAGAATTCCTCAGCCATGGTGGCTGGGCAACTTTGGGAATTGAAGTCCACACACCTTAAAATTGCAAAGGTTGGGAAACCGAGATATATGTTGTGTGGTGATTTAGCACCCATTGAGATAATTGGGAAGGGGCACATGACAGACGGCAGTATAATCCTACAATTTTTGCAATGTCATTGTTCCTACCCCTCCTTAGCTTTCTGCTGATTCTTTGAACACAAAATAATATGGGCTGATTTGCATTACTGACTTGCCCCAGTACACGTACAGATCTAAGACAACTGACTATGGGCAACTCATCACAGTCAATTTGCCACCAGACAACTTGCTGTGGGACAAGAATAAGACTAATATAGAAGAAATAGTGGAATAGAATAATTAAAGAAAGAAATCCAAAGGAGAAGCAAAATAAAATGTAAATGAAAAAATATTTTTTAATTATTTTAAATAATTGAATTGAATTGTTGAATTGTCCTGCAACCAGTTGTCCCATAGTGAGTTGTCCTGTTGGCTATGGCAAGTTAACCATGGCGAATTGGCTATAGCAAGTTGACTGTAACAAAGTGGCTATGGCAAGTTGACTGTGGCGAGTTTGCCACGGTGAGTTGGCTGTGGTGAGTGGCCCATTCTGGGCAGGAATACCCCTTCTTCTCTACTAACTGATTGCTGTCCACAATGGAAGCAGTGAACACTCGTCTTTTTTTTTAAGATCAGGTGAAACTGGCAAGCATTCTCCTTGCCCAATTGCACTAGAGGGGAAAGTGTCGAGAAGATGGTGAAGTCAGTAGATATAAAAGGCATAGTTTGGTGTAGTAGTTGAGGTGCTGGCCTAGAAACCAGGAGAACGTGAATTCTAGTCCCACCTTAGTCTTGAAAGCCTGGTGGGTGATTTTAGGCCAGTCCTTTTCTCTCTCAGCCCAGCCTGCTTTACACGGTTGTTGTTATGAGGAAAATAAGCGGAGGAAGGCACATTATGTATATTTGTCACTCTGAGTTATTAATAAAGATAATAAAGGCCAGATAAAATTCTAATAAATAAATATCAGTGAAAAGCACCCACGCAAAAGAAGAAAGAATACTGCTTTTATTCCTGGCATGGATGAGAGGACAACCAACCAATTGGTAACCACTGTCTGAACAAAAACTCCAGCCAGCAGTGAACAACAGATTGAAATACAGGCAGTGATATCTAAAGCTTTCTCTCCTACTGGTTTCAGCATAGGGGATAAACAAATGACAAATCTTTGTCATCCATTGCTTAAGAAGGAAATCAAGTGACTTATGTGTCTTGAAACCAGCAGGATAGGGGTCAGCGATGGGGTGACAAATTTTATGCCAGGGGATTTTTCAGCTACTTAAAGGGTGGATTGATAACATCAACTCAGCGGTGAGGAAAGGCCTGAATGAAAGACCACCAGCTAAAACTTTCCTGTGCCTAAGTCAGAGGAAAATATTCCCAGGCTTGTTACACTTCACAAAAATACCGACAACAAATGCTTTTGAATGCCTTTAAAATACACTGTGATTGTTGAAGTTTGCAAATAAACAATTTCCAATAGAAACAATCAGATGAATTTTTAAAAAGGGGCTGGAAAACTGGTGACCTGCTTCCTAGTTTGATCTTCAGTGTCCCATTTTATGATGATTGCTGAAAAATGAAGGTGCAATTTCCCACCATTTTGAAGGGAAACATCTGAAAAATATTTTGCTGTAATAAAAGATGAAAGACAAACTCAGACTTCTCCTCTAACACTGCCGAACTTTACAATGTTGCAAATTTCAATACCTCCAGTAAATGTGAAGTGCAATTCTCTGTCTTCAAAATGTTGTTAATCCCAATGATTTTTAGAGGCCTCAACCCCATAATTAACATAATTAACAATCAATGGGAGAGCTACAAACTGGAGTGAAAAGAAGAAAAGGAATCACTGGTGAAGTGTCTCTAATCTCTATCGCATTCTGGAAGCAGCAAACAATTGCAAAATTATTATCTCTTCTGTGCAGAGGCCTGGAAAATGTATTGTTTCCTGCAGAATCAAGCAACATGAAATTGACCCAAATTGATGAGGAAGGAGACAAGGGTGAAATATCCTGGTATTCATTTTCCACAGACTGTCAGGGCTGATTCACGATCAACACTCTGAGTCAGCATCCTCCAAAATAATCTCAAGGTAGAAGGAAATAAGGCCTCAGCTAACTAAATGGAAGTTCCTTAATACATACCTCTGACTAGGGAGAAATGCCCTTTTTCAAATGCCTGTTATAACTTGTCCAATTCTGGAAAAACTGGGTTCATAGGAATACTTGTATTCAACTTTCTTGCTTATCACCCATCTTTCAAAGGATAAGATGTAACTAGTGATCCCAGATTGCACTACTGAAATCATTGCCTCAGTAGAAAGAAAAATCCAGCTTCCTCTGATTGTATATAGATTAAAATAATCTTTATTGTCATTTTTTAGTGTGAGCACATTGGCACACATTAAAAATGAAATGCTGTTGCCTGCTTTCAAAAGAAAGAATATATCTACTCATACACATACACAACACATCTTATACATTTTATACAAATAGGTATACAGATAGGTATATACATGTAGATACTTGTGTGCTGTTTAGCTTCCCTTGGGTATACTTGTGTATATACTTGTGTATATACTCAGAGGGCTTTGGCTGATAGTTCTGTTTGGCTCTTACGCTGTCAGGAACTTTTTGACAGATTGCAGTTATGTCCCATGCTAATAAACTAAGTTGCACACACCCCTCCTTGCTACTCTCCCAAACAGAACTAGCTGGCCTCTAGATTAGGCACAATAATGCACCTCTAGCTTTTATCCACTAATGTACACGTTAATTTTTTTTAAAATGGCCCAAAATATATCAGAATCCTGCTACAACTGGGTTGTCCTTGCTTCTCATCTAGATCACCTTTTCTCAATCAGGTTATCTTCTAAACCCCCAAAACTTCTGGAAGTGCCCAATTGGGAAAGATTAATCTTTCTCCTTCCAGCCTCAGTTGGGAAATCCCTGGCTGATTGCACTGACAAAAGATATTTCAGTTGCTGGCTGGAATATATCCAGAATTTTTGGTTTTGTTTGTTAGGATTAATAGTTAGTATTGGTGAGAGAGGTCTTTTTAAAATCCTTCCATTCCCCCCACCATCAGAACTGTTGAAGCTTCTTTAATAAGAAGTGAAATGTTTCCTTCTTCTTCCTCAAAGGAAAAAAAAAACCAATCCAATTGTCCTTTGAAGCAAAAAGCACCTTTGAAACAACTATGACTGGATGACTGAGAATCTCCACAGATATTTGGCCTTTTAGTTGTTTTGTTTTTGCTGCTATTTGGAATGTTTTTGTCTCATTATTATGCCAATTATTGATCTTTCAAACAGCATGTGCCTATTAATATTATTACATATTATATAAAGCAGCACTATTATTATTAAATGTGTTTGCTGTCCATCTCACTATAAGATGATTCTAGGTGGCTTACAACATTGTGTTGTTTTATAATTGTTCATAAATAATATTTAATTATTAAGTTTATACTGTGAGATTTATTTATTTACTTTTTATGCCACCTTTCTCCCCTATAAGGTGACTATGAGCTCTTTTGATGTTATGAACCACTTTCCAGGATGAAGATGTATACAAATGGATATGATTACATTTCATTTTTTTTATTTTCTGTTCACTCAATTTGCACAAAGGCCTTTCTACTTCAGAGTTTTAGCCTTCCTGAAAATATGGTGTCCTTTGATAGCTCTGCTCTGTGCCTTCAACATCATCTATGAATGCATTGAATCCTAATAGTCCCAAAGGAATGTTGGGAGACTGGAGGTACCAGGATAGTTTTGAGATTATATTTGTGCTACTGTTGGAAGAAGTGAAACTGAGCCCCAATTTTTGATGAAAAATATGGACACAGGAAAGTGAGAAATGAAAGTTGTGGTGACTTATTTTGGCTTTGGGTGAAAGGAACCTAGTTTGAAGGGCAAAGGTATAAATCCTTTGGTTCTTTAGAGCAATAATTAATGGAACAGAATGCCCTTTTCAAAGCCAGCATTCTTCTTCGTCCATTACTTAATATAGAGAAATGAAGGATGATGTTGCTCTCTTTTTTTTCTTTTTCTTTTAACTCAGCCTTGGGCAGAACCAGAAAAGAATAGCAATCACTCCGTTCTTCTGACCTAAAATGACTTTGTGGAATAGAGGTGAAGTGTTTAATTACAGTGGCTAATGTGGGAGTAAACAGCTGCATGAAAAAGGAGGTGTATTTATCAATAATTCCAATCTCTGACAAATCAGCAAACTGGCTATGATCTTTATTATGAATCAGCATGAAGTGTCTTGTTTTATAGATTTAGGTTTACTGAAATTGTATCTTGCTTTTCCACTAATGAATGGCATTTAAAGTAGTAAGCAATTTTATCCAGAGGCCAGTCAATAAAGCCGCTCTGGTTGCATCAATTGGTTATGCTCTGATCTTCTGTAATAACCTTCTTTATATCGCTCTCTCCCTTTGCTCTTTATTTCAACGGTGCTGGCTATTGCATAAAACTAGAGGTGTTCCTGGGAAAATCAAGATGGCAGCAATAGCACTCTGTCTGTGAGGTCAGGCTGGAGACTACCCTCTCCCTGCTCCAGAAAGATAAGGTAAAATAAAATTAAAGTCTTCATTTATTTGTTTGATTAATTAATTTATTTGATTTTTATTCTGCCTTTATTACTTTATAAATAACTAAAGAATGTGAACATATCTAATTCTCCTGCCTCCTATTTTCTTCACAACAACCACCTTGGGAATTGAGTTGGGCTGAGAGACAATGATTGGTCCAAAGTCATTCAACTGGCTTTCAAGCCTATGGCAGGTTTCAAACTTTTATAAGCCAGCACCTTAACTACTCCTGCTCCTGCTGACTGATTAGCATAGACTCTATACCTATTTGGGAGGAGGGGAGGTTGAAAGAGACCAATAGAGGATATGTCACACAACACAAGGCTCTTTCAAATGTGGTGTTGTTAAGCCTGGGTTCCCCAACCAGGGTTAGGTAGACAAGCTAAACA
>BLBF01000005.1:5352363-5376353 GCA_015471245.1 Laticauda colubrina
AGCAAGGCTGGCAGGGAGGCTGGAAGGCAGGCTGGCAGCAAGGCTGGAAGGCAGGCTGCCAGCAAGACTGGAAGGCAGGCTGGAAGGCAGGCTGGCAGCAAGGCTGGAAGGGAGGCTGGAAGGCAGGCTGGCAGCAAGGCTGGCAGGGAGGCTGCCCAGGAGGCTGGGAGGCAGGCTGGGAGGCAGGCTTGGAGGCAGGCTGGCAGCAAGGCTTGCAGGCAGACATGCAGGCAAGAACTCGAGGTATCCAGCAGCAGGTCTTTCCTCCAAATGCTGGCCACGTGCGAGCTGCTTCCCTTTATATCCGTGGGGCTTGCGCAATGCATCCCCCCCGCATGCGCAATTAACGCCAGGCATCCGTTAGGCTTCCGCTGTGCATCCGCTAGGCTTCCGCTGTGCATCCGCTTCATCCGCTGTGCATCCGTTCTGCATCCGTTGTTTCCGTTCCGCATCCGCTTTGCTGAGGCCTCCCAGAAGCCCTCCGCTTCCATCCGCTGGGCTTCCGTTCCGCATCCGCTTTGCATCCCCCTTGCGTCCTCCCCACGTCCGTGTTATCCGCTCCAATTATGCAAATTTTCGCCCCTTTTGAGCGCGGATACAACGGATGTAATATTTTTCTCTTCCGTTGTGTCCTTTTTGCATCCGTTGGGCAGTGTGACACGGCCTTAAACTGCTTGGACATTTTATGATGATGGTTTAATAATAATGGTTAGCAAATATTGGTTAGTAAGCAATAATTACTTACTAAGCATGATTAAGACTTACCTTTTCTCCCAAATATTTGCTGTTTGAGGATATTCCCCTCCATTTTTCTGTGTTTTATTTTTTGGTCACAGGCTTCTGTTTTCTTTTCCTTATAAATTGTGTAAATAGGATCTGCTTTCTTTGGAACATTAGTACAGGTAAAAGGAGATGTGTTATGTTCTTATAAGTTATTGGTATAATCTTTGCTTTTTAAATGTTCAGCAAATTGAGATGGGAATAAACATTTTTCGTCTTTATATACCAGGAATTAATCTAACAAATCTTGGTCTCACAAAGCTCTCAGAAAGCAACACATTCTGTTGTTATATTTACACTGCTATTAATATGTGTTTTATAGTAAGATACAGATACTCAAGAGGCTATAAATGTTAACTGGCTGCAGAATAAAATTTCATCCTTCATCTAGTTTGCCTCTTTTTGTCTCAAAAGGGACAAGGAAGATGGATAGTAAGGGTGAAAAATCACAATTCAGGTACAAAATAGGCAGCACCTGGTTCAACTGTACTACCTATGAGAAGGACCTAGGCAGAGGTGGCATTCAGCAGGTTCTGACCAATTCTGGAGAACTGGTAGAAGAAATTTTGAGTAGTTTGGAGAACTGGGAAATCCCACCTCTGCTGGCCCCGCCCCCATGTATTTTCTGCCTCCCAAGTCCCAGCTGATCGGCTGGGTCTTCTTTTGTTGCCCTGCATAGAGAACAGAGCTGGAAAGCAGTTTAATTGGGTGGGGAGAGAATGGGATTTTGCAGTATCCTTCCCCTGCCACACCCACCAAGCCAAACCAACCAAGCCACACCATGCCCACCAAGCCACGCCCACAGAATCGGTAGTAAAAAAAATTGAATCCCACCACTGCATCTAGGTATTCTGGTGGACCACCTTTTAAGTTCTAAGCTGCATCAACAGAGGAATAGCATCAAGAGCAATAGTATCACTTTATACTGGACTAGTGAGGCCACACTTGGAATACTGTGCCCAGTTCTGGTCACCATGAGGCAAGCAAAGGCCTTAGAAAGGCCTTAGAAAGAGTGCAGAGAAGAGCAACAAAGATGATAAGGGCTCTGGAGGCTAAATAGTACAATGAACGGCTGAGGGAACTAAGCATGTTAGGTCTAATGAAGAGAAGGCTTAGGAGTGACATGATAGTCATCTTCCAATAGAAGATGACTGTGAACAAGGAAAAATGGGTCGATTTAAGCCAGGGGTGTCAATCTGAAGGCCCATGGGGCAGATCTGGCCCACACGCTTAAATCTGGCCCACTGGACCAGCCTGGAAATAGCAAAAAACTAGCCCACAGTGCCTCTGGCAGACAAAACAGTGCCCTGTTTTTGACCTGGACAGCCTTGCAACACTTTGCTAGCCAAAATGGTGCATTTGGAAGGTTCAACTGATGCATAGTATGACAGGATGGGCAGTTCATGTAGTTCCTAGGGTGGCCCCTGTTACTCCACTGCTTTGCAAGATGCACTGGCTGTCAGTTTGCTTCCAGATGCAATTCAAAGTGTTGGTTATTAACTTTAAAGCCCTGAATTGCATAGGTCCAATGCCAGCAAAGGAAGCGGGTCCCCTTAGTCAAGGAATTCCTGCTAGTGGACTCCAAGAGAAGAGCCTTCTCTGCTGTGGCACCTGCCCATTAGAATGTCTTATCCCTGGGGTGAGCTCAGCTCCCATCTTTCTGACCGTTCGCAAGGGCCTGAAGAGCTGGCTCTTGGGGCCCCAATGGGGGAGTATCACACTGGAAGTGTTTGATGAATAAGAGGCAAGCCTCCTTCCTCCCTATCGTGTAAGTATCATTCTATTTTTCATTGTAATTTCCATTTTTACTTGTAGAAATATTTATCTTTTACGGTTTTAATGTTTTTAATGCTTCAAACTATCCAGAATCACTTTGAAAGGAGATGGGCGGCAAATACATTTAATAAATAAAAATAAAATTAAAATAAATAAATTTATTCTCCAAGACACCTGAAGGCAAGACATGAAACGATGGGTGGAAGCTCATCCAAGGGAGATCCAACTTGAAATTAAGAAGAAATTTCCCCACAGTGAGATCGATTAATCATGGGAACAGCTTGCCATCCAGAGAAAAGATTAAACAACCATTTGTCCAAAAGGACTCCTGCCTTGGGCAGGGATTTAGAGTAGAAGGCATCCAAGGTGTCTTCCAGGCCTATAATTCTATTACTCTATAAGTAGTTTCTCCCACCATGAAAACAATTGTGTTGTACAAGCAATACAGAACTGGGTGGAATCATATATGGGAAGTCCAGCAGCCGAAGATTTTTCAAGGCTTCCTTGTGCCCCACCTCGTCCCATCCTCTGTTTACTGTCTGAGGAACACTGACAGAGTATCCTACCACTTTACCAGAGTTTCTGTTCTACCACCAGTCACCTAGCAGTTTGAAAGCAAGCTGTGATTATCTTCTCTTCAGCTGATCTCAAAATGTGGAGAATACCATGAGCCAAACAGGTCTCCCTCCAGTGGCCCAACAGGGGAGAATACAAAGAACATATTTAATTTAATGATCCCTTCTCCAAAGGTACTGGAGGTGCAAAGAAAACAAAGACACCGTTACTCCACACCATGCTAAATAGATATTCTAGGATTTTGTTCCTTATACATACACATACACGCCCACACACCCATATTCTTCACATCTTTCAAAATGTTTATTTGTAGACATCCAGAGGCCTGTTTGCAAAAAAAAGATGATCTGATCAATTGCTAAGCGGGAAGCCATCTACTGAAAGATCTATTGAAAAACAAAATGTAAACAAAAGTATTGAAAACCTGCAAAGGCTTCTCAGTCCCTGCGCATTATTCATCAGTCACATTTTAAAACCCTTGTGAATTGCAAAGATAAATAATAGCATTCCAGCAATTTTGCAACCAGGTGTCCAATCATTTAACAAGATCTAAGTATTGCTACTGTGGCTGGAGAGAGGGAGATTATTCTAAATAATGCATGGAGGAAGAGGCAAGCTCCAGAAACTGAATGCTAAAAAGAAAAGGAGGGAGGCAGGGACAAATAGCTGCTTGAGCCCAGGAAGCAAAGGAAGGCGAGATTTCCTGCTGTTGGGATAGCAGGCTGCCCACAAGCTATGCATATCCAGGAATAAATTTGCTCAGCTCTCCAAGCCATGAGATCACACCAGTCCTGAGACGAGCCCCAAGTGGCACAAAGCTTTTGTGTGGAAGCTCTCTGAGTGGCATTAGCTACTGTGCTTCCTTTCACTGCGAGGCTGGCACAATTGCAATTGCTAACTTCCAGGGCAATCTCTCCATTAGCCCTAATCTTCTGTTTGAAGATTACATTTTACATTATGGGATAACATGTTAACTATGTTTAGGATTATAAGCAGTCCTTGATTTAGAACCATTGGTTTAGTTACAACAGCACTGAAAAAAGTGACATATGGCTGTTTTTTTCATCCTTATGACCATTGCAGCATCCCCACAATCACGTGATCAAAATTCAAATGCGTGGCAACTGGCATGTATTTATGATGGTTGCAACATTCTGGATCATGTGATCACTTTTTGCAACCTTCTGTTGTGGTTCGCTGGCAGCCTGTGTAGACAGCAGCAGAATCGGACAGTGGGGAAGACTGGGCACCAGTCCAGGAGACTGGGAAGGACTTGGATGAGGGTCCTGCATCCGATGCAGTGATGGGGCCAGAACCATCTGGGAGTTGTGTGCTGACTCCAGAGCCTCCAGGGTCTGGCAGCAGTGAGGAAGAGGAACAAGGAAAGCCTGTTCCCAGTGCGCGTGTGCGCAGAGCTGCTGGAAGGCAAGAGCAGCTAAGACAAAAGGAGCAACTTAGGAGACTTGAAGGTGACTGCCCCTCCCTAAGGTATAAAGGAGATTAAACCTTGAAGCTCTGTGTGGATTTTGTACTTCGTTGGTTTTTTATAATTAATTTGGCACTTTAGTTGTTGGCAGCAATTCAAAGGAGAGAAAGGTGGGTGTTTATCTTGAGGGACTGTTTGGGACTCATTACAGACTGGGAATGAACACAATTCTCAAAATTGAAATAAAACAAGAGTTGTTTTAACTAAGTGGGTACTTAATTTTGGTCTTAGGAAGCTTCTGACAAGCAAAGTCAAGAGGAAAGCCCGATTCATTTAACAGCCATGTTAGTCACTGAACAACTACAGTGATTCATTAAACAACTGTGGCAAGAAAGGTCGTAAAATGGGGCAAAACTCACTGAACAACTGTCTTGCTTATCAACAGAAATTTTAGGTTTGGTTGTGGTTGTAAGTTGAGGACCACCTGTAGTCCTATTCATGACTTTATTATTTTTCTGCTTCAGGACATGACATGATCTCTAGCTATAGATACACATTATGGGAGAATGTTTTCAAGCTTTGGACTTAGGGCTAACTGAAGAGGGCTGGAAATCACTGGAGCCAGATTATTCACAAACTGTTGGTAAATATCAGAGCCAGAGAACTAAAAAGGGGGGTGCATAAGGGGTGTGTACAAAATATCAAGATGGCAGCCATTATGGTATGGTTGAATCATCAAAGAAACCCATGGGTGACATTTTGATGGTACTATTGTGGTTGCTATCTTGATCTTTTGACTAGCTTTGGACTTGGGGCTAACTGAAGAGGGCTGGAAATCACTGGCGCCAGATTATTCACAAACTGTTGGTAAATATCAGAGCCAGAGAACTAAAAAGGGGGGTGCGTAAGGGGTGTGTACAAAATATCAAGATGGCAGCCATTATGGTATGGTTGAATCATCAAAGAAACCCATGGGTGACATTTTGATGGCACTATTGTGGCTGCTATCTTGATCTTTTGACTAGGGGTCACCAACCTTTTGGATCTCCAGGACCACCAAACTCATAATTTTAAATCCCATAGACCAGAGACCCTGGGAAAATCCCCCAAAAAATCTCCCATCCCGTTTTCCTACCAATCAATCATTTTTTATTTGGGATCGCGTGATGCCATCTCCAGGTTCATTCTCAGAGAGAAAAAGAGAGAGAAACTTAATGCAAGGAAATAAGGATTTCCTTATTTCCTTATAAAATAAGGAAACTTTATGCAAGGAAATTGGCAGAAGTCTTTCTTTCTCTCCCTCAAACTCCACCAGAAATGAGTCTTTGTGAGACTTGTCGTGCCGGTGCAGCCTCTTGGAGCAGGATGCCTTGCAGGATCCCAAAGACTCATCTCTGGCAGAATTTGCACTCAATGTGTAGTCCTTAATGGAACAACATGGGAATCACATCAGCTCTTTTCCCATCCTCTGGTAGTTCCTCAGTGCTCCTGGCATGCTAACTAAGGAATTCTAGGAATTGAAGTCCACATATCTTAGCGTTGTTAAGTATGGGAAACCCTGATCTAGACCAATGCTTAATCCCAATGATGAAGCAGCCCACAATTTAACAAATATATATTGCTATATTAATATTGATATTATGCTGTAATAAGATTGTATGATCAGTTAGAGATCACTGGTCCCATCAAGACAGGATAGGTTGTATAAATTCAAGGTGTCACAGAACATAAAGTCAAAGGCACCAAACAAAACAGTGTAGGAAGATAGTTAAAATATGATAAATGAAGTAAAGCAGCAATTCATGTTGTCATCATAGGAAAGCTGCTGTGTAAATAACTAAGTCCGGAGTATAAAATTACTTTATGGCTGTCCTGGTTATGAAATATTTGTTTTGGTGACAGGAAACAAAAGATTCAAGTGCAATGTTGAAATACATAGTGTGTATAAACCAATTCTCAGTTACAGAGAGTCTATAAAATTGGTCATTCAGCCATTTTTGTAATTTAGAGAACTCCCATCTCACCCCCTTTTTCCTTCCTCACTTCCTTTTTCCTTTTCAGTCTCTGAAGCAATCTGAAGCAAACTTCAGAATGCTAGAAATAGGCAGAAATTATCATGTGGCAATCTGTGCTTTCTTCAGCTGACCTAACAGAGAGTCCCCAAATTATTTTTTCAGTAAGTGCCTTCTCACCGTAAGTTTGCTCAGGTACAAGAAAAGTCCTCCTGCCAACATTCCACACCAGCATTTTGCAACTTGACAATATTAAGATATGTGTATTTCAAACTCCAGAATTCCCTAGCCAGCACACTCACTGGGGAATTCTGGGAGTTGAAGTCCATACGTCTTAAAATAGTTAAATTTGAAAAACATTGCTTCACACAAAAAGAGAGCAAATAAATGACATAGATACCTTCCCATCTGTAGTTTTGGAACATGACATATACATTCTTCTGTCCGTTTGGCCAGAGGAAATAAAAAATAAAAAATCTGAATAATTACCATGAAGGGGATCAACTTGATTGCAAAGGCACCATTCCTTTGTTTTCATTTGAAAGCCACTACAACCTGTGCAATCAAAAAGACAGCATGTCAGCATTTGCAACCGGGCACTTTTCCCAACAGCTCTAATAGTGGGTGCTTTTTGCGGTGGCTGCAGGAATGAAGAAGACAATCTGGATTGATGTGAGTTCTTTTGTCTGCAGATCATTGCAACTCTTTCTGGCAATGCTGTAGCCTGGCAGTGAGCAAGGCTGAAACCTTCAACATTAATCTCTTTTTTCACCCTTCTTTTTGGCAGGGAGTCCACAGGCTGCAAACTGACAAACAACTGTTTGATTATTTTTTTTCCAGCAACTGCCTTGAAAAAGAAGTTAGAGGAGGAGGAGGGTGCAAGGAGAGAGAAAATAAATTCAGTAAATTCATTTCTCTGCTTGCCTCAGTTCAAGAATTTGAATTCAGGAAACAGCCTGAGGCAAGGAGGAAATGGGAATGTTTTCCCAAACATTACAAAAAGAAAACCTGGTTTTACTGCAGTTCCAAACACATGCACACGCTCATACCACACAGATAAAACAATCTGTATCCACTCTTTTCTGTATCCACTCTGCTGATCTACCAATCTCTCATTCCCTTCCAAGGTATCTATCTCTCAGTTCAGTTTTGCTCTCTTCTCCATCCCAATTACTTTTTCCTCCTTTGAGGGAAGGACAGTTCAGATGCTCGTGCTGAGTGGACAATGTTAAGTTGCATCCAGAAATCCCACCTTGCTGATCCAGCTTATATCCCCCTTCATGGGTGAGAGAATCCTTGAGAAGATACAATTATATGACTTGCCTATTACACGAGGGTTTTTTTTTTTTAAGATAAACAGCAAATTCCAATTTCTTGCTCATCAGTAAATTAAAAGATAAAATGTGTATGTTGTGAAAAAAATGTGAAAAAGGGAGGGTTTTAAATACATTGATGTGAAAACTGCCCTGTCTTTTTTAAATCCCCTGTTATCATGATGTTTTCAGCACAAGCCCATAAGAACCTTTCAAGGCAGCGCAGAGGGATGTTTTTTACTCCATTTCATGCACTTTGATTATTTTTCATACAGTAATAGAAGGTGCCATGGCAGATGACAGACAGCACTAGCCAATCTTAGCTAACAACAAAAATTGAGCAGGAGCAGAAGTAGCAGGAGAGTGATAAAAAAAAAAAATCAAGCTGTTAGCCAAAACATGTGATCACAGCCCTGCCCCTTTTTGACAAGCCCAGTGGACATCAAAAAGGGGCCTGCGAGGTGGGGCTTTGATCACATTGTTGTGGCTGCCAGCTTGACTGTTTTACCTGCACACATCCAAATCTGATTATCCTGTGGTGGGAAGCTACTTGGAAATCCGTAGGGCTGCTGCCTTGTCTCAAAGGAAGTCGTTCAAAATATCCTAATAGGCAACATGGCCAAACTCTTCCATGTTATCACCAGCATAACAGCATGGAAGTGTTTGTGGACTCCCAATCAGGGCATTGTGTGTACTGTGAGCAGAACTGCCCGACAGCTCATGTCAGACACGACATTCTGGCTCATACAGAGGATATTTTTTCTCACAGTCATTATGTAGAGCCTAGGGAAAAGGCTACTTGAGGAACATATCAACAAGAGGAGGGCCAGTAGGGAATCTGTGGGATGAATGTTGCTTTCCTTTGCCTCTCATTATTGGGTTTAGGTTATGTGACTCAACTAGACAAGACTGGTGTCATTTGGTGATCCCAGGAAGCTGTGCCTTCTCTGTCATGGAGCCTGCCATGCGAAACAGTCTCCCCCACCTCCAAGATACGGACACCCCCAACCTTGCCACTTTCCAGAAGGCCCACAAAGACCTGGCTTTCCCAGAGATACTGGGGTCAGCGTGTTAATGGAGGTCTGGCATGGGTGCATGTGTGTTTCTTATGCTGTTAGTAAGATAGAGGTGGGGGCTCATTTGTGTATGTGTTTGTGTTATAAAATTGGTTTTACTTTTTTGCCATCCTGAATGAGTGGCCATATAAATAGCTTATCACTAAAAGCCAACTGAGGGGATTCAAAAACAGTGGAAAGTGAGAAATTAACTACCGAAGAGGACTAAATAACAGAATGCCAAGGATCACATCTACTGGAGGGCTTTTGTGTTATGCTTCCTTCCATAAAATGTTATGCATTTTCCCCCTGCATCTATTCTCTCTGCAATTGTTCACCATTCAGAAAAGGAAAACATATTGTCTGATTGGCTTCTTCAGCCTTTCTCAGGTTTGCCATTAAAATGCAGCAAAGATGGGGAAAAATGTATAATAAAGAATGCCAGGTTCTATTGTCCTGGTTGGTATGTTTGTACAAGATTGCCAATAATAGATGAACTCAACTGCATTAACTAAAGCTGAAAATTTGCTCGGTAGGATTTACTGTTAATGTCAAATACTAGCACTGTGATGAAGTTAAATGCAAGTGGAATAAATAACATCTCTAGTGAAAGATGGCGAGTGAGAGACCGACTGTCTGCAGTAATGTACTATTTGAATATTATACCTTTTAAAGTTTGGATCTTCTGTAGACACTTCAGATATATCAAATGCTACAGAAAGAGAAATTATGTGGCTGCATCTTTCTCTCTCACACACAAACATTAATGGAGACTGGGGCAAATGCCAAGCATCAGACACATCCGCTGCACACAGACTTTCACATAATTATTTTAACATAATTAAGGGTAAATGGGGCCAGATTTGAGGCACTCAGAGGGCAAAGAAGAATATTCTGTGTGCAACAGGTATAAACAATAGGCAGAGCTTTAATCACACCGTTGCAGCTACCATTTGGCTTTTTTTTATCTCAAGCCTCGACATACGACTCTAAGAGAGTGAACCCATTATGGTTATATGTCATGTCAATCATAAATTTTGTATTTTACAACAGTTGTCAAGCAAATGCAGAGACTGTAAAGCAAACAGCAATTTGTAAAGTGGTTATAAAACGAATGCAGCAGTTGATAAGTGAACACAACAAACCAGTACTTTTCTAAGCACAATTTTACCAAAAAAGGAAGTGCATTTTTCAGCATTGCAAAAATGCAATCATGTGACTGTAGGATACTGCAAGCATCCCTAAATATGGCCAAATGCCCAAAGTTTGGTCATGTGACCTCTTGGAGCGGGAGGCAATCATCAGAAATTTGAATCTGAGTTGTAAATCTTTTTTCAGGTTGGTCATAACTTTGAACAGTCACTAAGCAGCCAGTTATAAAACCTGTCTATTCTGTTGACAAACCTGGAAGAAATATGAGGAAAAGGGGATTTTAGCAAGTATACCTTATCATACATGACAGGGGTGTCAAAACCAACTTCACTGAGAACCACATCAGGGTTGTGTTTGACCTCGGGGGGATGGGGTGAGCATGGCCAGGGTGGGCATGGCCAGCTCAACATCACTCATGTCAGGGGTTCAGGTAGTGGCTGGAGTGCTGTGCCAATGAAAACAGGCTCCCGAGCTCCATTTTCGGCTGCCACAGCCACCTGCAATCCTCTGCCAGTGAAAATGGATTAGCCCTCTCAAGCTCTTTTTCACTGGCAGAGGGTTGCAGGAGGCCCTGGCAGCTGAAAATGGAGCTCAGAAAACCGTTTTCACTGGCAGAAGCACTGCGGGCCGGTCCTTCGCTGTTCCCAAGGCAGTCCCGCAGACCAGATCTAAGTACCCTGTGGGCCAGATCTGGCCCCTGGGCCTTGAGTTTGATACTCCAGTTATATGGCATGACATATGTCCAAAAAGATTCTTTCACTTGCTAGGTGTCTGTCTTCCACAAAATTATAGAAATCAGGTTTTTTGACCTCTAAATAATGTATTTTCTCAGATTTCAAAGAAAAGTGTTTGCCAGCAATATTAGGGTTGTCAATCAATTAAGGCTGCAGTCCTGAACATGCTTATGTGGAGTTACCTCCCTTCAACAATATGGGATTTTCATCTAAGAAACATGTGAAGAATGTTATTCCATTAAATAGATCCACATAATGTCCTTATCTATTTAAAAAGATACTCACTTTTTTTTTTTTAGATTACAGCCATATGTGCTACCGGGAATTGAATTTCAGAAATGAAATTATCCATTTTTCTCTCCCAAGGTAGCATTTGCCATAGGGGAATGTCTCTTCCAAGGGAATATTTGCCATCTGCATTTCTATTAAAAAAAATGTAAGATTTGAAACAGGCTAACCAATTAATTAAGGATGCCTTCTGAGTCAACAGAAATCATTAATCCTAAACACTGCAACTGCTAGGAAGGAATGAAGGCAATGGAGTATCTCCTTTTTAAAGAGGCTTAATTAAACCTCCATGAGAAAAGGCTCTCTATGATAAGGGTATCTCCAATACGACTGGGAAAAAATGAGAGAATCTGTTCCTCCCCTCCAGAAAGTAATTTAAAGTGCCATTTAGTTCACTTTCCACTGTCCTTTAACAGCAGCTGACAAGAGAAACAAAGAGAGAGATGTTTTCCCATACTTGCTTGCCAGGCAAAGCATGATCTCCTAAATTTCCAAGCACTCATATGCAGTCAAATGCACAAGAGCAATGCAAAGGAAACAAAACAAAAAAGGCTGTAACTCATTTTCAGCAAAAAATAATGAACATGGGAGTTCTCCCCACACCCCGCTCTTTCATATGCACACACATACACCCAAACACACCAAGTATCTTTCACCTCTGGCAAATCAACAACTTAGCTAGTATACTTGTCTTGATCAATGCCCTAGCAAGCATGCTTCTCTTGATCAGTGCCTGCACTTCAGGGAATGCTCTGTGCATCCGTGAGCTCCAAATCTGGCAGTAAACAGGTAACCTGAATTGGTTTTCTCCCAAAAAATGCTTTAGATGCTTGCCCTGCTTTAGTATCAGATAAAATATTGTTTCATTGCGGCTTTTTCACTACAAGTACTATGAAGCTAATGTGGAGCAGAGAATTGAATTTATTTTCAGAAGACAAAGTATTTGTTTCCCATAAGGCTCCAAATCGCAAATTTTGACAAATTGGGCTCTACTGAAAGTCTATACCCCAATACAGTTGACATCAAGGACCGCTACCTTGGTTTAGTAGTTGAGGCACCTTGCTAAAAACCAGGAGATTATGAGTTTCTCGGAAGTCTTTCTGAATTCTGAGAAAGAGTGCTAATGATCAGATGACTGCAAGCAGTATAAATCCTTCCATTCCCCACCATTCGGTCAGAACTGGGGAAGCTTCTTGGATGGAAGTAGGATGTCTTCAAGGGAAAACAAAGTCCATCTACCTCTTGAAGAAAAGCACCTTTGGGACAACCATGACCTGGATGACTGAGAATCTCTATAGACATTATGGGCAATGGAAAAGCAGGGTATCTGAAGATCTAGAATTGATAATTGGACAGGAGCACGATTCCTGATAATTGGACAGGAACAGGACAAGGTTAGAATGAGCATAGGGTGTAGCCAAAGGTTTGGAGATGCTATAGCTGGCCAATGATGCCAGGTGCTGACTCCATTGTAACCCCAACACATTACCATCTAGGAAATGCTCTGGTTGCAACATTTCTGCATGGAATGCTGCTGGCATTTACAGGCTGAAAAGCAAAAACAAGGAAAACGGATGGATCCTTATTTTTTAAAAAAAGGCTAGATATTAAGTGATAAGTAAACTAATGAAAGTGAAAGGAGGATTGTATCTTAAATGTAATAAAAGGCTGTGGATTCAAGGAGCTTTGGAATTTGGGGGTTTATCATCCTTAGTCCTGGGTGGATTTGCATTACCCCAGACAAATGCAGTGCACAATCTGGGGCTTCTCCTAGACTTGTGAATCCTGTTTAAAGAACAGGTCTTTTCACAACTTGTGTTATATACCAGTAGTTTCCTTTCCTGGATCGTAAGACATGTACACTGTCGTTCATTCCCTATTCATCTCTTTGTTGGATTACTGCAATGCACTCTAATGGGGAAACTTTGAAGAGTGCTTGGAAGCTACAACCGGTACATAACACAGCAACACAGCTAATTCTGGAGGCCTCTCAGGTGGCACATGTAATACTGCTGTTATGTGAGCTGCAGTGGCTGCCAGATTGCTTTCAGGTCTTACTCAAGGTGTTAGTCATTGCCTTTAAACTCTTTATGGCCTGGTCCAGGGTATCTGAGGAACCATCTTGCTCTGGTGGGAGTAACCCACCCCACTTGTTTCAGTGGAAAGGATTTACTTCAGATGCTCAGCCAAAGAAATCAGCTGGTGGGGTCCAAAAGAGCCTTTTCTTTTGTGGCCTCTGCCCTCTGAACTAGAAACTAGAAAAGAACTCTGCCTTCTTTTGTGGCCTCTGGCCTCTCTTGGGAGTTGAGGACTGCCCCCACATTCCTGGCTTTCTAGAGAAGCCTAAAAATGCAGCTCTCCTCTGCCTGGGTCAAACAGGGGCCTGTTCAGTGGTGGGTTTTAAATAATTTAACAACCGGTTCACCCAGGATCAGGAGGCGTGGCCCAGCTCCAGCTCCAGCGCACATGTGGAATGAGCCTCCTGCTATGGCCAACCTGATTCTGGGCAAACCACGCCAACCATTCCATTACCTGTTTGTCTACTGCAGCGCAGTGCCCAGGATCCACTTTGATAGCAGGGGATGGGTGTGTAATTTAACAACCATATTGCCTGAACCGGTATGAACCGGCTGAATCTCACCCTCCATTCATAATGATTAACAGGTGAGAAAAGATTCTCACCCCCATTCCATTACCTGTTTGTCCATTGCAGCGCAGTGCCCAGGATCCACTTTGATAGCACCACCACTGAATGGTGGTGCTCCATTCAGAATGGTTGACAGGTAAGAGAAGATTCTCACCCCCAGGATTCCCATCATGTTGAGTTTTAACGTTTAACTTCTCTATTTGTTTTATTTTTTTTTTCTAATTTTAACTGTTTTCTAGCATTTTTTAACTTTTTTTGTAAGCTGCCCAGAATTGCAAGATGTTTCATTTAGAGCAGGGGTCCTCAATCCTTGGTCCCTGGAGCAGCACTGGGTTACAGCATACCAGGAATTGGGCTGTTCAAACAAGCAAAGCCCCATCCATGGATGCAGGCAGCATGTGAAACCATGCCCTCTCCAGTCCACAGAAAAACTTTTCTCCATAGAACTGGTCCTTGGGGGCCCAAAAGGTTGGGGGCCACTGATTTACAGTGAAGCTTACAAGCTAATCCAGATCCTAAGCAGAGAGAGATACTGTACTGTACACTTCTTGGTATTTCTCCAACTCTTATACTTCTGTGGCTCAGTAAATAACCAGTGCAAATTAGAAATGGAAAAACAACCTGAGCTGCACAAGTTGATGGGGCTTTGGAGGATCAAAGAGTACATAAGTGAAAATCATGCAGTAATAAGAGCTTAGAGAAGCAGGAACTCATCCAGCACTTTTCCTTGGCACGAGTGAAAACAGAAATCTGTTATGGTTATGAGTTTCTTGAGGAGTGGAGTTCTTGAATGCTGTGGATTTTGTGTCTTAATCCTTGCATGCCACCCAACATTTCCACTGTGAGATGCACAGATCAATCAATCAATCAATCAATCAAGATTTACCTAAAGCTACCTTGGGAAAGGATACTAAAAATCTGGTTGGAAGCCAGGTTTCAAAGCTAACTTGCAGAATGTGATACATAAGTAAGGACTTCCAGTCAGAAGGTGTGATGATGGTCACTACCACAAGAGCTACCGTGTTTCTCCAACCATATGGCCTCCACCAATAGAAAGACCCAGCATGACTTCTAGACATGAGGTGAAATTAAGCCCCACCCCCTAAATTTAGGCTTTTAAAACCATGTGTTTCCCCACCATTTCTCACATCGTTCGTTAGAACTACACGAGGTGAAGAGAAGGAAAGGGGGGGGGGAATGGTGGGGGGGGGAGAAAACTTGCCTTTACGAGTGCCCTGCAGGTAGCCTAGGCTAGAATACCCTGATAGCCGATAGAAGCTCTCTTGAAGGCAGAGTCAGCAGCCACTTTGATCGGCCAGTAGAAGCAGCCTTGGAGCGAGTGCACATGCACAGTCCCCAGCTGCTTCAGGGTGAGGTGTGGCTGACCCGGTCCCCTTCGCCTTTAGGGCAGTCTCTTTCCTGCGATGGAAGCTCCCCAAGTGCGGTCAACAGCTACTTCGATCAGCCGGTAGAAGTGGCCTGGGGCGAGCACACACACGCACTCCCCTCACCACGAGGCCGCTTCTATCGGCCGATCGAAAGCTCCCTTGAGGACACAGTCCCCAGCTGCTTTGGGGCGAGGCGTGCCTATGCATCAGGTTCCCAACTGCAAGCTCAATGCAATGTACATATGTTGTTGTCAGAATAAATATCAGAGGACCCCAAGATTCCTGCTGCATTTCTTCTTCCTGAACCAGCCGCTCTTCTTCATCCCCTCAGATAGCCCATTTCCCCCCCCCCCAGCCTCGATTTCCCACTGCAACCATTTGGATCGCAGGAGGATTGCTAAAGAAGCTTTTGTCTTCTCCTGTCCCACTCTTTTAAACTTCTCTCTGCAGCCTTGAAAATCCTCTCTGGTGACTCCATCCCAGCTCCAACCCTATTTAGTTTCCATCCTAGACAAGCCCCCTCCAAGGTGCGCTCTGGGAATCCAAGGCTTGTTTCCTCCTCCACCCATCTCTGACTTGAGCAGGGAGGTGGGCAGGGAGGGGGCGGAGTGGAGGGGCTCCTGGGTTTTTTGCCTGAGCTGGGTGAAGATCATCCTGGTGGCCCCAAAGGGTGGTCTTTCAGATTGCTTTAATGATTAACAGGACACTTCCCTGAACCCTACCTCCCTCCAGTGGGGAGGACGGAAACTTTCTGGGCCCGAGAGAGATGCTGGCTGCATTGCAGGGGAGAAACACTGCCCCCCCCCCCAAAAAAAAGAAGTCCTTTGGGGAAACGTAAATGAATGAATAAACTCAAAGGGTCTTGGGACAACCCCCCCCCCCCAGGTAAAAAGAGAGAGATGGCGAAGAGCAAGGACCTGCAGGTTCAGAAACTCGGTTAAGCACAAGCTGCTACTTCTTTCCTCCCTGCCCTCATTTCACGTTGCCTTTGATCACAAAGCAGATCTTAATTATAAACAACTCTTTTGTAACTTACCAACTTACCGAGCTTCCATCTCAGGAAAGAGACTGCCCTAAAGGCGAGGGGACTGGTGCAGTCACACCTCGCCCCGAAGCAGCTGGAGACTCTGTCTTCAAGGGAGCTTTCAATTGGCTGATAGAAACGGCCTCTTGGAGAGGTACGTGTGTATGGGCCGCTCTTGGTGGGGGAGGAAATTAAGTCACACCTGAAAAGACAGCCTAGTCATTTTTTCAGGGGTCAAAAAAAAATAAGGCCCGGCCTTGTTATGTGAGAAACATGGTAGTTTATAATTAAATCATAAGCATGAGTGAATGAGCTGTGACTCAATTCACTCAGCCCAAACGTCATCTCAATGACATTGTTTATAGCTTTGCTACAATAAGCACAGGAGGAAAACTGCTGAAATATCACAGTGGCACAATTAAAGGGAGATGCAGCAGCCACACACACAGGCCACTAGCACTGAAAGTATTTATAGTATTGTGTGGTGATTCAAATTTGGGGGATGCAGAGAACTAGGGATGCATATTACCAATCACGATTCAGTTCTCAAATTTCTCTCCACAAACCTGGTATTCTTTGCCAGATACCATCATACTAGTTAATATATTCTTATAATGATATTCTTATAACTATATTAAATTAAACAGAAAGATTAATTGTGGGAGCCATTTTGAGCTCTTTGAAGGAAAGGTGGGATATAAATGTCCTTAATGAGGAGAAAAGGCAGGAATTTAATCAGTTGAAAATTCCAAGGAATACAATTCATTAATATCCTGATGGTGTGGCAAACAAACATGTCTTAACCATGTGCTTAAAATGTGTTAAACACACCCAAAATAAAATTTATGAACCACACCCAAAATAATTTGGGGTAATAATTTGGGATGTGTCGGATTACAATTCTTATTTTCTCCTCGCCAACATGAATTGAAAGACATCCCAAGTCCCACCACGGAGGAACACAATCTAAAGTTGGGGTCAAATGCTTAGTCGAAGGACCAAGGCAAGCACTGACCTGCTTGCAGATTGAACAAAACAGGAAGGTTTATACTCAGTGAGATATGAACTCACCTGTTCTTCTCTTGCTCTTCTGGTGACTCAGAAATATTATCCTCTTCTCTTGTACTGCTTCAGGGTCAGTTTCTGAGCTTTGAGACAACATCAATCTTGAGAAAGGAAATGGCAACAGAAGTTAAGAGGAGTTTGCAGGTATCCTTCAGCTGTTTCCCACTGAACAATAGTAAAAGCTAGGGACTTTGCAATCATTCAGCTTGACCCCTATTAAGAAAAGCAGCAGGCTGCTTGCACGTTGCTATCACCAGTTTACTTCTCTGTTTCAGAAAACAGCTAGGAAAGCTTTATTAAGTCAGGTGAAACCCATCAGGAGAATTGTGAAAAACAATGGAAATCATCAGAGAAGCAGCCATCTTAATTTCATGTTTCATTTGTGAGCCTCCTTTGATACAGAACATTAGATAGCATAGGTGGTGATGCAGGGAAGTAATATTGACCTTGAACTAAATAGTCTTTGGAGGAGGCTTCTAAATTGCCATGTGTGTTAATTGCTTCAACTGTGAAACACACCGCTATTGTCTCACCATGCAGCACCTTCATGAACAAAGTAGTTCACTTCTGCTCTGAACTGCTTTACTGATTTACAAATAAGCACATTCTGGTTATAGAAAGTAATAGGATCTCTGGAATGAAAGTATAATAAAATAAAGGCCTACTGTATAATATGTACATGACTAATAAATGATTCAGGGATAGATAAATAAGGAGAAAGAAAAAAGGCTGTAGTAAAAGTTACTTACACTGTAAGATTGTTAGGTTTCCAGCAAGGTCTTCATCAAATTCAGTTCCTTCTCAGATGAAAAGTCATATAAATCAATTGTGTGAATCTTATATGGGTAGTCTTTGACTTATGATCATTTGTTTAGTGATTGAAGTTTTAGTGAACTGGAAAAAAAATGACTTACAATTAGTCTTTGCGGTATACAACCATCATTACACTCACTGTTGTGGCCTATTGGCTGCCAGGCCCTCCAGCAGCTGAATCAGAGGAAGAGGAGGAGGAGGTGTGGGAGTCAGGGTCAGCATCAAGGCAACCTGAGAACTCTGAAGGGAAAAAGGGAGTGGAGCTGTCAGAGAGAGAGGGAGGGAGGGAGAGGGGGTAGGGAGAGAGAGAGAGGAGGGAGGGAGGGAGAGAGAGAGAGGGAGGGAGAGCCTGGGCCAGCCATCAGCCCTCAACAGCCTCCAGAGAGTCAACAGCTTCCAGATCTGGAGGTGGCTGATGAGGAAGAGAACAGCTGGATCCAGTGCCTGATGTGTGGATATACAGACAGCAGAGGAGAGGAGAGCAATGGAAATCCATGGGCCAATCCTTGGGAAGGAAGAGCCATTGCTGCAAGAAAAGCCCCACCCTAGCTCTGGGGATAAAAGACAGGGGGGGGGGAGATGAATAGATGTGGCAGACAACTATTCATCTCCTGGCCAGATGGACTTGTTAGCCTGTGATGAGAGAGAAATTTTTTGCCGAGGCTTCTGGCATTCCTAATAGAGGGATCTTTCAGTTAACTTCAGAGGGTTTATCTTCTTTGGGGAGCTGGGTCAGAACAGTCACATGATCAGGCAGCTTGCATGTATTTACTATGGTTGCAGAATCCTGGGGTCATGTGACTGTCCTTTGCAACCTTCCCAGCCAGCTTCCAACAAGCAAAGTCAAGGGAAAACACCAGATTTGCTTCATGACTATGTGATTCATTTAACAACTGTGGTGATTCACTTAACCACTTTAAGCCATAAAACTGAGCATGACTCACTTAACATCTGCTTTGCTTAACAACAGAAAATCTGGTCCCAATTGTGGTTGTAAGTAGAGGACTATCTGTACTGCAGACCTGCAGTAGAAACATCTGCCCGGAAACATCCCTACAAATCTCATAATTGCTGTCAGGTTTTTCAGCTGATTTTACTAGCATTAATATCAGTAGACCAGGAGGCCCCTAAGAGTTTGACTGAGTTCCAAGACCAGAAATACAACTTCGTATTTCCACAGTGTACTGAATTCAATAGAACTTATTGCTAGATTGCAGCCTGAACTGTAAGGTGACAGTGGGAACCATACATAAAGGCATCCATTCCTAACCGCAATGGCATCATAACAATATGTGGTGCAACATCATAACACAAGCTCCACCTTTGTATAGTTGTGACACACTTTGGTGACTTTGCGTGCGCCTCTGAGTAATGCTGACTCCTGGTTACTGACTGGGTAAATCCCTGTGTTTTTGTTGGCAAGATTTCAAAAGTGTTTTCCATTGCTTCCATCCCTGAGCTGAGAGAAAAGGACTGGTCCAAGGTCACCCAGCTAGCTATGTACCTAAAGCCCCTGTCACACTGCACCAACGGATGGAAAGAGGATGTAAAACAGAGAAAAACACTTGCCATCTTTTGTTTAACGCGATGCTTCCGTTCTGAACTCACTGCGTCCGTTTTTCTTCCTCTCTATCCGTCCAGCATCCGTCTATTGACATTTCATCTGCTCAAAAAGTTTTGAGCTGCTCAAAACTTTTTGAGCGGAATATGTATCCAACGCGTCCATTCTGCATCCACAACGCATAGGGGGAACATCCGTTCTGCATCCATTGGCATCCCGTTACATGTCCGCTACATCCGCTAGGCATCCGCTGCGCATCCGTGCAACTCAAATCTGCTCCAGAGGAAAGCGGACACAGGGAGGAAGCGGAACGGACGCGGAACGGACGTGGAACGGACGTGGAACGGACGCGTAGCGTTAGTAGCACGGATGGAGAAAGGATGAAAGCGGATGCAGCTTGCAAAGAAAGCATTTAAAACGGAAAAAACATTCGCGGAGGGGACCTATCTCGGATATTAAGGATGTCTAGAGGATGCCTAGAGGATGCCTAGAGGATGCCTAGAGGATGCCTAGCGGAAAACCTATACTGCCTATAAAAAGGGGGAGCAACTCGCTTGCATCTCACTTTCAGACCAGCAGACCTGCTGTGCAGACCTCTGCAGCCTTCATCTGCCTCTTGCTCTTCCACAGCATCCAGTCATGTCCACCATGGATCGTAACACAGTCCTTTTGGTAGCCACCATCGTTCTGCAACAGTGCGAAGCCATCTACAGGCTCTTTCAACTCTACTACGGGAAGAAAAGAAGGCGGCCAAAAAGCGTCTGGGTCCGAAGATGGATCGGGAGAAGAGCAGAGTACGGACTGTACAAAAGCTGATGGTGGAGCTGAGGAACGAAGACCCTCGTGCATTCCAGAACTTCATGAGGATGCCTCTAGCCATGTTTGATGAAGTTGTGCAGTGACTGACACCCAGGTTGACCAAGCAGAGCACCAACTTCTGGCCCAGCCTGGACCCTGGGCTCAAGGTGGCACTGACTCTGCACCACCTGGCCTCAGGGACCACCTACAGGAGCATGCAGTACAGATGGAGGATGCCACACAACACCATCAGCATTGTGGTCAGAGAAGTGGTGCAAGCCATCATCGAAGAATACCTGGAGGAGCTCCTCCAGTGCCCCTCCACTGAAGAAGAATGGAAGAAAGTTGCAGAGCAGTGGTATCAGAAGTGGAACTTCCCACACACCATTGGAGCCATAGATGGCAAGCACGTGGCCTGCAAAGCGCCAGCCAAGTCAGGGTCCACTTATTTCAACTACAAGGGCTTCTTCAGCATCGTCCTCTTCGCCATGGTCGATGCTGACTACAAGTTCATGTACATCGATGCTTCAGGCAACGGCTCATCTTCAGATGCCCAGGTATACAACGACAGTCACCTCAAAGAGGGGCTGGAAAGCAACCTCATGGTGGGCTTCCCAGATCCAGACCCCCTGCCCAACGACACGCAAGATGTGCCCTACTTCATCGTGGGGGATGACGCCTTCTCCCTCAGAACCTACCTCATGAAGCCCTACACCTCCAGATGCCTCACCCGTGAAGAGAGGATCTTCAACTACAGGCTGTCCAGGGCAAGACAGGTGGTGGAGAACGCCTTTGGCATCCTGGCCAACAGGTTCCAGGTACTTCTCACCACCATGCAGCATTGCCCAGAGACCGTGAGGAGGATCGTGGAAGCTTGCTGCATCCTGCACAATCTCATGCGCACCCGCTACCCAGTCTTGCAGAACAGGCTCGTGGACCTCCAACAAGGCAATGGGGACATGGAGCCTGGGGAATGGAGGCAAGGGCGAAACCTGATAGACACTCAGGATATGCAAGGCCCCAACAGAGCCTCACATGAAGGGAAGAAGCAGCGCAACCTCCTGAAACACTGGTGCAACTCCCCAGCTGGAGCAGTGGAGTGGCAAGACAGGATGATAGATGATTAATGGATGCTTCCTTCAACCTGTCTCATCACACTGATGAGATTGGGCCATGTATGTTGGGTGGGCCTACAATGAACAGGGCATTTAAGAAAGAGTTGTGTTTGTGTTAACATGTGTGGATGGATTATTACATTATTATTGATAATGAAGGGCCATAGGTGTGGCACCTGGGAGGGTGGACCATACAGTCCCACTATGCTTTCACTGGAGGTTTATCTATCCCACAGCTATCTCAACCCATCCCACAGCTATCTCAACCCATCCCACAGCTATCTCAACCCATCCCACAGCTATCTTAACCCATCCCAAAGGTATCCCTGCCCATCCCACAGCTATTACCCATCCCAAAGGTACCCCTGCCCACCCCACAACTATCCTTACCCATCCCACAAGCATGCAAAGGCTTAAACCATTTCTAAAAGTTTCCAGCAAGACTTTATTGAAAAAAATAAATGAAGCAAGTGTGAGAAGCAAAGATAAACTTTATTAATAACAAGCTGTAAAAAAAAAATGACCCAAGTCAAGTGTACAAATAAAGTCCACAGGTAGCCACCTAGTCTCTGGCACTCTTCTCTGTCACTCAGAGGTGTGCCCAGTCTCAGGGGTGAAGGGTCCAGGTGCTGTGGAGGTGGCTGCTGCTGGAGTGCTGGTCTGAAGTGCCATTGGGGTGCCTGGCCCCAAGAGGACAACAGGGGATGGTGTGTTGAGAAAGCTCTCAGACAGCTGGCTCAGCCCCATGATGTTGAGAGCTCCTTCCTCCATGCCATGGGGTGTCAGCCCCAGTACTGATGACAGATGTACTGAGGCCGGGCTTGGCTGTGGGGTGGAGGAAGGAGCAGTGTAGTGGGGCTGTCTGGTCTGCAGCTGGGTGAGGATGGGCGTCAGTGGCATCGGTGGCATCGGTGGCATCGGTGGCATCGGTGGCATCGGTGGCATCGGTGGCATCGGTGGCATCAGTAGCGTGGGTGGCATCGGTGGCATCAGTGGAACCGCTGGCAACGGTGTCGTCCGATGGGCCTGTACCTGGACTGGGAAGGGCTGCTGCCTGTGCTGCTGGTCCTCCTGGTAGCCATAGCCCTGGTAGGTGAGGGCCTGTGGAAAGCCTTGGAATGGGACTGACATCACCTGGGGTGGAGGTGGAGGAGCAGACCTGGACTGGGTGGGAGCAGGTTCACCTGGATCTGGAGGGTTGTGAAGCAGATCGGTGATCCTTTCCTTCAACACCTGGTACTGGGGTTCCGCCATGTCCATGAGGGTCTGGTTGACATAGGTGAGGAAGGGCTTGTGGTTAGAGGATGAGGAGTCGGTGTGGACCAGCTGAGAGAGGATATCTATGCTGCTCCTGATGGTGTCTCTTATCTAAAGCAGGACAGTGTGGCTCTGCCCCTCCTGATGTCTGGCTCTCTGCCTTTCTGTGGAGGTGGAGCTGGGGGTGGATGCGGGTTGGGCTGTGGTGGAAGTGCCGTCTCCTTTCTCCCACTGCACCAGGGAGTCTGACATGCGCTCCGCCACGGGTACCACAGCTGTCAGGGGGTTCTCCGTCGTGGCACGCTCCACAGATTCCTGCCTGGAGACAGGAGCTGACTCTCGGCCGGAAGAGGACTGGCTCTCAGCAGGCTGTCTGAGAGAGAGAGGGGCTTGTGAGAGGGGCTGCTCCTCGGTGGTGGATCTCACCCTCCAGGAAGCTGCACTTGGCCATGACGTAGGTCTCTCTGTCCGTCAGTTTGACCGTGGCCTGGCCAGATTTCTTGAGGTGCAGCTTCCCGTACCAGGTGTGCATGTGCTTCCACCAGCCAAGGAGCACCTCCGAAGTGTAGCCCAGGCTCTCCGCCTTCTCTCTCCAAGCAGCCTGCTTCCTTTTGGTGTCCCTATAGAGCCTGTGTCCCTTCCGCCATACATACTCATTCTCTCTCAGCCACTCCAGCACCTCATCCTCATGTTCCTCCTCGATGGAGTATTGCCTCCTCTCCCTTTCTCACGCATGCCTCTTCCTCCCTTTGGCAGGACCACATGGACCCTCACCAGAGGGGCTTCCAGGTTGTAGGGGCTGCTCCTCCGTACCACCACCACCAGCAGCACCAGCAGGACCAGCAGCACCAGCACCAGCACCAGCAGGAGAATCACCAGCAGGAGAATCACCAGCAGCACCAGCAGGAGAATCACCAGCAGCACCAGCAGCAGCACGAGCATGACCAGGAGCACCAGCAGCACCAGCAGGACCAGGAGCATGACGGAGACCAGGAGCACGAGCAGGACCAGGAGCACGAGCAGGACCAGGAGCACAAGCAGGATCAGCAGGACCAGCAGGATGAGGAGCAGCTTCAGCAGAGTATGCACCAGCAGAAGCACTACCACCAGAAGCAGCTTCAGCAGAGTAAGCACCAGCAGAAGCACCACCACCAGAAGCAGCTTCAGCAGAGTAAGCACCAGCAGAAGCACCACCGCCAGAAGCAGCATC
>BLBF01000005.1:5376363-5387288 GCA_015471245.1 Laticauda colubrina
CAGAAGCAGCATCAGCAGAGTAAGCACCAGCAGAAGCACCACCGCCATAAGCAGCAGCAGCAGCTCCTCCAGAAGCAGAAGCAGCAGAAGCCCCAGCCCCAGAAGAGCGAGCCCGTGCTACAGAAGCCCCAGCAGAAGCAGAGTGAGGGCCAGGGGGTGGGAGGGTGGCCCTGTCCCTCTTGCCAGGGCTGGCAGCAGATGGCTGAGGCTTTCTCTTCTTCCCCATGGTTGTGGGGTTGCTGGCTGGCAGGCTGGCAGGCAGGCAGGCAGGCAGCAAGGCTGGCAGGCAGGCAGGCAGCAAGGCTGGCAGGCAGGCAGGCAGCAAGGCTGGCAGGCAGACTGGCAGGCAGGCTGGCAGGAAGGCAGGCAGCAAGGCTGGCAGGCAGGGCAGGCTGGCAGGCAGGCAGGCTTGAGAGCTGTGTCTGGCAGCATGTCTTTCCTCTGAATGGTGACCTGCTTCTGAGCTGCTTCCCTTTATATCCACGGGCTGATGCAATGCATCTTCCCCGCATACACAGTGAACGCTAGGCATCCATTAGGCTTCCGCTCTGCATCTGCTAGGCTTCTGCTGTGCATCCGCTTCATCCGTTCGGTGTCCGCTCTGCATCCACTGTATCCGTTCCGCGTCCGCTTTGCTGCGGTCCCCCAGAAGCCTTGCGGATGTGCCATCCGCTCACATCCGCTTCCATCCGCTAGGCTTCCATGGAGCATCCACTTTCCATCCTGGCTACGTCCTCCCCCCGTCCATTCCTTTCCATGTTATCCGCTCTGGTTCTGCAAATTTTTGCCCCTTTTGAGAGTGGATAACAACGGATGGAACATTTTTCTCATCTGCTGTGTCCTTTTTACAAATGTTTTGCATCCATCGGCCAGTGTGACAGGGCCTTAAGCAATAGCATTAGCACTTAGACTTTACTCTAAGTGGTTTACAGAGTCAGCCTATTGCACCCAACAATCTGGGTCCTCATTTTATCAACCTCAGAAGGATGGAAAGGTAAGTCAACCTTGAACCAGTCAGGAACGAAGAAATCAAACTCCTTTGCAATGTGAGCAGAGTTAACTGGTAATACTGTATTTCTAACCACTGAGCCACCACGACTCTAAGACAAGACCAAAAATGATGGTCTCCTGGATTCTACCCCACTGCCTTGACCACTACACCAAACTGCCCTTTTGTGACATTATATAGCACATAAATACATAAGGAATGGAGTTTTCATTACAACACTTGCTTTAGCTTTGTCCTTCATCCACAGATGTCTGTGACTGAATGCCATAAAGTATGTATTAATAAAATAATGGGATTAGTACAGGACATCAAAATCTGTTCTAGAATCTAGATCAAATCATTGATCAGTGCAGAAGTCCAAATGAAAAGATCTGTGTTTAGCCACGTTCAGTAATGGAAAGCCCCTTCATGTAACATTACTTGACAACTGACCTTGTAGTCAAACCATTTTTATTGCTAGAAAGCATTCCTAACATTCAGCCAAAATCAGTTTTCCTATAACTTAAGACATGTTATTCCAAATCCTGCCTTCTTCGACAATAGGGTCCAATCATGGTCTTCTTTTGTGTGAGGTTCTTTCAGGTATTTGAACTATTCAAGTAGTCCTCGACTTACAACAGTACATTTAGTGATTGTTCAAAGTTACAGCAGCACAAAAAAAGTGTCTTATAACCGTTTTTCACATTTACGACCACTGTAGCATCCCCATGGACACGTGATCAAAATTCTACCCTTGGCAACTGTCTCATATTTATGACAATTGCAGTGTCCCGCGATCATGTCATCACTTTTTGCGACCTTCTGACAAGCAAAGTCAGCAGGGAAATCAGATTCCACTTAACAACCGTGTTACCGTGTTATAACTTAACAACTGCAGTGATTCACTTAACAACAGTGGCAAGAAAGGTAATAAAATGGGGCAAAACTCACTTAACAAATGTGCTACTTAGCTATAGAAATTCTGGACTCAATTGTGGTTGAAAGTTGACGACTATCTTCTTAGCATATTCAGTTCCCTCAGCCTCCTCTTGAAGGAATAAATTTCCAGCCTCCAAATTAGTTTCATTGCCTCACTTTATGTGTCTTCCAGCTTGCCTGTATCCTTTTCAAGTATAAAGTCCATGAACCAAGGTTGTTGTTTCCCAACCTCAGCAACTGCAAGATTCCCCAGACTTCCCCAGCCAGTATACTAGGGAACATAGTGGCTATAATAACTTCCTGTGCTATGAAAGGGATGCAGCCAAATAACTAAGTTTCCCTCTTTCGCCACCATGTTGAATTGCTGACTCATGTTCAGTTTTGACTCAGAAGTGCAATTCTCAAGCAAGATACTTCTTATTCTATAGTCTACATTTGAGCTCCTTGCTCTGTTCCCTAAGACTTTACACCAAGTGTACTGCAACAGGGCATCCATTCTTCATTTTAATACTGAATAATTCACTGTGACTTTAGACAAAGTTTTTCCTTTCAACATGTCTGCTCTCAGGATTTATTTTCAAGCTCAGACTAACTGGCTTTGCATTTGGAATATTGCAAGCAGGATGATCCAGTGCAATATTCTGTGCTCTCCATCTGATTGTTTGATAATATCAATTTTGCTCTCTTGGTGCCTTAATACCAAAAGTGCTGAAGTGCAGGAATTACTGACCTCTCCTGGATAGAAGTTGACTTGCACCAAGGCTTTTTATTCAAAGCTCATACTGTAAATGTGTCTCGTCACTTTGAAGATCTTGTTGGCAGTAGTTACTCGATTTTAAATTATCAGAACTTTAATTAAACATTTTAATCTAATTTTATCTAGTCTCACAAATTCTTTGAAAATATACACAGAGAGTGGTAAAAATATATATGAGATAGGAAATCCCTGTTTAAGAGTCAAGAGCAAAAGATGTGTCATTCTGAAGATAAGAAAATGAGGTTTGCTGGTATGGAAAGAATCTCAAGGAATCTCTAAATCCTATACAATGTATGGGTACAATTCTTCAGAACTGAACTAATCCCAATGGATATTCATAGCAGATCTTCATATACATGGGTCTGAAGACTTAGTGGCAAGCTGGAAACTTCTCATGCCTGTCACAATCAGCTCCATATACCAGAATCTGTTGCTTGTTATCCTTTTCTTAGCAACTACAGGAAATGTAAACAGTTTGAAATATTTTTTTAAAGGCATTAATACTCCTCCTTAGAAAATAACTGAAGGAGAGTAAAAAGAATGGAAAGCAGAAAATGGTTTCAACCTGCCAAATTCTTGGAGACTCAAAAAGACCAATAGCAACATATTACAACATGGAAACTCCTGATAAAGGCTGTAGCCTTGCCTGCATCTAGAACATTCTATTAATTCCTTCCTTCTGGGATTTCCCTTTCCTCCACATTCCCCAAATTGTTAGCATTCCTCAGTGGTGGGATTCAATTTTTTTACTACTGGTTCTGTGGGCATGGCTTGGTGGGCATAGTGTGGCATGCCTTGGTGGGCATGGCAGTAGAAGGATACTGCAAAATCTCCATTCCCACCCTACTCCACTAACCTGCTTTCAAGCTCCGTTCTCCTGTGCAGGGCAACAAAAGAAGGCCCAGCCAATCAGCTGGAACTCAGGAGGCAGAGAATAGATGGGGGTGCAGTCAGTCAGAGATGATATTTGCTTGTTCTCCAAACTATTCAAAATTTCCACTACCGGTTCTCCAGAACTGGTCAGAACCTGCTGAATACCATCTCTGATTCCACTGCCATTGAATGGATTGTTTTCCATTGACTGATTTAACTTTCTTCCTCTCCTCAAGATATTGTTATAAGTAATTGGAAATTGAATTGGGCAGTATTAAAACACTTGTGGTATCCATCTAACCATCTGTTCCTTTATCCCCAAAGTCCTATCTGAGCCTCTTGATATTTCCCTCTTCTGTGAAAGAAATGCCATTTTGGCTGAATGCTCCATACTTGAAGAATGATTTTCATAACAAGCAATCTAAATTAGAGTCTATCCTTGAAGTGCAGATACAGAGAAATAAATATGCTTAATGACTAGGTTTAGAGTTCTGTCTCACCCCACAGTTTGCATATTTGGGACAGAGTTGTAAGAAGGGAACCTCCACTCTTGGGCATGTGCCCTAAAATCTGATGTCATCTGGTCAGCAATACTTTCTGTCTCCTGCATGGAGAAAGATTGGTCTTGTTTCATTTGTACTTTTCCTTTCTCCAAAGGAGAAAGAATGAACATAATTGAAGCTAAATGGTGTCTGCTGATATTCCAGTAAGCTGCAGAAGTCACAACTGTCTGTAACAGTGAGAAAGGCCTCCAAGATCACACAGGCCAGATGTATATCCAAAAGCCTGGTAAAGTCTATGGGTATCAGCCCTTCAAGGCAAACCAATGTCAAATAGTTATTGTTTTTACTGTAAAACTATAGGAACAGAATCTTGTAAGTTTTTTCCCTGTCCCTCCCTCATCTTCATGTGAATTAGGGAAGGACTTGCCAAAGATGCTTACACATGTTATTTTCTTGGCATGGCTGAGGTTAGTTTTATCTGACTGTTGTCTTAGAAGCAGCTCTTCTTCCTGTCCTTCAAGGTCATTCTCTCTGTCCCCTACAGTTGGCCAAACATCTCCTTCCCTTGGAAACTGTAGTGTTTAGTTCACATGCCTGGCACAAGCATCTCCCTCAACTTTCCCCCACTATTTAAATTTTCATACTTTTATTACATTTTTCCCCTTTATAATTGTATTTTCCTCGAGGTACCAAGCAACATACAGGCATATCTAACATAACTTATATCAGTGGGAGTGGTTTTAAAATTGGAGCCTGTTTTGCAACTTTTTTTAAATGTTCTCCTTTGACCTGGGAAAGAAGGAATTTGCAATTAGGAGATCCTAAGAAATGTGGGAAGAAAGAAAAGATTGAAGGTTTCTAAATATATTACATTTATAAAGAGGAACATAAAAAAGAACTTCCATGAGAAATGGAAAAGCCTTATCACTGCATAAATAGTCAAAAAGAATTATGAAGATTCAAGATTCTGCTCTTTTATAGGGAATTACAATATTTTCTAAGATCAGTTTGGCCATTATCAGATTCTGTAAAACTGTATGAAATTGTATTTAACACTGATGTATTATAATAGAAGGCATATTTTTAAAAAAATAAATGTGGAAATGGGATTTTCACTGAGGTCTCTTGGGCAAGTTTTACATCAGGGCCCCTTCAAACCTTCTGCTCACTGACCCCTTCATGAAGTTCCAGATTATTCAACAATCCCCAAGCATTTATTACATGGAGATAATTTAATAAATGCTACTGTAACTGATAGTACTACAAATATTAACAGCAACAGCAACCTTTAGCTATAATATTTTGGGAACTGAGATTGACCATTTTGAGGAAACCTATTTATTCTACATGAACCCAACTTTACATTCAATTCCATCTCTTTCACGAGGGCTGTCAAACTCGTGGTCCATGGGGCAGATGCGTCACGTGCTGGCCATGCCCATGCCCGCTTTAGAAAAGGGGGGGGGGAAGTCATGATATGTCATGTGATGCCACCACGATGACATAAGATTGATGCCCCTGTCCTTCACCATCATACAGAACTAGGAAGGAAACAGGGGTGGGATTCTACCAGTTCTGTCCACTTCTTAGAACTGGTTGCTATGAAAAGCAATAAACAGAGAGCGTACATAGAACCATTTCTATGTCTGCTGCTGTTTTGGCCCACCTGCTCGCCTGGGTTCTTACCTGACCTTTATTTCCTGCGTTTTCAACTGCAGCTGCTTTGCACAACATAGTTGCAGTTGAAAAAGAAGAAAAAAATTGCTTTTTCAACCACTGCGCACTTGCACATAATGCTGCTCAGCTGTCTGGGCAGCTCAGCAGGTTGTAAATTGCACTCATGCGACTTGTGTGACTCTTGCGGCACATACGATGCAGAACGACAGAACCGGTAGTTATACTGGTTGGATCCCATCCCTAGAAGGGAAGCTCTATGTGGATTCTGCTCAGGAAAGTTATGCTCTTGAATGACGTACAGAACCTGTTGTGAAAGTAGCTTGCTCCTCTATGGGAGGAAGGAAAAAAAAATAACTTCTCTCACATGTCCCATAATACTGTGACAAAGTGTCACAGTATAGTTCAAAGTTTAGCCAAAATCTTTCAGTCTTCCTTGAAACAGTTGGAAGTTAATAAACCAGTGTTATTAACTCCGTGTTCAAAAGGACAAACAAGAGAGGGGTTTGACTGTATTTGCATTCTAAGTATTGCATTCTTTCCTAGTTAACAGAATTTTGACATGGGGATTAACTGAGTTTCTGGCTTGGCATGAACCAAACTGGCTGGATTCCCATGACAGGCTAGATTAGATTATGGTTGGTTGAATTGTAATTCAGTGTGTAATATTTTTATGGGTTTAGGGTAGAACTTTTCAATTGCTGGTTCTGGGTTTTTGTTTTCTTCTCACTATGTTTACCAGTAAGTGTGGCTGATGAGAATATATCCTTTAATTGAGCAGTGCCAATGATTTCCTAACAACCCGTCTTAAAGAGAAGTCTTTTGTTTTCAGCTCAGAAGCAAAGGTACTCAAAATTGTACTTATTTTATTTATTTATTTGATTTGTCAATCACTTACAAGACAATAGGTATAAGTATAAACATAAGTAAGCATACAGGAAATAGGTATGAATAAATGGGGACAATAGGACAGGGACGGTAGGCACAATTGTGCGCTTATGCACGCAGTGGTGCTTGGGCCCACCAGGCTGCCACTTCTCAGGCAAGTAGTGCTGATGGGGAAAAGTGGGAATTTCCCTCACAGTTTGCTTTGACTTTGATTTCCGTTTTCTTAGAACAGTGACACAAACATTTTTTAAAAATATTTTCTGGGGCTTTGACTACTGAAGAACTTTATAATGTAGATATGTCCTGACATATCCCCTTTTCCAACAGCTGTAGCAACTCTTCAAACAACTTTATGGACTAGGAATGTTTTTTAAAATAGCAGCTGTTGCAATTCTGGTGCTTAGTAACATCTGGGAAGTTTATTTTTATTGACAGATTAGTGTGGTATCGTGATAGGAAGGAGAAGTATTATTTACTCAGATTGAGGAAATAAACAATGTCCCGGGAGGCATAATCCCAAATGCATGGACTTTGTAAGATCCACTGATATAGTTATTTACTAAATTATTTTATTTTATTTTAGTAGTTATTTAAAAATATTAAGAAAAGCAAATAGAAACAAATTAAGAAAGATTAGCAAGCTATATCATCAATTATAAAATGAAGTTCTATTAAATTAGTGCATTGCTGCATTTTAAGACTCCCTAATGTCATTAAAATCCAGTATTTAATAATTAACAAAATAGCCAATATAATATGAATCATAAATCACAGTAAAAAGTAAACAAAATGTTCTGCCTAATCTAAATATTTTATCCTTATTTAACAAATAAAACAGCCCTAATGTATTAAACTCTTAACTGTTAAGAAAAACTCAAACTTTGAATACAATACATTTGTGGGATTTAATTGTCACATCTATTCCAGGTGGAAAGAAGGAAGGAAAAAGAGCAAAATTTGTAGTATAATCCTGTGTAAATATGTCCAATAATATTCACTGTATAGTAGGTAGTGTGCGCTACCTGCTCTAATATATGCCAGAGAAACATGGACACTAACCTCACAATTGTTGCAAAAGGTATGAATGGCACAAAGATCCATGTAAAGATACTTGCTTCAGATAGAAGATAGAAAGACCTGCACACGGAATGGAGAACAAACGAAAGTATACAATGTCATCAAAATTGCAATGGAAATGGGCTGGCCACATAGCAAGAAGAACTGATAGCAGTGGACCAAGGCAGTCATAGAATAGATCCCACTTGACAAAAAGCACCTACAAAAGAGACCTAAAACAAGATGGATCGATGACAGTAAGTATTGTTGAGGTAATTCACCATTAGGAGAATGAGCACACACAAGGAGACGTAGTGAGAGTAGAATAACACACACACAACACACAGCCACACTGTATAGTAAACTATAGGTTTTTACTTCCAGTAAAACAGTTAAGCAAAGTTCAACAAAAACAGTCCAAGTCATTCACGGTTAAAGCAGTCAGTTTTCAGTCCAGGAATAATCCAATAACAAAGTCCAGGATCAAAAACAGTTCAGTAACAGACTTACATCACATCCAACTTTGATCAGCAATAGTCAATAGAGGAACAGTAACACTCTCCAGAACAAAGACAGGAAAGGACTAAACAACCCAGGTTTGTGGCTCCATCTTATGGCCATTTGAGGAACCACACCCTATTACAATTTTAACATTCCCTTAAAGAAACAGTATTAAAATGTCTATCCTGGTTTATATATTTTCCAACCCAACTATTAGATGACTTACATTGCTAACAAGTATTGTAGGTCCAACTGACAAAAGAAAGCTCAGGACCTTTTTGGTTGGAAACATGCAGAAGAGGCCTTCATCCTGCAGTGGATAGACAATGGCTAAATTGGTGATGGTGGTGGTGGTGGTGATGGCATATTTGTATATATGTATAGCTAAAGGGGATGCGGTGGCTCAGTGGCTAAGACACTGAGTTTGTTGATCAGAAAGGTTGGCAGTTCGAATCCCTAGCACTGTGTAAGGGAGTGACCTCCCATTACTTGTCCCAGCTTCTGCCAACCAAAAGCATATAAAAATGCAAGCAGAAAAATAGAGACCTCTTTGGTGGGAAGGTAGCAGCATTCCATGAGCCTTCGAAGTTTAGTCATGCCAGCCACATGACCACAGAGACATCTTCAGACAGCGCTGGCTTTTTGGCTTTGTAATGGAGATGAACACCACCCCCTAGAGTCAGGAATGACTAGCATGTATGTGTGAAGGGAACCTTTACCTATGTATAGCTAATGGCTAAAGAGTAGTTTGGAATATAATATCAATAGTGGATGAACAGGGGAAAAAAAGATGTAAAAATCCAGCAAGAGGTTATAAAATAGGTGAAAAGTCAACTGGTCATAAATCAAGTGATAGTAAAACTTCAAAAAGTGCAATTAAAACCCAGGTGAGATTCAGAAAAATAAGCAGCTGAAGGGAAAAGGTGGCAAGAGACCATACCTTCCACGGTTCTCCAGACCACCTCTTCTCCATTGGTGAAGAATCGTCCAAAAGTCAACCTGGGTCTTCCTCATCTCCCCTTCCAAAAACAGGGAGCTGAGCCACCAAATAACCAGCTTTGGTGGCAAAATCAACTATTCATCAGCAAGAGAAAAAGGATAACCTGTCTGTTCAGCACACCATTTTGGAGAGGGATTCAGGGCAAATTCTAATACTGTCACTTTTTATATATATTTCTCACATTTTGATGATCATAATTAAATTGTGATATTGGGATTTTGACAAGATTATGTCACAGCTTAACTTCCAGCTCTGTATTTTTTTTTTTACTCTCAAAATTTCTATGGGGTTAGAGGTCAGAGTGTGAAAATCCCAAGGAAATATATAAGGCATTTCATAAATTAACCTTCTTATACTCACAAAATACAAGGAAACATCTTTTTCAAGTTGAGACTGCTTCTTACTGACTCTGGAACTTGCCATTGCTTTCTTGGCAGGAGAGCAGATTGCCACTGTTTTTTTTATGGGTGTTTTCTAATTTCTTGGTCAAAAAATCCCTATTGTTCTGGATGTCCTGGTAATCTTCCATCTAAATGCAAACCAACACTTACTTTTTGAGATCAATTAAGATCAACTTGGTACTAACATCTGAGTCACTAGGCCAGGCCTGTTAAACTGGTGGCCTGCAACCCAAATGCATCATGCACAAGCCACTGCCTACCCTGGCTCCGCAAAACCAAAAAAACCATCGTTGATATGTCATGTGATGCGATCGAGTTTGACACCTGTGCTCTCGACTCAGACAAGAGAAAGCCAGGCTGAACTTCAACTTAGCCATGATGTTCACTGAAGAACTTAAGACCAGTCATTCTCTCTGTCCAGTTAATCTTTCAGGGTTGTTGTTGGGGGAACTGTGAAGTTCCAGAGAAAAGAGGAAACAAATACAATAAATAATTTAAATGAAAGAAATGTATATATATACAAACATGAGTCATAACTAACTGCATATAATTTTATAAACAGGCTTATGGACTTGTAACTAGTTTCTAACAGATAACACTTGCCAGTCATCCCAAGCTAAGTGTTAGGTTTTGCAGAAATGCAAGGAACAGCAACATTATGAGAGTCTAATATAATTTTTCTTTCTGACCTATTTGGACACTTGTTAAGAGTAATAACAGAAAGGATAAATATTAAAACTCCAGACTAATTCATAATATGGAGCTGATACTAAATACTATTTCAAGTAGTGGTGATTATGTGGAAAAGTAAGTATGGATAACAAAGCAGATTTTTTTTCAGGGATTATTTTTCTAAAATATCCCTATTTAAACTAAAATCATAGAGGTGGAGATTTTACTTTATATTCAAACTTTATAGACTAGAACTTGTCCTTGAAGTGAAAGCTAAGACTTACTGAGAACAGATGGCAAGAAAAACTATGCAACCTCCATTAAGCTTTTTGTATCACATCTTGCAGAGATGCTCAAGGTGAAATCTGGCCAATTTACTTGTCCCTAATGCATGATCCAGCTGCCAAGGATGTGATAGACTAAAAACCTCACCTCAGGAAATCTGAGAAAAATCCCCCTTTCAGCCATCAATTCAGCCAACAGAGAGAAACCAATGATTTATTATTATTTCAGTTTAAGGAATGTCAAAAAAAAGCTATTGAGGACTTTGGGGACATGACATGGTCATACAAGGATGCTTGGGCAGAGATAACAGAAGATAGATAGATAGATGATGGATGATAGATAGATAGATAGATAGATAGATAGATAGATAGATAGATAGATAGATAGA
>BLBF01000005.1:5387298-5416580 GCA_015471245.1 Laticauda colubrina
AGATAGATAGATAGATAGATAGATAGATAGATAGATAGATAGATAGACAGATGGACAGAGATAGATAAAAAGACAGACATAGGTGATAGAGAAATGAGAGATGAGAGTTAGATAGACAAACCAACAGACAGGATAATAGGAGGGGGGAGGGAGAGAGAAAACTTTTTATTGTCATATTTTTACAATGAGCACTGGCCCACATTAAAAAAAATGAAATAATGTTCCCTGCTCTCAAGAACAAGTATATATTTATACAAATACACACACACAGACACACACACACACACATTAACCACCCTGGTTAGCTTCATAGTCCAAATTTGTACTGCATCTCATTACCAAGAGATTTATTAGTCCTATTGTTCTTCTCTATAGTGAAAGTGAGCCATTTTATTTCACATTTAGCTTTATCTTTTTACCATTAGAATTAAGAAAGATGCCTGTCTACCATCTGCTAAATTTAGAATCCTAAGACAACAAGCAAGCTGCCTCTTCTTTTCATACAGATATTCAACAACATTGGTATAAAAAGCCAAATAGTGATCTGGCTGGTTTAGAGGGCAGGTGTTTCAACTGTAGAACTCGGATGAACCTCAAGAATTCTTTCAAAATGGTTTGGAGGTAGACTAATGTTTTGCAGGAGAAATAGTGGCTGCAAGGCAATCCTGGGCATATCATATTAATGACTTCAGTTACTGTAAGACAGGGGTCCCAAAACTTGGCAACTTTAAGATTGTGGACGTCAACTCCCAGAATTCTCCAGCCAGCATAACTCTCCATAAGCCAGGGGTATTAACAGAGTCAAAATGGCAGCCATAGCAGTGGTGAGATTCAAAAATTTTACTACCAGTTGTGTGGGCATGGCCTCGTGGGTGTGGTCTGGTGGGCATGGCAGAGGCATGGCATTTTACATGCCACTGTAAAATCTCCATTCCCTCCCCACTTCAGAGGAAGGATACTGTAAAATCCCAATCCCTCCCCACTCCACTAACCTGCTTTCCAGCTCCGTTCTCCTGTGCAGGGCAACAAAAGAAGACCCAGCCAAACAGCTGGGACTCAGGAGGCAGAGAATAGATGGGCACGGGGCCAGTCAGAAGTGGTATTTGCCAGTTCTCCAAACTACTCAAAAATTCTGCTACCAGTTCTCAAGAACTGGTCAGAACTTGCTGAATACAACCTCTGAGCCACAGTCCCTATGACTAAAACTCCACACTTTTTCCACATGTGTTACACATTAAAAAGTAGCAGAGCTTTTATTGTAAAGTTGCTGCTTACTTGTCTTATTTTTTTTTGACACCCCCTAACAGATGTCCCTTTAATGAAACTTCAAGAGCATGTTATGAACATCCTCAAAATAGGATGGCTCTGGAGAACTTCTCCATTGACTCACCAGCCCCCTTGGTGGAAAGGATGAGAGTTACATTTTGAGTTGTTATTATTCTCAACATACCAAATAGATCTCTCACCAGGGGTGGGATTCTCCCAGTGTAATAATTGGTTTGCTCATCGTGTGCTTTGCGTGCATGCATAACTATCGCAACATTACCTTCAATGTTACTTCAAGGAAGTAACACAGCTGAGGCATGGCAATCTGCTCTGCCACGTGAATCAGCTGAGCAGATATAGGTGAGGACACTGCAGGGGTGGGCAGTCAGGCAGGTGCACATCAGAGGTAGTATTCAGCAGATTCTGACCAGTTCTGGAGAACTGGTAGAAGAAATTTTGAGTAGTTCGGAGAACTGGCAAATACCATCTCTGACTGGCCCTGCTCCCATCTATGCTCTGCCTCCCAAGTCCCAGCTGATCGTCTGGGCCTTCTTTGGTTGCTCTGCACAGGAGAATGGAACTGGAAAGCAGGTTAGTGGGGTGGGAATGGGGATTTTGCAGTATCCTGCCCCTGCCAAGCCCACCAAGCATGCCCACCAAGCCATGCCATGCCCACCAAGCCACGCCCATAGAACCAGTAGTAAAAAAAAAATGAATCCTACCAACGGCCCATATGATTGTCGGATCGAACCGGTTCAGAGCCAGCTGATCATCACAGCTAGGGGTTCACCCAAACCGGTCCAAAGCAGAAGAATCCCACCCCTGTTTCTTACTTCAAAAAAGTTATTTATCCTTTTGGAGACCACAATCTAATGTGAAAGTTGGAGACTTTAGCTCCTGAGAGTCCCCGGCTATTAAAACTGATAAAAGATTGGTGAAATCCATCAAAATTCTATAAATAAAGGTAATATGAGTGGAGGAAATTACAAATGCCTATGCTATCAGCACCACCCCAAAAAAAGAACTGTGTAGTTCTATATAACTGTTGTTATCAGAGTAAGAGCCTCCAGCTTTTCTAAGAAACATTAGCATTATAGCTACCTGGGGACAGGCTTCTTTCAATCCCACAAACCTCCCACTCTCCTGAAAAACACAAAGTAAATGGCATGTATTCACTGAGAAAATTGAGAGCCACCTAGCACAAAGAAGGATTAAATACATGGTATCTAATGGGCTTTTACATCCAGGAACTCAAATATATTGGATCATATTGTCTACTATTCCTGGCCATCATAACCGAGGCCGCTAGTTAGTGGGTTGGTTTCCTCAGAGAAATCTTCCACTTCTAAATCTGCTTGCAAGATCACAGGGAACTAAGCACTTCGCTCTCTGAAATGCCTAGCAGGCTCATTCACATAATACAGCTGGACTGCAGCCAGCATACAGTTGTGCTATGGGGAAATTGCAGGGGATTGTCTTCTGTGCATTTTTGGACATGTCAGTTGGCAGCAGATGTGGCAGCAAGTTGCTATGTTTGCAAAGATACTGAGTGATTCTACCAGTTCCATTCAAAGGAGATAACATTACAGGAGCAACCAAAACGTTTAGTAGTTCAAGAGCAGTGATATAGCCCCATTTTTTCCCAGGAGATTAATGCTAAACAGTGGAAATGTGTTGGAAGAATTGCTATCCAAAAAGACGATTAAGAAAAATAATTTCTTTTTCATATTTTCACGTAGACAAGAATTCTTTCTTTTTCAGATTTTCCAGCAGGTTCAGAAGCTGTGGCCAATAAAAACTCATCTCTAATGATCTAAGTGCTAGAGCCCGCTGTAACTACATAGCCAAAAAGGCGTTAAGAGTTGTTAACCTAATCCTACATAGCTTTTTCTCTGGTAATATTACACTACTAACTAGAGCATACAAAACATTTGTTAGACCAATACTCAAATACAGCTCATCAGTCTGGAATCCACATTATGCATCTGATATTAACACAGTTGAGAAAGTCCAAAAATATTTCACAAGAAAAATTCTCCACTCCTCTACTCATTGTAGAATACCTTATGCCACCAGACTTCTCTCTTTTTTATCCTCTCAGCTGATTGGCATTGAATCAGTAGTGGAATAGGTAGGATCCCACTGCTGGCATGATCCACCTTCAAAGGAAGGATTTGATGATTTATTTCATAATTTCTACAGGTCTTATGCTATTAGATCAACACTGGTAAAAGAGCAGGTTGTTAAAAAGTAGTACATCTGACTTGCTGAACAAGTCTGTTTCCCTAGCCTAGTTGCTGGGTGGGTGTGGCCATGGAGGGTGTGGCCTACCAGAGCTTCCTGTTTCTTGCTTCTTGCAGAGCCTGTGGGAGGCCGTTTTCGCCCTCCCAAGAGTTCAGAGGTCTTACCTGGGCTTCTGAGAGGGCAAAAACATCCTCTCCCGGCCTCTGGAGGCCACCAGAAGCCGGAAGCAGGCCCATTTTGCCACTTCTGATTTTTCCAGGAAGGCTGTTTTTTGCCCTCCCAAGGGTCTAGAGGCCTCTCCCAGGCCTCTGGGAGAATGAAAATGGCCTCCCCCGGGTTTTGGAGGCCCTCCGGAAGCCAGAAACAGGCCCATTTCCAGACTTCCAGACGACCTGTTTTCCCCCTCCCAGAGCTTCAACATGAACCCTGTACTTACCTCCACCAAAAATGGACCACATGGAGACTCCTGGGAAGGGTGGGGCCAGCTGGTCAGTTGAAATACCAGTTCGGCAAACCAGCAGTAACTTTAACATCTGGTTCACCTGAACTGGTCCAAACCGGTAGTATCCCACCCCTGCCTCTCCTACATCCGGATTACCTCCCCTCAGCTGACTTCCACCTTCAGACCCTGAGTGATGGTCAAATTCAAATGTCCAATTTCTGTGTTGAAGTAGTAAGTTTCAAAGATTTGGGTAGCAGCTTTCCCATTCACAAAATTCTTATTTCATTTGCTTCCCACCAACTAAACCTGGAAAAATCTAGTACCTATTTTAGGCATTCATCAGTCTCAATTCCTTTAATCCAGGAGTCTCAAACTCATGTAGTCACAGCAGCATCACGTGATGTATCGGACCTTTTTTCCACTTCACTAAACCAAGCATGGGTGCGGCCAACACGTGACACATCCGGCCCATGGGCTAGGAGTTTGAGAGCCCTGCTCTAGTCCCTATCTGGATTTCCCCTGCCTATATAAGCAACCTCACCCTACCTCTTTGCCTCTGCATTCAAACATTCTTTTCCCCAACCCTGATCCAAAAATAGCTCTTCTTGGAGTGTTGGCTATTGTTCTGGAAAAAAGTAAAGTAAAAGGCTATTTTGATTTTATTTGTGGCTGCCTTTTGTTTTATGCCTTTAAAAAGTACTTTTGCTTAAAAATGTAGAATAAACCAATGGATGAAGAAATAAAGAGCTATGCACCTCCCTTTAAAGCCATGGCATTTTATGATGTTGACTGTCATCCACAAATACTAACAGGGGCCCCGTCAAGATATGTTGTTCCTTCTACTATCATCAATTTACTCATTTATAAGTAAACTCAACAGTTACACATAACTTCTTTGCCCTCATTTCAGGGAAACAGTGCGCAATAAAGGATGTCTTAATTTACAGGCTCACTTAACTTCCTCATGTGAATTTGAAAAGAGATGCAGCTTCTATTTCACTGTTTCTAGTTGAAAGTATTGCTAGAATATTAGTGGAGGAGAGGCAGTATGAAGTTGATTGCACCTGCAATAGTTACTCCTTGCTCTAGGGCAACATTTGAGAAACTGGTTCCCTGGCTGTTGACTGCTTGATAGAATATCCTGTTCCAACCTCTCCTTTTCTTGCTAAGTAGCACCATAAGTGGGTAATAAACAGGTAGGCAATCAAGTAATACTCATGGCTCAGCTCTTGCTCAGTTGTCAGTGTTCCCTGGAGTCTTTCTCATGCACTACCAGCTATTAACTTAATTGTCTTTGAGACATTGATGGGACAATGATTGCACACAGAAAGGCTAACTCACATCTTAAAAACAGACAAAGACCCAATTTCCATAGATGTGGATAACTGGGACATTTCCCTGCCTCCAGTCGTTATCTACTTATTCCACACAGTTCCCTCTGCCTGGGAATTATATCTCAGTATTAGGGTTGTAGAGGTGTGATTTCAGGAATAGATACTGTACGAATGCTTTAAGGAGCAGACTATTACTTATGCAAGCCTCACTAAAATAAACAAGAGTTAGATAGTAATAGTTATTCCATTCATTTCAAACATTAAGTTTAATGTTAAAGCACTTTCTTTGCAATAGCCAGATTTAATTCCTAACTTTTCTAGGTATAAAAACAAGTAATGTATAAAAACTGGCTCTAGATTTTAACACTTCAGTTTGCTGAGTTTTCTTCATTTCTCAGACTTCCAAATTCAGTTGAATGTTTTCTGCTAGCCACAAGTATTGAGGCTAATGAAACTGCATTCCGATGTTATCCTGGGTTTGCTGGAATTTGTTTTCCCATGGAGGCCTTGTTTGCAATGCATCCATTTCTTTGTTCCTATTTAGCACGTCATTCAGCCTAGCTAGAAGAAATATCTTGGATGGAATGTTACTGCTATGTATGTCTCACAGGCAAGCTTTGCTATTTGTTTATTTAAAATATTTATATGGCCACCCATGTTAAGAAACTGTGGGAGGCTCACAGCAACAATAAAACCTATAAATAAAACAATTATAAAACAATAAACAAAAATCTTGCACCTTAATTGTCCTCTTGGAATGCCCCTGATCAGAAGTACTGGTAGTATTTCCAACTTCAGGAACTACAGATACAGGAGGTTGTTGTTGGGTTCTTTTCCTGGAAATCTTTCACATATTTCACTTTTCTGCTTATGTGCTTTTCCCTTCTCTCCTTTGACTGAGCACAAAGATCTAGATATCCTTCAGAAATTTATTCCTGCTCAGCTTAAGAAAAGTTTGTTTCACTGAACCTGGGTGCAGCTTTCCAATCTGTTCAGTAGGCAGCGCTCATAGATTTGTTGATACTTGGCAGATATTTTTACTATGACAGAAATACAGCATTCTGGGTGAAAACAAGCCAAGGAGTCTTTTTCTTAAGGAGAAATCTACCTCTAAGGTGTCAAGTAAGGGATTCAGCCTTGGAATTTGGGGGAAACTAGTTAAGCAACTCATACTGACTGCTTTTAAGTTTTATTCTATAAAAATAAAGGAAGTGCTCAACTTAACAACCAGTTCTTAGTGACTTCTTGAAGCTTTGATGCCAGTGGTGGGATTCAATTTTTCTTATTCCCAGTTCTTTGGGTGTGGATTGGTGGGCGTGGCAGGGGAAGGATATTGTAAAATCTCCAGTCAGAGGTGGTATTTGCCGGTTCTCTGTACTACTCAAAATTTCCAGTACTGGTTCTTCAGAACTGGTCAGAACCTGCTGAATACCACCTCTGTTTGACGCCCTCCCCCAAAGGTTCTTACAATCCAAGTTTTGACATTGCCCCTCCCCCACGGTCACATGACCACATATTGGGCACTTGGCAAGCAGCCCACATTTACATCTGTTTGCCGTGCCCCATGGTCATGTCATTACAATGTATAACAATTTTGTTGGAAATTGATATTTTCTTCCGGTTTCTGGCAAAAACAGCCCCCTAGAGAACAATGGGTTCACTTAACGACTGTGACAGTTGCTTTATGACCATCTCAAAAAAGATCATTAAAAGCAAGTCTGGACTTGTGATGATCCACTTTACAACCATCATGACTTGGTGTAATTGCCAGATTCAGTTATAGACTTAAGTCAAGGACTACCTCATCTGTACCATGTGTGCCTGTCCTATCAACTTACAGTTGGACTTGTGTGTCAGGCAGAAATTAAAGAGACGTCATTTGGTATCATGGAACATGCTGATAGAAAACATACTCCACTGGACTCTTGCTTTTCATGCACCTCATGTGCTTTGTTGGAGCTGAACATTATTTGCACATCCAGCAGCCCCCATTAATATAGAGAAAAGTAATTTTCTTCTTAAAATATCTTGCAAATTCAGAATGGGTTTCTCAGGATGTAAAAATGCTAAATTGCTCAGCAAAATGTTGCCAAATATTCTGATTGCATCATATTTTGTCTGTGGGTGGGGCAATTCTCTCTTGCTAAGTACTTACTTCCAAAAAATAAGCCATTTGTGAATTTGTTATCTCCTGGGATCTGAGACTCATATGACTTGACTTAAATGGCAGCAGACAAATGAAGTGAAGTCCTGCTTCTGTTTTCAATTATCCTGATTGTTATGAAGTAGCTTGATTTTCCTAATCATAACTTGGTGCCAGGAGTTGAGGGATAAAGCAGACAGTACACAATATTAAAAAATTGAAACAAAGTGGGATGAAACTGGCTTACATTTTGGTTAGAGCTTCTGTACCTGGGCTGCAAAATATTTGTAGGCCATTAGAAGGCAGCAAAGTAATAAAGAAACCACTCTCCCTTTGTTACTACCTAATTTGCCATCCAGTTCTGGTAGCCCTAAAAATGGAGGAAATGCCTATCTATAAGCTAAAAGACCCTCAGGCTGCAAACTCCAGACCATCACTAGAGAGCACAAAGTGATACAGAAAACTCTCAGTCCTTGCTGTCACCTCTACTGCAGGGGTCTCCAACATTGGCAACTTTAATACTTGTGGACTTCAACTCCCAGAGTTCCTCAGCATTCTCGAGGTTTGTTGTGGGAGCTTTCACAAAATGGCCCCAAGATAGCAGAGTCAATCATACTCATAGTTTACCTATGGCCATCTTGGTTCTGGGTTAATAGTAACCTAACTAATCTGGAAAATCTCCAGCCAAGAACCTGTTTCCTGCCCTTCCACAATTGTTAGGTCCAGAGCATCCTGATTAAGGCATTCAGTCCATTAAAGCCAGGGGTGGGATTCTACAGGTTCGCACCTATTCTCTAGAACTGGTTGGTTACATTCTAAGCAGTTCAGAGAACCGGCTGTTAGAATAAATTACTGGCCTAATCCTGTAAGGAAGGCAGGAAGGAAACATTCTGGTGTTGCTTACAAAAACTGCCTCTCCATTAACCCTTATTACATTCTTGGCAGGACTAAATTTCCTGTCTCAGGAATGTCTCTGGAGGTTTTTTTTGTCCTTTGCTGGTACTTTGCTTGTGTGGAGTGACCATTCAAAGTTACAATGGCACTGAAAAAAGTGACCTATGACCATTTTTCACACTTATGACTGTTGCAGCATCCCCACAGTCATGAGAGACCAGGCGAGGAGATGCATGCCTCAATGTGAGTGATGTTGAGTTGGCCTCACCCAGCCAGTCACATGACCACCAAGTCATACCCACAAACTAAGCCATACCCTCAGAACCAGTTGTTAAAAATTTTGAATCCCACCCCTGATTAAAGCATGTTGGAACAAATTACCATATATAATCATGAATGATTTTCATGCTACTGAATAAATCAGATATTAATGCCAGCATATTATTTATGTAATTATTTATTTAGGTGTCTTCACATAAGTCTTGATTCTTGACAGCTGCATGGACAAATCCCTTCAGTTTTCATGGCAAGATTTTGGAAATGGTTTGCCATTGCCTTCTGTCTAGGGCTGAGAGACTGACTGGCCCTAGGTTACTCAGCTGGCTTCATGCCAAAGACAGGACTAGAAACTCCTGGGAATCTGATGCCTTCACTATTACATCAAAGTGTCTCTCAGCGTGTAATTCCAATCTTGTATAATGCTATGATATAATAATATAATGATTAGGTTGGTGGAGGCATAAAGACCCATTCAGGAGGATTCCAACATAGAAATAAGAAATGGAGGAGAGTAAGAATGGGGGGAAAGTGAATTAAGAGACCGAAAAAAAGATAAATAGGAAGCAAACAAGGATGAAAAGGAATTACATTGCTAGGAGAGTGAGAGGTAATGGGTGAAAAAAAAAGGATAGGGAAGGATATTCTGCACGGTAATATGTTGTGATATATAAGAATAAGTACTGAAAATAGATAAGAATGTAACTGATACGTTTTTTTCTTTAGTTTCCTTTCTTCTTTCTCTTTTTTTATTAAAGGATTATTGCTACATTAGACATGGAACTTAATGAAATAAATATGGAAATGGGAATTTATAATAAGAATATGTATTAACTGATGATTACCGATATATAAGAAAAGAAATTACAAAAATGAGAATTATTGTGGAAAGATTAATATCAGTTGCTATAATTAATTGATTAGATTAATATTTTTGTAATGTATAGATGCTTTATAAGGTGATTGAGAAAATGTAACACGGAATCTGACGTGTGTGTGTGTGTGTGTGTGTGTATAAATGAGAATTTTTTATTTAAAAACAAAATAAGAGAGAAAATTGAATAATGAAATTACTAGGTATGTTTAACTGTTATGGTGGTTGGCATTAGGAGAGAGTATTGAAATGTTGAAAATAAGTAATGAAACTATGATTGAATGTGAATATGTGTATTAAGAAATATGGTTGGTATTATTAACTTTGTTTATATTAAAATGTATGATATATTGATGCCACATTGTTAATGTATTGTTGTGTATGTGAAGATTGAAATAAAAAACTTGATTTTTTAAAAAAGGAAGATTCTAACATAGTATCGGAATGAATACTTCACGTTTTTCTCACTGACAGATAGTTGACAAGGAATACACAACACATTAAACAGTTATGTAAACAGAAGTAATTAGGTTGTCCATAAACCAGAATATAGTTTCCATTATATAACATGGTGCTTGAATAGAGTCCATGTGGTCTAAATCAGCAAACTATAAAATTCATAGAGGAAAAATAGCTGGTTTTGTATGACCCAGTAAGCCCAAATGTTTAACCCATTTTTTTTTTTCAAATTTGGCAACTTGAAGCTATGTAGACTTCAACTAGAAATTGAAGTGGAAGTTGAAGTGCACATATCTTCAAGTTGCCAAGTTTGAAAAACCATGATTTGACAGTCAACCTGCCTGCCATCTCGTCCTGTCACACACAACTCATTGACTAAACTACTCTATGAGGTTTATGAAAATCAGTATTTGATATAGGTTATACATTCTGCTTTCTGTAAGACTCTGAGGAAGCAGCTAGAAAGAAAAGATATAAAAGATAATGAGCAACAGACATTGGATTCAGTGTACCAGGTAAGCATAGCAAGAAGGTTTCAAGTTTCAATTAACTCTTTGTCAGGCAGCAAACAATTTAGAATTTTCTTGACGGGGAATGTGTGGAATGTGGTTGGTTTAGGGAGGAATTCTATATTTGGCCACAAAGAAGAGTTCTAGAGCTGGTAATACCTGTTGCAGTAACTATTAATTGTCTGTAGAGGGTAACATTTTGTTATGGATGCACTTATTTCTAAGTGTTTCAAAGAAGCAAGAAAAAATAATTTTGCACAATTATACCAATATAAAAGCAGCAAGTTTTTTTTTTCCTGAACTTTCACAAAAGTTAATGCTTTTTAATCAAATTTGTTAGTCTGAAAAAGTACTATTGGATTCCTTTTGTTTTTTTTGCTGAGAACTAAACACTTTTCTCCTCCTACAATTCTTTCATAAATCACTTTGCCAGATTCTAAATAAGTTCTGCTATGAAATGCAAATGTATACTTGATGAATCATGCTTGTTTAATTTACAGTTCTGAATCTTCCCTACCTGAAATCCAGTCACATGGTACTCCAACATTACAAAAAACTTTGATCAGTTAGTTACATAGTGTTATAAATTAAGAATACTTTGAACTCTACTTGCCTGGTTGACACCATTGGGTGACAAGTATTGCAGCAACAGGCTTATGCATTATGACTAACCCATTGCAGTTTGTTTTAATCACAACTTACTAAATGTATTTGATTCATCTTTCTGTGTCCTCACACACTAATATACAAACTAGCATGTTTAACATTTAGAGGAATGAACCAAGTTGTGGATTCATACCAGAGAAAAAGTGTAACTAACTAGCTTATGACTAGATGCCAGATGACTATAGTCACTGAGCCATGCTAGCCAGCTGCATCTTAGCCTGTTGTGTTTTGCAAACACAGCCAGAAATCATGGCTTTCGTTTAACATGCTTCATGAATTCAACAAGTATGATGGAAAAAGAATGGTTTATGGCTTACTAAGCCTTCTCTGGGTAGAAAGGCAGGATACATGGTATGTTGGAACAACAATGATGTGCCAAGCCAATTTAGTTCTCCCAAATGAAGAAAATCAGATTAGTGTACATAAGCTTGTTTCAATAAACCTTTTTTAGAAGAGTTTACACAGAGCAGTAAACATCTAGTTGAGTAGATCACAAATTAAAGCAACCATATCTAGGGTGCAGAAATCTTGCCAACCACTCAACAGCAGTAAAGAAAGATAGAAAACTTGAACTTTGGGTTGCCATCAAGTAGTATTCAGTTTATATCCCAATCGCCTTATCAAAAGTTCAATTTAAGAAAAATCTGAAGGTAACAGGTAAGATCCATAATAGATTCTTGAATTCTAAAATATGAATGCCAGAAAGGCAGAAGCTGATACAGATATTATTTCCACACTAACCTGTTCCTAGAGAAAAAGAATTTCAAAGCTCCATTCAAGTTCCTTAAATCTAATCAAGTTGCTGAACTACTCTTATGCAATACCTAACTGTTTAGCAATTCCAGAAGTTCCTTCCCTTGAGATCTGGCCAGCCTTCTCCTCTCCGAACCGAATCTATAATATTCTCAAGATAGTCTGGCATTGTGCCCTGGACATCACTGCTACGTAAACAGAGGGCTTTTCCGTCTTGTATTTAACTTTCTTTTCACTTTGTCACCATGGTATAGTCTTTACTTCATCTCCAAACCATGAATAAAGTAAAACAAGGGCAAGGTGTTTTAATATTAAACAGTCAAGGATATATTCATCTTTAGCTGGAAGAAACCTTCAGCAGTTCAAAGCTGAGGAAAATCTGACCCTTAACCAAATATTATCTTGGGGTCAGTCAGACAATGTGGCTCATGAAGAGCCCATTGCCCATTCAGGTTAGTGCAAGTATGCCCCTTTCTTCTCACACCTTTGGGCATTGTCCTTAGTACCATTATTTTTTTCAACGCTCCTGATAGAAAGACCTGGGCCCAGTAATATGAGGATGGCAAGCTTGGACAGATGTATCCTCTTGTTTTAATACATGTAGTAAAGCAAGAGAAGCCTCACTTTGCATCACTTTCCCAAGAAGCAGATGGTTCCCCACAGCTGATGAGGTCCTCAAAGAAGAAAGAGACAAATCCAGAGGGTTTCAGGAACTGTTTTATTTACAATGCTTTATAAACACCCAAAATACAATTTGGTTATTATACTCAGCCTTTAATTCTTTGACAAATATGCTACTGGTAGATTTAATAGTGTAACTATATATATAAAAAATGAGGATGAGCAAGTAGCAGTTGCTGAAAGAATAGAAGGAAACCCTGGTTGTGTTAACATCACACACTTTGTCACAATTTATCTAACCATATTTTAGTCTAGCTCATGAACTTACTTTATAGTGTGGTGTGTCATAAAATCAAAAAGCTGGTTTACTGAAAAAGTCAGATAACTGAGATATTGATGTCATAGAAGTTACTATATAAGTGCTAAAAATAGGAATATGTGGAAATAATTAATACATTTTGAGAGGACAGTGAGACACATAGCAAATAGTTGAAATTATCTATTTTAAACTAATAAGAAAATAAAATGGATCACCAATCATAGGCACAGAATATTTTCTAGTCTCTCTGTATGCTTACACAAAAAGTCTCAACTTGTTTAAACATGTTTTGAAAATGATGTACATAACAACGCATCGTGAATAATCCTGGCTTCCATTCATGCCACAACAAGTTCTTCTCACAGGAAGCTTAGTTGTAATTAGGAATTCCACAGCCAAGCACTAATCTGTTTTTTTAAGTCTCCCAGCTGTGCACTCATTGTCACTGTAACTGAGTCCATCCACTATGCTGCTTCTTTTTCCCTCCATTTTTCCCAGCATTAGAACTTTCTTCAGAGAGATTAGGTCTTTGCATAATGTGCCTGGAGTATGATTATTTGAGCCTTGTCATTTGTGCTTCAAATGGATACTCTGGATTGATTTATTCCAAAATCCATTTGTTTGCTTTCTTGGCTGTCCATGATATTCTCCGGAATCTTCCCCAACACTAAAGCTCAAAAGTATCAATATTCTTCCTATCCTGTTTCTTCAAAGTCCAATTTTTCATTTCCATAGAGTGTCACAAAGAATATTATTGCTCGCACTATTCTGGTCTTTCTGGTTATAGACGTATTATGGTATCAGAATATTTGTTCCAAGGCTTTTCAGGGAATTAAGCAGTGCACACATTTAATAATTAAATATTCTATAAAGTACTAACTGTGATATATTTCTTGAGTGCTTGTTCTTTACCATTGATAGTTGATCCTAAAAGGCTGAAGGTACTGTAGCTAACATTTTAAATCTTTATTGCCAATTCAAAGGCTGGTTGTTCTACCTGCTGTCATTGTTTGGTCTTCTGTATATTTAATTTTAGTCCCATTTGTCAATGTGCTAGGTGCTGTAATAGATAGAAAAAGTATTGAAGCCTTTGAAAATTTGTGTTGGAATAAATTCTTGAGAGTTCCCTGGAGAACCCAAAAACAAACAAATGAATCATCAAACAAATCAACTCAAAATTCTCCTTCGAGGCACAAATGACCAAGCTCACATTACCCTATTTTGATCACATTATGTGAAGACTTAATTCTCTGGAAAAAGCTCTAATGCTGAGGAAGTGGGTGGAAAGAGAAGATGAGAATGATGAGCAGCAAGACGGATGGAAAAAGCAAAATTCTTTGTTGCTCTTACTGCATGTCTGTAAACTGCTTAGAGACTTGGAATAGGGAAGAGACATACTGTAAATGCAAATAATAATGGTTTAATATGTTGAATCATCCATGATATGGAATATAGGACATAATCAAGTAAATAAATTTAGTTGGTCAAATGTTTAGCACTGTCAAGATGTATTAAGACAGGTATTCAGCAGAAAATTAATGAGAAGTTGAAAATCCAATTAATAACTGTGTAGAAGAAAAAAACTATTATTTATGTTTTTCTGTCTGTTTATTAAACATGCAAGAAACATGTCTTCTTTTTCACCGTGCCAACTCTGGGAGTTCCTTCCATGTGACCATTTCCTTTCCAAATTATCAGGGTAATTGTTGTGCCTTGAGAGTCCTAACTTTTCCCGCACTTGAACAATACGTCCAATTGTCCAATGGGATCACTCAAAGTAGCAACCAGCCACACTCATCCTCTCTTGTTCTTCTTTTACTGTTTTTTCTTTCCTTTGGTAACAATTAACAGGGTAAAAACAACAAACGAACCAGCCACAGTGAAGAAGGCCGAGTAAGACTGCCAGAAATCAGTAGAGATTGATGATCGGCCAACACAGTTTTCCTTCAAGTGAAAGAAAAAGCTGCAGGAGCTGGAAGACGGGCTGAGTGCAATAATTGCTCTTTTACTACAGATGAAATGCTGAAAATCAGTTTTTGCTATTGTTTTTCTTTATAACAGAGCTTATTAATTCTGACATTAATTAGATCTGAATGCAAGCAGTAGAATCATAAGCCCGTGAAATAGTGCAGATTTGAACAGACACAGCTGTTGAGCATGGAAGGGCCTTTGATTTCCAAACATTAAACAAAAAATGAGAAATACTAAACATAAAGCTTTTTATTAAATGGGCATGGATGAGGAAGGAGCGGGACTCAGGAGTGTGAGGAACTCTTATTTACAGCCAGAATCAAAAGCAAACAAACGTGGTCAGCACCGGCTTTTTATAGCCGCCACTGTCCAACACTTCAGCCACTTACAGGGACCCAATCTTCCCACCACCAGCTGAACCAATAAGTGGAGTCTGATATCAGACTCCACTTTCCATATGAATGAACTCATGTAAATGTAGCATCATGCATATTTAACACCCCTACCCTCTTAGTTGAGGCCAACCAATCACCGCATATGCAGCATAGTCCTTCAGGTAGGCGGGGCTTCTGTGGGTGTGACTGGGCCTGCTTCGGTTGTTCAGTTGTTACTGAGGCGGCGGCCTGAGTGGACAGGTCCGCCACAGCTCCAGACTTTGCCCTTGGAAGTGTCTCAAAAGTTTCTGGGGGCATGGCAGTTTCGTTGTTGCCAAAGATATGTTGTGTTGTTTGGTTTCGGGTGGGGGTCAAACTCTGTGGCCCTGCAGTTGGTCTATGTGCCTGTTCCATGTTCTTCCCCCTTCTACCTCCAGTCTGTATGATCTGGGTCCAGTACTTTTGATTATTTTTGCTAGGACCCAGGTTTCCCCTCCCATGTTGTCACGTGCATACACAGTGTCTTCTGATGTGAATGTTCTGCATTTCCCTGTGGAATCTAGAGGGGTGTCGTTTGTATAGTTTGGATGGATTCTGTACAGTGTGGGCCTTAATTTTCTGTTCATGAGCATTTCTGCTGGGCTTCTGTTAGTTGCTGCACTTGGTGTTATGTGTAGGGTTAGCAACAATTTATCAATTTTTTCTTGCCAATCGCCGGGGTCTAATTTTTTAAGAAGTTCTTTGGTCGTTCGGACCATCCTCTCTGCTTGCCCGTTCGCCACTAGATGAGCTGGTGCTGATAAGGCATGTTGGCTTCCCAGATGGGTGAGGAAGTTTTCGAATTGCTGTGCTGTGAATTGCAGTCCATTGTCTGAAACCAGCATATCGCATAGCCCGTGGGTGGCAAATATTTTCCATGTGGCTCTGATCGTTGCCTCGGTTGTTGTGGATTTCATGATAACCACTTCCAACCATTTAGAGTAGGCGTTGACCATGATTAGGAATATTTGTCCCTGGCAGGGTCTTTGCAAAGTGTATGTGTATGCAATCCCATGGAGCCGAGGGCTTTTCCCACTTGACGGGGGGCTGAGGGAGGGACTGGTCAGGATTCCTGACATGGGGAGTATGTGGCGACCCAGGTCTCAATGTCTTTGTCTATTCCCGGCCACCAGATGTAACTCCTCATTAGGGCCTTCATTTTTACTATTCCTGGATGCCCTTCATGGAGTAATCCCAAAATTATTTCCCTTAATGGTTGCAGTATCAACACCCTGTCTCCCCATAACAAATACTCCCTTAATGCTGACAGCTCTAGCTGTCTGTCTTTGAAAGGCTTGAATTCCCCCTCCCCCATCTTGTTCAACCAACCTCGCCATACCCAGTTCAAAACTCACACCAACATTTTGTTCTTTACGGTGAGTCTCGCGATTTCTGCTGCTGTCAATAAACCTGGTTCGAAACATTCTACAAGGAATACAGCAGTCACAGAAGAAGGGTCTTCCACTAGGTCTGGCAGGGGGCATCTGCTGAGTGCATCACTGTGTAGGATGTTCTTTCCTGGTCTGTGTAGGAGGCTATGTTATATGCTGCCATGAAAACTGTCCATTTTAGCATTCTTGGCGATAAGATGTTTGGTGTAGGTTTGTCTCCTGGGAGAATGCCAAGCAGAGGTTTGTGATCTGTGACCAACTCAAAGTGTCTGCCGTATAGGTATTCATGAAAATGTTTCACTCCGACTATGGCGGCAAGGGCTTCTTTGTCTATTTGGCTATAGTTTCTCTTGGCTTTTGACAAAGTCTTAGAATAATAGGCTATGGGAGCTGCCTTCCCATTCAGTAGTCTATGGCTCAGTACTGCCCCGATGCCATATGGAGAGGCATCGCAGGTTAGCCGTAGCAGCAAGGTTTAATTATTAATACTGTGCCAGATGTTAGAATGTCTTTTATTTTGGCTAGCGTGGCGTTCTTGGGGGTGGGGTCCCCACTTCCAGATTGTATTCTTATCCAACAGTCTATGGAATGGCTCCACTAAGGTCACCTTCTGTGGTAAGAGTATGTTATAGAAGTTTAATAAGCCCAAGAATGCTTGGAGTTCACTTTTATTCTGTGGGATGGGGGCTTCCTTGATTGCTTTCAGTTTGCTGTTTGTGGGTCGGATGATTTGGAAACCTAAGAATTCTATGCTCGGTACGGCAATGTGGCATTTGTCCCATTTTAACTTGAGCCCCGCTTCTTGGAATCTTTCTAATACTGTTCAGACTCTTTCTACTGTGTTTCTCAAATAATAAGGCTGGGTCTTTTTTTTTTTTTTAATAAAAGTGTTATTGTTTTTTAAGACAAACATAGACAAACGCAACACAAAAACATCAAGCTATCCTCCATATATATATACAGTGCATTTATATATATATACTCCATATATATATATATACATATATACATACGTGTGCTGTTTAGTAAGTACCCGCGAAAGCCTAAGAAAACATATGTACATACATATATACAGTGCGTCGGTTGGTTCATAAACCGCCTTGTGCTTCCACTTTGTAGCCTTCAACCACAATTACACTGTATATGTATCATATTGTCAATCAAAAATTCCTAAATACATTAATATCATTGTTAATCAATCATTTGACTATATTATTCTTCATTCATGTTTCATAAGATAATCCATATTTTACTTGATTTGTTTTATGACAGTTCATATTATCATCTCAAATCTATCCTATAATCATTTTGTAGATATAATTAAAAAAATACATCTTTATATATTCATTATGTTCTAAAAATCTACATATTTCATTACCATGTTTTATTGTCTAACCATTGGTAGAATAGATCCCAAATTTTATAAAATTGTTTATCTTCTGGTTCTCTGATTTCAAATGTCAATCTACTCATTTAACATAGAAACTTTCTGTTTTAGAATCTTAATCATACCTTGAATGTATTTGCGCATATGAAAACCAATTCATCTTTATACCTTGTTCCTCTAGTTTTTGCATAGATTTAAGTTCACCCTTTTCAGTCAATATTTCACCATATCTAGCTGTTTGTTCCTTTTTGTATATTATAGGATAAGAAAATGCTTCAATAGTCGATAACCAGACTGGAATTTTCAAATAACATTGTCTTTTAATCTTCTCCCAGTTTAACCACAGAGACTCCCATACATAATGTCTTCTAAAATACCCATGTATTTTAGTTCCTTTGTACCATAAAAAAGCATGCCACCCCAACAACAGATCATGTCCTTCTAATGTCAACAATCTAGCATTTCTTAATGTCTTATTTTATTTTGAGCCCCGAAAAAACGGCTAGGCACTGCGTCCTCCTCCAAGCTGAGCCTCATCGAGTGAGTATCTCTGCCCAATGCCCATGTCGCTGCAGCGTTTGGAGTGTTGCTGCCATGTTTGGAGCTGCCAACACGTTTGGAGAGGCATGGGGATGGGGACGGGCTGGGCAAGGGGTGGAAAGGACAGGCGGCTTCAGACTCTCTCCGCCGGACCCTCCAGCCAGGGAAGAAGCGCTGCTGTTGCCTCACCTCCCTGTCTGTGGACAGGTGGGTGCTATCACTGCCTCAGGCAGCCTATCCCAGTGGCTCCTTCGGAGTTGGACTGGAGGGACTTGGGAAGCCAAGCTCGGGTTGGCCCAGCTCTTTCACTTGGCAGGTGGGCACACACCCGTGGCTCACTTTCCCAGCTCTGCCCAGCCCGCCTGGCTTCAGCACAGCTCTGGCGGGATGAGTGGAGGGCCCGGCAGGGAGGTGTTCGCTGCCTTGGCCAGAGCTCCACTGCCAGGCAAGAGGGCCCACTGTCAGCTGCACTAGGCGCCCCAGGCAAAGCTCTTCATGCTCTGCCTGGAGCCAGGCAGGGATGGTGGCTGGGCACTTCTCCCGGGGTGGGCTGATCCTGTGTTGTGGCCCTGGGAGATTCGCCTCCCCATGTGGGGCTGGACTGCCCTCTTGGGCAAGAGAGGCTTTAATGTAGTAGGGCCTCATTTTTAAAAGAATGGGCTTTGCCTTCGAACGATGCCCGGGAAGGTGTCAAGAGGAGCGCCTGAAGCCAAGTGTCTCCACCAGGCTCCAGTTGCAGAGAGGAGCCTGGCCGGCCCTGCGTGGCTGTGCCAAATGCTGTGGCAATGCTCCAAATACCACGGCGGCACGGAGAGAAGGGAAAGCAATGGTGGCAGAAGGTCTCCCGATACAAAGGTCAACGCAGGCAGCACCATACCCAGGTGTGCAGCAAAAGTACATGGCGACAGTAAGAAGGTTGGTGGCGAGGCATGTCTGCCCGTGGGGCATTCCTAATGGCAAGCCCCCTGCCCTTCCCCCGCATTTTGCATGTTGTAAAATAGGGCTTTATTTGGGGATAGGGGCTTAATTTCATGTTATGCCTATAAAACATGTGGGACTTCCTATTGGGGGAGGCCATATTGTTGGAGAAACATGGTATTAGTTGGGGCTTGTCTTCAGCCGAGATTATTACATCATCAAAGTAAGGGACTACTCCCGGCAGACCTTGTAGCAGCCTTTCCATTATGCTTTGGAAAAGGCTGGGGGCTATGTTAACCCCGAATTGCAGTCAATTGCACTTGAATGAGCTTTTGTGGGTTATAATCATTTGGGCTTTGGTGATGGCTGCATCCACAGGCAATTGTTGATATGCCTGTGCTAGGTCCAACTTAGCAAAAATCTTGCCCCGGCCCAACAAATATAATAGGTGCCGGACTACTGGTACCAGATATGCACTCTGTTGTACTGTGGGGTTCAGGGCACTCTTGTAGTCTCCAGAGATTCTGACTGACCCATCAGGCTTTACAGGGGTCACTATAGGGGTCTCCCATTTTGCATGGTCTACCGGCTCAAGGATGCCTTGAGCTACCAGTTTGTTTAATTGCTCTTCAACCTTGGGTCGCAGAGCAAAAGGGACTCTCTGGGACTTAAGTCAGACAGGGGCTATGTTGGGGTCTAGGTTAAAATTTATTGGGGTGCCTTTATACTTGTCCAATTTGCTGCTGAAAACATCCCAGAATTCCCTCTCCAAAACATCTAAATCATCTCCAGAGCTTGCTCTGGTCATCGCTGTTGCGTGGATGCTGGTGAGATTGATTTGCAATGGTGTGAAACTCTCTCCCTGGGAGATTGGGCAGGTTTCGGTCCACGATGGTCAGTGGTAGGGGTCCCTGGAAATCTCCGTATTCCATGTTGCCGATTTTCTTACCCAGGACGGTATTTTGTAGCCCTGGTAGTCCTTTAATATTATTCGTTGTGGCTGCAGCTGGTTTCGGTGGATGTCGGGGCTGATCTTTTGGAGAGCCATGGATATCATTGATATATAAGACCCTGAGTCCACTTCCATCAACCATAGGTTTCCATCAATCCTCACTTTGGTGAGAAACTTGTTGGCTTCAATATTATCTGTGTGCCCCACGCAAGGATGTGTGTAGCCTCCAATTGTATGGTGGGTTTCTTCTTCCCGGCCGCCATCTTGTTTTTTTAATTTCACACCAAATGTCCCCCAACCCTTGTATTGTCTGTTCAGGGAGTATGTTCTGTGGCTCGGTTTGTCCGCTGGTTGGCTGGCTCTGCAGGCTTCTGCAAGGTAGCCTTTCCTCTCACATTGCCGGCAGGCAGACAGAGGATGATTTCCTTTGCAGCTTCCACAAGACTTGGTTCCCTTGGTGTTTTTGGGTTTGCTGGTTTTTACCTAGTGGATATCTTCCTTCTTACTGTCACTGCTTTCAGAGGTGGATGGACTATGTGGTGTCCCCCTCACGGCCTGAGTGGCGTGGACCTTGCTGTTGCTCTTGACTCAAGCTGCAGAAGAGTTGGAGGCTTCCACGGCTTTTGCTTCTTTCAGAGCCTCCTTGAACGAGACGTCCTCTTTTGTGAACAGTCTTTTCTGCAGGGTTAAATCTTAAGGCTGAGGACTAGCCAATCTTGGATCATTTCTTTGGCGTTTGAGAACTTGCAGTTCTGTGACAGATTTCTCAGTGCGGCCACGAAATCACTTATACTTTCCCCTTCTTTTTGGCTCTGGATATCGAAGTTGTTCCAGTTTGCCAGGTACGATGTGGTAGGGTCAAAATGCCCTTTCAATGCTCGTTGCAGTTCATTCCAGGAGACATTCTCTAGGTCATCTGCAATGAGGGCTTCAGTTAATTTATAGAGTTCCGAATCACAATAGGTCAAGAAGTAAGCCTTCTTCTTCACATCAGATTCTGCCTGCATCCCATTGACCACCAGGTTTAGGTTGAATCTCTCCATGCACAATGACCACTTCTCTTTGGTTGGCTTGAATGGGATTGATAGGGGTCAGTGGGCCATGTTGTTTCGCTGTCGGTCTGAACAGTCGAGTTCACAAGTCAGCTGGAAAAAAGGCCGCAGTGCCCCAAGGGGTCCTTTGTCTTCCTCAGTATCCCACCTTCGTTGCCAGTGTTAAATGGGCATGGATGAGGAAGGAGCAGAACTCAGGAGTGCGAGGAACTCTTATTTACAACCGGAATCAAAAGCAAACAAACGCAACCAGCGCCGGCTTTTTATGGCTGGTGCTGTCCCACACTTCAGCTACTGACGGGGACCCAACCTTCCCATCAGTGGCTGAACCAATTAGTGGAGTCTGATATCAGACTCCACTTTGCATATGACGTGAACTCATGTAAATGTAGCATCATGCATATTTAACACTTTTAATATCTATATTTCTCATTCCTTACCCCTCCTCCCATTACAAGTGATACAATTTTGCTGTTAAACTAACCATTTACATTTTAAATTTTCACATTGTGTATACTGTAGTCATATGAACCAAGTTTAATCACATAGGAGCTCGGGTTATGTTCAGAATGGGACAGCTAAGAGGGCTACTTTGGAGGTTATGCATGTTAATTGGACAATCTATAAAATCCTTCAGTTGAAATCACGTTTTTGAATACTGCTTGAAGGTGATGGGCTTAATTAAAGCCACACTGAAATGAAAGAGAAATTCCCAACATACTCTACAGTTGTTAAGACATCTCTTGTTGTGATTGGCTGTGAAATTAAGAGTATTCTTGTCACCTCTATAGCATAACATTAAGGTATTTAGAGTACTGCTAGCCTCCCTTTTTGTTTTTTTTCCTCTGAGAACTTTGGGCTGAATATGTAAGAAATGTCCCTTGATAAGCAAGAAAATGTGCTTACAGCTATGAGTGTGAGGCGAAGGCCTGATCCCTTTGCCTTCATAGACTTTGCTTTGGTTGCGCCAAGGCCAGGTCACTGTCCTCTTGTGAAAACCTTCAATACTTGCTTAACTTTATTAAGCAAACCACCAAAGTAAACATTCATTTGCAATTGCTGGCCAGCACGATAGCCAGCCCAAAAGGTGTTTTTAAAAGCAAAGAGCTGTGAGGTGGTGTCTGAGATGCTTAGTCGCCACTTCTATAAAGAATAGGGATTCCAACGTTCTTATGTATAACATTTATCAAAGTATCTCTTAATTAAATAGAAAGCCCAGCCATTTAGCCCTATGAGAAAATTATTGGAATGTGTTCAAGAATAATCAATCCTCCCTGAATCAAAGGGCGAGTGAAGTCTCAACTGAAATTTAATCTCAAAGACGAATAAAACCAACACATATTGATCTATGTAAGGAACAATACAAGTAGCCTGTATTACTACAACTGAAAACATTTGGAGACTGAAACTGCCTTCAAATAAAACAATCAATTAATTAACATGGATTATATGAAAACCTAGAATTAGAAGGCAGGACTTAAGCCTTTGAATTCAATGCTGGAGTTCAATTTAAAACATCTCTCTGACAAACATTTATCCAACATCTGTTTGTACAATTCCAGTAAAAAGGACTTGCAACCTTCCCCAGTGACAGGTTCTATTGTGATTATTAGATTATTTTCTAACAGTCAATTGGAATCTCATAACTTAAATTCATTATTTGATGTTCTACATTTTGGAAGAGGAAAATTTGTCTTTATTTTGCATTGCAAATTTTCAGATACATAAAGAATGCCTATATGAGACTGCTTTTGCATTTATGAAATATTTTGGAGTGTTCAAACCATTTCAGATTACATCTGAGCCCGACTGCAATCTGTCAATACTTTTTAAAATAATTTCAAAGGGTTTATCCATCCAATGGTTTACACTGGTTTCTTTTTAAAGATGCAGCAGAAAATTCTAATGAGAAAATGGCAGTCTGCTCTCTTTGTAGAAACACAACCAGAGTTTTTTATTCAAGACTCCACCAACCAGAGAATATTGCTTCTTTATCAGCAAAATCTCCACAGAGGTGTCCACTGATACACTAATTAGCCAACCATTGTTCTATGAATCTGGTCCTTCTCAATTAATTTGTCAAAATTATGGATATCCAGAAAATGAGGTTGAGTAACTCATTGGACAAATGTAGCCTATATCAGATGGTTGGGTTTGCCCCACTTAGTTCTTACTTGCTGCTGAAATAACATCTTGCTGTTGTGCTGGCACGCATGAAGTAACTTCAACGTGTCTTTTTCACAAAATGACAACTCACCTGTCTGCCTGGACTATCATCTGATCCAATCTTGCATGATGTCCACTTATTTCTAGCATTCAACTTCTCTTGCAAATCTCAATACAGAATATGATGCCTATAACCAGTCCTTCAGTTGTTTTCCCCAAAGCTGAGCTCTGGGGCAAGAAATAATTCTGAATTACAAGGAGAAATGTAGGGGAGTCCACAATGGGGAAAAGTTTATATTAAAAACCAGCTGCTGCTTTTCTTGGAAGTTGAACCAGCATATTCCACAGGTCTTCCAAAGACCTGGATAGCATTTTTTTACCTCAGCGTTGTGAAATGATTCCAAGATAATTACATTAACATCTAGCCATAAATGATGTCATTTTATTGCAATGCCAACACCATATTGTTAGTTCTATCATAATGTTCAGGAGAATATTTGCCAGATAGCCCAAATGGACATTTATAAAACATGGGATATTTGAGATTCATTCAAAGAAGGTCATAAAAGCAAAACAGATTATTTTTTTAAAACAGCAGCAATTTCTGGTAAAATACCAGAATGGAGATTACATAAACCATCAAACAGAACAAGCTTCCTGCCTTGATTCTTCTGAAGCTCAGACCTATCTGTTCAGAAAGATTTGGATTTAGGCATGTATACAAAGAAGAAGAGTTCATGAGTAAAGGTTTTCGTTCAGAAGGAAAGCAAAATTGTACATCCACATTGCTTTCTTTGTGTTCTGGGTACTGGGATAAATAAAGAGAAACAAAGAATCATGGAGGTATTTGAAAGACTTATGTGTATGATCCTTTTTGCGATTAGCGATATGTCCTCATGTTTTCCCAGTTTTGATTTGTTCCTTGGACTGCATATTATTTAAACACATGAATAATCACTTGTCTATTCATGAACAGAAATTAAGATTGGTAATCTTCTATAGAGAGATCAGAAGAAATGTTACCTTTTCCCCATTTCAAGGTCATTAACCTAAGTGGTACAGAATTAAATTTGCACAGTGCTGGTGGAAGCAGACAGAGATGTTTTCAGTTGAGATGGAAGAAAGGGGATTATTCCAACTGTGTTATGGGGGGGCAGTTATTGTTTCCAACAGCTTTCTAGGACAGTTCTGGAATGACTGAGTTGGTAACAGCAAGTTGAGTTCAAACAAAACCATTGGATTGCAGAACAAAAACTAGCCAGACTTTTGGTCTGTGATTTATACTTATGCACGAGCTTACTGATTATATTCATCATTCTGAATACAGTTGGCAACACTCATGCTTTCCACATCCTGCAGGACTTTGTGCTTTTGGAAATAAGAATTTTGGGATCTGAATCCTAAATGACAGGCAGGAAACTGTCTCACTAATTAAGTTATCATTCTTCACAGCACCAATCAACATAGTCAGTATGGAGAGATGATGGGAGTTGAAGTGCAATACTATCAGTGGCCCTTCATGTTCTGTCACTATCCCAAATAAAGTGACAAACTGTTATCTAGTACACTTGAAAGAAAAACTACAGACATCAACAGGTCATTAAGGACCAGCATTTCAGATTGTTCTTACACAGAAAGACAGAATGTTTTAATTGTTAGAGCTATTTTTTATTTTTAAATGTGATCTAGATGCTTTCAAAAATTAAGTAGTGGCTATGCAGCTGGAGAATACCAGAATAGACTGATAGACAACAAACAGACAAGCTTTTACAACAAATAGACAGGCTTAACCATAGCTTCAACTAGGAAACTGTGACCATGTTAGATTAAGCCAAGTCCAAAATGCTAGAGAAGTTCTGGAAGCCTGGCACTCTGACAAATTGGCTTTCAATAGATACATAGGCATGAACAACATCTACATACTGTGCAAAAGAGACAATCAACAAGCCAAAAAGGAAATGGAATAAAACATAACCAGATAAACATAGATTAATACCAAGATTAACATCAGACCAATAATCAAGAAGTAAAAGGTAAAGCTAAGATAAGTCCAACTCTAGGGGCTGGTGATCATTCCATTTTTTAGCTGAGGGAGCTAGCATTGTCCAAAGACACTTCTGTGATCATGACTATATGCCGAGACATACAGAACGCTGCTACCTTCCCATCAAAGTGGTACCTATTTATCTACTCACGTTTGCATGTTTTCAAACTGCTGGATGGACTTGAGTAAACAATACTCCAATTAAGGAATGGCAAAGCAAGCTAACAACAAACAGTCCAACCAAACAATCTCCAAGGCCACCCCCATCAACACTGACAGGGTAAGCCACTAAGATATAAATTGAGAACAAACCCCACTCCTTACTAGCACTGATGTTATCTAGTTTGGATAATGAAATGTCTGCAAGAAAACAATCAAGATCAGAGAGTACCAAGGACCTCTCAGAAAAGTGAGTTCAGTTTTTTAACTGAAAAGTTAAAAAAATTTAAAAAACACCCTTCCTGAAGAAGGCAGAGGCAAACAAGGTCATATTATTGCTGAAAGCTTTCAGGGTTCTCTCAGTGAAGCCACCTGGAAATTTGTTTGGTGAAATGGCATTGCGTGTTTTCCTGGACATGAGGAAGGAATATAATACAATATGATAAGTAAATGGGATACTCATGGACTATGTTGTAATAAATAGCAACTGGCTATGCTTGCTGCCTTCTCCAGTTACATCTTGGGTTATGGTTTACAGATTCCTTTTCTGCCTAGCTGATGTTTCTATATTTATGCTAGGCCTTAGGCTTAGAGTGTTCCAGTCAGCTCAGTCTATTTTCACTAATACATATCTAATGTAACATTGGTAACAAGCTATATTAAGATGACATCTAGTCTCATGAAAGGTTATCCATTAAAAACAAAAAGTCAGCACGCTATAAGAAACCTTGTGAAATTGCCTCATTGGACAATTTCCTAGTTCCATCTCCACGAACATGGATACGCAAAGGAAACCTAATGATCTCCAGAGACCCTCATGACATTACTTTTATCACCAGATAATAGGCAGCCATCAATAAGAGGTAGGATTTTTTCCCTGATGGATTCATTTATATGGTACCTTCCTGTGAAGAAACTCTGGTACAAGGCTCATTCTTGTGAGCTTTTAACAGATTATGTAAGATTGCAAAACTTGCTTCCAACATTTAGACTGTCAGTCTCTTGGCATAAATAATTATATCTTTTAGGGGGTTGTTGTTTAAGTACAGATTCCTATATAATCAGGCTCGAAAACTGTAGGTCCTTAGAATGTTTGGGTTTCAGCTCCTACAAGTTGCAATCAGCCTGATCACTACAGTAGTCAGGGATTATGACAGTTGTAATTCAGCAATTTCTGTAGAAATATAGGATCTCGCCTCTTTTCCTTTTGGACACTATCCAAATAACTATTAATCATGATAAGCAGAATCCCATGGAAATAGTGTTAGTTTTATGTCTTCCAATCATAAGGGAAAGAAAATTACATTTTGGCTTGATAAGAAAATAAAAGCAAGTACCTCTGTATTGGCCATAATCTAGGCCAGATTAATGCCCAGTATAAATCCAGTACTTTAATCAAGAACAACTCCTGCTCACTCAGCAAGTGACTCACAACCAAACTATCAAATGAATTGAACTGTGGGCCTGGCCAAAGTAAACATGAATAATTACCACTAGATCACTGGTAGGTAATTGATGCTGATTTTGAAGAAAAAGAAAAAAGCATATTTGAAGAAAACCAAGAGAAGGCAGTAGCAACAGATTCAAGTGTCCATCTTTCCACATATAATAGCATTTTCAATTTCAGCAATTTTAAGATATATGGATTTCAACTTGAGAATATATTTTGTACAGTAATGGAAAGAGGGCCTTTTCTTTTTAATGTTGAAAGTGACTCTTTCTGTATTACATGCTCTCTTTAAGTGGTGTACTGCAAACTATATCAAAAAAGGCAAAGGTTCTCCTTCAGATATTTATAACTCATATAACTCATATTCAATATAACCCATGATACCTATTAGGGATGATTGGAGTACTACCATCCAAGAGCACAAGTCTATTTGACAATGAATGTTTTAAGCAATTTGGAATATTTTAAGCTATCTGGAATCTTGCACCATATAATTTGTAAGAGTTGACCTATTTGCCATGTCCACCAAGTTCAACACCTGCAATGATTCCATAATGGCTAAGATCATACAATGCACTCATCAAAAATTATACCTTAGTCTGAATCTATTCAGTACACTGGATACAGCTAATATAAACTTCTACCACTTTGTTGAGCTGAGGATGAATGAATCAGACAGGATGGTTTTTCCTGAACAAGGTTATCCTGCAGATACTTTGGTGATAAGCCATCTAGATTATAAGCAGCATTTAAATTGTTTTTACATGGCAACAGATGAACTTCTACATTCTGCACTAACTGAAAGTTTTAGATAGTTTTCAAAATGAAATCCACATACAATGTATTACAGTTGTATGAAAAGTGATAAATGCTTGGTTAACCATTATCAGTATCTCAAGCTCCAGGAAGGGCTGCAGTTCTCAATAATTTTTGTAGGAAAATTTTGTAGGTTTTTTTTTTTATTGCTGGCAAAATGCATTGTCAAATTCAGATGAGTACAAAATTCAGGTAATAGCTAGTTTCTTTTCTCATATTTTCAGCTGATTCTAGATTTACTGCATGGTTAATTTTAATTTTAATTAAAAATCAACTGAGGTTTCAACAGTGATATTTGCATTAAGCTGTTTACTGCTTATGCACTTCTTTTAAAAAACTTTTTTCCTGATTATTATTTCAGATTATATGCTTATGCTGCAGTGAATACATTTTTTATTAAAATGAAAACATTAACAAATGTTTTGCTAAAGATACATTTGAAAGCATGTAAATGCAAGTAGATGAATAGGTATCACTTTGGTGGGAAGGTAACAGCCTTCTATGTACCTCAGCGAATAGACATACCGACTACATGACCATGCAAGCATTTTCAGACAATGCTAGTTTCCTTGCCTAGGAAAAGATAAGCATCACTCCTTAGAGTCAGATACCACCAGTCAGGGAAAGCCTTTATCTTTTTTTTTCAATACATGCTCAGGATGGTGCTGGATTCAGTGTGAACTTTGATTCTGAACAGTTGTAAAACTTTTTTTAATCTGATGCATGTTGTAAATGGGTATACTTCAGTGGTGGGATTCAAAAACTTTTACCACCGGTTCAATGGGCATGGCTCGGTGGGAGCACTTTGCGGATGTCCACATACTTTGTGTGCATGTGCACGCCAAACATGCACTCTGCGTAGGCGGCGATGAGCAGCTACCGGCTCAGCAGAACTGGGCCAAACCAGTAGCATACCCACCACTGGTATACCTCCAATTTTAAGATAGAACCAACAAATATTAATCACCAGACGAAAATAGAAGTACAGTATCCTTCATTAGCAAATTCAGTCCAAGGAACAAATTCAACAAATAATTTATTGCAGGTTATTAAATTCTTGATTTTCAGATATATACCTTGCTAAACACGTCACACAAAGCTCACCCAGAATTTGGAAATACCCAACTTCTTCACCAAGAGAGGTATGCAAATCTGCATGGGAAGCTCCAATGCCACTGTCAGTCTTCAAGATCTTCTACTATTGCTTTGCATCTTTTCGACTG
>BLBF01000005.1:5416590-5447634 GCA_015471245.1 Laticauda colubrina
TTGCTACCACTTCACTTTCAGTAAAAGATATCTTTTCTCTAAACTAAAGAGTCTAAGTATTTCTTTCCTGGATTTTGAATGGAGCTCCGCCTGACAGCCACTGTTCCCAGATCAGATAGATATTATGCATGCAATAATCACTCAACCCAAATAATGCAAACAAATGCAAACAAAAGAGAAGCATTTGAAGTGGGTGTGTCAAGAATTACAAGAATATCTGAGTGTTTTTGTTTACAAACATGCCCCCGTAACCTTTTTTTCTGCCATACCCATGTTACCTACAAGATGAGCCTGTAACTGAGACAGCTTTTCTTTCTTTTCCTAGCAAAATTTAGCCATAAATGTACTCCACCACATTTCATTGACTTCAGTGGCTGCTGATATGGTTCAAGAACTGAGATCTGTCTAGATGGCACACAAGTTTAATAAATCATTATGGTTTATCACACAGTTTTTGTACTATCTAAGGACTTGCGATGCGCAGATGCGGATGCTTGATAGTGTTACAGTTATTGTTACAGGATTGTTAGGAATGATAGTCACCTAACAGTTGGGTTGGAAATATATAAACCAGGACAGTCATTTAATACTGTATCTTTAAGAGAATGCTGTAATTATGATTGGCTGTGGTTCCTCCAAGGCCATAAGATGGAGCCAGAAACCTGGTTTCTTTCTCCTTGCATTTCCTTGATGCCTTTTGCCTGATCTTAGTTCTTCTTGGATTGCTGTGAGTCTTGCAACTGTTAGCAAACTCCATTTACTGAACTTTGTTTATGATACTGGACTTCATTTTTGGATTATCCCTGGACTGATTGTATTGAATACTACCTGCTTTAACCATGTATGATTTGGACTGTTTGTCGGACTTCGTTTACCCATTTACTGGAAGTAAAATCTACATTTTACTCATGCAGAAATGGGGCTACAATAGGGATGGAGAAACTGATTGCGATTGTGGGCAGGATCAGACAATGCAACATCTTTTGGTCTGCCCCCTCCTACCAGAGCCATGCACTGTCAATGACCTGGAGACTTTCAACACCAAAGCCAGATCCTGCGCTCTGCACTGGACAGGACTTGTGTAGTGACTCGAGAAGAACTATTGTGTATGCTGGTGTTCAACACCACTCTCACGATGTTTCCCTGAGTACACTCATTCTCCTAATGGCGACTACCTCAGCACAGATGCAAACTGTTCCAAGTAAAGCTGCCTTTTGTAATTGATTGGTGGTGAATTTGATGGTGTTTCGGTGGTAATCTAGTTGTTTTGGGATTGCACCAAAGGTGCCTATTACTATTTTATTATTGTGATTCATCACACAGCCAGCCAAATATTTGTCTGGATTTGGCACTTTTATGTACCTACAGAGTCTTTCCCAAGGATTTGGGATTGGCAGATGTCATTTAACAGATTAATAGATTAAAAGAGTTGGAAGGGACCTTGTAGGTCATCTAGTTCCACCCCACCCCACCCCCCAGGTAGGAGGCCCTGACAAATGGCAGTCCACTCTCTTCTTGAAAGCTTCCAGTGATGAAGCTCCCACAACTTCTGAAGGCAAGCTGTTCCATTGGTTGATTATTCTGTCAGAAAATTTCTCTTTATTTCCAGGTTGAATTTCTCCTTATTGTTTCCATCCATTATTCGTTGTCTGGCCTTCAAGTGCCTTGGAAAATAACTTGACCCCTTCCTCTCTGTGGCAGCCCCTCAAATATGTCTCCCCTGGTCCTTCTTTTCACTAGACTAGCCATCTAGACTAGACTTTCTCTTGTATTGAAAACCAGTCCTGGAAACAAAAAATAATAAATTCTCAGAACTTTGATGAGCTAGGTTTCTTGGAAGGAGGGTTAAGTTAACAACACAAGAATTCCAGAGAAGGCTTTCCTTTTCACCAGAGGCCCCTATTTATAAGCCAACAAGATTCAGGAAAGTTTTGTGAGACTTTTCCAGTAGAAAGGGGAGAATGCTCAGCTTTTTCTAGTGCAGGGGTCACCAGCCTTTCAGACCTCAGGGACTGCTAAATTCATAATTTTAAATCCTGCGGACCACTAATATGATCTGCTTAATGACCTACTGGTTGGGTGTGGCTAGGTGGTCATGTGAGTGGGTGGTTTGGTGGGCGTGGCCAACTTGATGTCACTCAAGTCGAGAGGCTCTTTGCCGGCCTCTACTCACCCCTCCCTTCACAGCTACTCCCTGCCTGCTTGCCTGGGTTCCTTAGGGCCCCAACAGGAAGCAGTTGTTGAAAGTAAGCAGCCACCATGAGAAAGAGTTGGCAAAACAGCTGGCTCAGTTCAAATTGGATCTGACCCAGAAGGAAGCTCAGCAAAAGCACCTCACTGAGAACTATGAGCATAGGCTTTCCAAGCAGACCTGTGAGAGTGCAAGGCGGCTAAGCGGGCTGAGATAGTTAGCCAGTTCCAGGCCATGCAGCAGCCCTCCTACAGCAACACTTCCCTCCAGCCTTCGCCCAGGAAACTGAAGTAGATCCCAAGTCGGAATTTCTGCCCCTCCCCCCCCTCCCGACCGGCACAAAAAGACCCCAAAAGGGGAAACTCTCTGCAGCAAGACACTTGCACGGATTCAACCCAGGGGTTGCAGCTGGAGGATTGAGTGCAATATAAACAAAATGCAAATAATTTTTCTGCGGGCCACCAACATTTTCTCACGGACTACCCAGTGCTCCACAGACCACCAGTTGGTGTCCACCGCTCTAAGGGCACTTGTCCTTGTTTTGGCAACAGCTGCTAGATTCATCCATGGGAGAGGCGATTCACAAGGGCAAGTCCCCTTCAGCGGCGTCCTGGTTGCGGCAGGAGAGGGGTCGCCGTGGAAACTTTCCGTCGGCTCAAACCCTGACGGAGAGAGAAGCACGTTTTGAGGCAGCCACTGGGAGGAAACCCTGAGGCTGGGAGGGGGGAAAAAGAGGGCCCAAGGGGAGGAAGAGGTGGGGGTGGGCTGTGCCTGATCTCCTGAGGGGAAGCCCCACCTGCCTTGCCTCCCTTTCCCGCCCCCCACCCCCCGCCGCTTCCTCCCCTTTTAGGGTCAACAGCGCGAGCCGCGCGCTCCGTCCTCCGACTGACAAAGCAGCCCGGAAACTTTCTTGGAACTTCGCCTCCCGCTGACGCCAACAATCGCTCGGGCGGGGGCCCATCCTCTCCTCTCGGCCAATGGGAAGCTGGGGGTGGGGAGGACCCGCCGAGGCCAATCCTGAGGCTCTTTGGACAGGTCCCCCGGTCCCCACCGACCTTCGCCGGACGGGGGAGCGGGGAAGGGATTATAAGAGCCCGGAGGAGGCGATTGAAGTTTGGCCGCCGCCCCGCCGCCGCCGCTCCTTCCTCCTGCTTGAGCTACACGGCCCTGCGACGGCGCCCGCCCGCTCCTCCTCCTCCTTCTTCTCCTCCTCGGAGTAGGAGCGCTCGGTGCAGCCGGGAGCCCAGCACAGCCGCTCTTCTTCCGCAGGGGGAGGAGAGCGCGGGCAGCGGAGGACCGCGCGGCGGGGAGGGGAGGAGAGAGGGGGCGGGGGGGAGAGAGAGAGAGAGAGAGAGAGAGCCGCGGCTGCCGGACTCCCTCGGGGGCGCGCGCGCGCGGCTGCAGCCGGAGACAAGCCGCGAGCGGAGCGGCCGGTTCATTCATTGCTGCGGCCAAGCCGAGCCGAGCCGAGCCCAGACCCGAGGAAGAGCCGGCGACTCCCGCCAGGCTGCCGCCTTTGCGGACGAAAGAAAGCGGCGCGGGGGTGGGGAGAGAGGGAGAGAGGCAGGGAGGGGGGGTTTGGATCCCGCTTTTCCCTTCGATCCGGCCGAATCCGCGGATGCCAGATCTAACCACCCCAGGGCGTTTCGGAAGACCAGCGGGCTGGCTGGGAGTTTTTGGGGTGGAGACGGCGCGAGGTAAGAGGAGGTCCGGGGCATCTGGTGAGAGGAAGGGAAGATGGAGAGCGGGGTGGGGTGGGGGAGGGAAGGCGGGCGGGCGAGGCAGGGGTCGTGCCGGAACTGCATCTGCTGCTTTGGAAAGCCTGAGGGTTGCGAAGCAGAGAAGAAGGGTGCTCTTCGGGGCACAGCGGGGTCTTTTGAGAGAGGAGTAGCGCCCCTTCTCCCTTCAAGTCTTGACAGATGAACCGCCAACACCCTCCTTCCCCCCCCCCAAAAAAAAAATGCATGGATTTTTTTTTTTTTAATGCTCTAAGAAACGCCATTCTGAGGAGAAAGGCTGTTCGGGCGGGAGGGAGGATGGCTGATCTTTGGAAGGGAAGCATTTTGGAGGAGCCGGGTTCCCCCCAAGTGAGAGACAGGTTGGGGGGACAAAATTAGCACTCTAATCAAACTGAGAAAAGTCCTGGCCTCCCCCGCGCCTCTTCAACCTCCTTTCCATGCCTTGTTACAAGGCGCTGCCTGGCAAGAGAGGAGAGGGAAAGCGCTAAAAGTGAGGGAAATGCCAGTGAGGGGAAAGCAGGTCAAGCGGTAACCGCTTTTGGAGCCCTCAAGGGTGCAAGCTTTGGAGGACATTCCCTTGCTGGTCCACATAGCAATACCATTGGGTGCAGCGGGATGACGATCATGCTAGCTCAAAAGGGGAAGACAGAAAGGGGAGAATCCAAGGACAAGGATTTTGGGTAGGCCTGTTTTTCTCAGCCTTGGAACTTTAAGAGGCAAGTGGTTTTTAATTCCCAGAATTCCCCAGCTGGCTTGGGCCACATGTTAAATCCTAAGTTACAAGTAGCTGCCAGCCAAGATGGAGCAAACCCTGATGTTGAGATCACTGGGGACTCCACTTGTAAGGCGAGTTGCCACAATGCTAACAAAATGGGTCCAGATTTGCAGGATGGTGTTTAATCGGCCTTCTCCAAATTGCAACTGGCCTTTTGCCCTTGAAAAGGAAGCAAACATCACACCTTCCTGAGCCAAAGTGCAGGCCCCCTTAAACTCTTCTGTTAGTGTAAACAAAACAAAACAAAGCTGAACTGGCTAGCAAAGTTAATTTATCTCAGATCTATCAGGAGGAAAGAAAAGCTGCAGTGTTAATGATGTACTTGGAAATAAATCCCTTTGTGGGTATGGTGATTGGGGGTACAGTGAGCTTTCAAGGACTGCTAGAGCAATGCTCTGTTGCTTGCTGAGGAAATCTTAACAGCTCAAAGACAATAAACTGAAGAAGTCATTCTGTTGCATGTGTTATATTGATTGCAAAATTGGAGTGAATGGGGATAGATAAGCTTATGCAGAGTGGGTCAGAAGTCTTTTGCAGCTCCTGGGAGACAAAAACACCATATTTAGCAAGCCATTTCTGGAACTCTTGGTTCTAATAAAATTCCCCAACACAGTTATTTTCAAAGCCTGATCTGCTCTTTATGCTCAGTTTGATATTGAGGAGTGAAATAGCCCTTTCATTTAGGATGAAAAGCCTCTTAGTCATGAACGTGCTAAGATAAATATGTATATATTGCATTCAGTTTTAGATGAGGAGTCACAAAAAGTGCAGTTAAATAAAATACAAACCTTGTACACCTCTAAAAAGGTATTGTCTGTTTCCTTTATCATTCTTAATAATATAAAAGGGACTGACACCAATTTGTTAGGAGTCCAGGCGCCTTGTGAAAAACTAGCTCTGCAAATTTCCATTCCATCTGTCTTGTAGGAAAATGGATTCAATCTGGGTTAGATTTAAATTACTTAGCTCATCCAACACCTCCTCACTGCTTTCTTATTTTTAAGGATGGAGGGGCAAATTAATCACTAAGCAGAACTAGTATTATTAGAGGTGACCACCACATAAATAAATGTCTACAGAATTTGGAGATAAGAATAAAGATTATCTAACTGAGTTGAGCGATATTAGGGGCATTGAGTAAGTTGATAGATAACCAGATATGTCTATCATTTGACGGTGGGGAAAAGAAGCAAAAAAATACATTTATGCTCCGGGAAGCTGACCAAAAAATCCTCATCAGGTCCACAGAAAGTTGAGGAATATAGATAAACATTGTGGAAGATCTCAAGGGCACGGCTACTGTTTTTATGCCCCAAACTCTCAGAAATAGTTTTAACACTGGTCCATGACTGACCTGTCTTCATTTGACTTTAAAGGCTGTGGAAAATACTGTGCCAGCTTGACCTTCCATAAATTATGCAACAGCAAAAATCCCATCTACCCAAAAGGGATAGAAAGAAAAGAATAACATCAGAAGCCTGATCCTTTTCATACAACAGCTGATCTTGGAGAGGAGGCAACTGACAAGAATAACAATACCACAAACTTGTCTCTCCCCCACCCAGCTTTTTTTTTTATGTGTGTCAGCAAAATGTAAAGCCCTCAAACTTCTGTAGAATCTGACATTTGGTAACTAGCAGACTCCCTTCCAGTGAGAAAATGGAGCCTTAGAATTTCAAAACAAAACTACTCCCTTTGTGGTAATTTTAACTACACTATTATTGATGTTTAAACAGAGAGATCAAGAACTATTTTCAAAGAGTTGGATGGCAGTGCCTGCAGTTCCCATAAATATGGGGAGGTTTCAGATTTAGGCAGAGTTCTTTCCCATCATCTTCAAACAGTTTTTGACAACCATCTCCCAATACAGGTAGTCCTCAACTTATGACCACAGTTGAACCCATTTTTTTTGTTGCTTGGGCAAGACATTTGTTATGTGAATTTTGCCCCATTTTATTACCTTTCTTGTCACCGTTAAATGAATCACTGCAGTTGTCAGGCACTGCAACCGTCATAAATATGAGTCAGTTGCAAAGCATCTGAATTTTGATCACGTGCCCAATGGTTGTGTGAAAAATAGTCATGTTACCTTTTTCAGTGCCGTTGTAACTTTGAACAGTCACTAAATGAATGGTTGTAAGTTGAGAAATACTTGTACCTTGATGAACCTTGCATGATAAACAAAGACACAGAGGGACATAGGTTTTGGGAGGGGTAACTTCTAAACAATTCCTTTTCTCTTAAAAGCCTTCCTCCGTCTTGACTCTTCATGAGAGAAACATCTGATAGCCAAGAAAGGAGCCCTTCCCAGTGAACCCAACCTCAAGGATGCCCTGGAACGTCAAATGGTTGAATAGCTGCAATAGCCACAGCTCCCAGTCTCAGAAACAATGCAGGAAATCTTCTTTTGCTTTTTATCAAGCGGTGAGAGACCAGCTACCAGCATGGCTCTTGGAAGACATGAGGCGCATGGAGGTTTTCCACTGGCAAGAAGGAGGCAAAGTCAGCACATATTCACCTTCAGAGGCACTGCTGTATGCCCTGGTACACAACCACCAACCTTATGCCAGATATTTACTGAACCAATTTCCTAAAAGTGCCCTTGCAATACCGAGCCTTCACTTCAGCTGCTGCCACTCTTCTGCTCCTCACTTAGCTATGGCTGTCCGATACAATCGTATCCATGTCCTAGTAGAGATTCTGAAGGCCATCAAAAACTTTCCAGTAAGTGACCGAGCTACCTATTTGGATCGCCGAGGTTGCAGTCGAGTAGAAGGTGGCAAAACAGCCCTTCATGTGGCTTGTGAACTGGTAAGGCCAGAGTGTTTGCTTTTGCTGCTAGGACATGGAGCCTCGCCTTGCCTTCGTGACTGTGCTGGGAACACACCTCTAGACCTACTCCTACAACAAATTTGGGAGAGTCCAGCTTCAAATCTCTGCACCAAGCTTCTCCTTCTGGACTCACTCTTGCTCTTCATGCCTACAGGCTTTCATTTTGCCATGAAACAGCAGCTGCGGGAAGACCAGCAACCCTGGCAGGACCTTCTGGGTGATAGCCGATATCAGTGGTTCGCTGGTTTTGCTCCTTTCTCTCTCTTTGTTAGATCCATGCAAGTTTTAATTGGGAGCATTTCACGTGAACATTTCCCAGAAGCTCTGGATGGTTTACCTTTGCCGCACTTTCTGAAACCTTTGGACCTGAAGTTGAAGAGCTAAGATTATATGCTAGAGAGCCTCTTCTCTCACTCTTACTCCCTTTCTCCCTCGCCTTTCAGTTGCTGATTGTGTGATGAAAACAGGTTGTGTGGAGAACCCATTTGCTGAAAATGAAATCTGTGTGGGAGAAGAAGCACTTGTTTAATTAGAGACTTTTTTCCAAAGATTTTAATATGTTGTGTTTTATTTAACTATTGCTCAGTTGGAGAGAGTGGAACACCTAGAGTGCATTCTAAAAATAAATTTCATTTTATGGCAGGATGCACGCCTTAAATCTTAACTTAGCCAAACCAAACTGTAGACTGCCCAAGTGAATTAGCATTTTAGGGCAGAAGCTAAAGCAAGCAATGAAACAGAAAATAGCTTCTGTAATCCACACTCAGTAGATCAAAAGTAAATAATGCACTAACTGGATACCGACTGCTGCAAAAAACAAAACAAAACCAGATATACTCCCAACCAACAAAAAAAGGTCTGGAGTATGTCTAGTTTTCCGTACCTTTCCTTTGTCAACTTCAAATTACCTGCCACAGGATTGTATATAATTTAAACAAACACAACACAAGCAGAGTTTGAAATGTTGTCTTAAGCTATTACCCCTTATAGAGTTGTGTCCAGCTAATGTCAAAAGGGACAAAAATTATCTTATTTCTTATAAAACAGCTATTAGATATTGGAAAGAATGGAAGTATTAGCCAGCTGTCCTTACTCTCTCACTCTCATTATTTTCTCATGGCAATATATTGCAACAGTCAGTTCCTTAAAATAATTATTTTTTCTCTGCCACCAATAGTTCACTTTTATTTAAAAATACACACATCTAAGAGGGAGGTCAAGTCAGCTGAACAGTAAACAAAATTTTTAAAAAATCATTAAATATACAGCAATCTCCATTGGTATTAATAAGAACAATCATAGTGGAACAATATAAGCAATAACTATTTCAGTAAGAAGTAATGAAAACTGAACAAAACATTCAAAGTCAAGAAAATATTTTTGCAGTCATTTGGAAATTATTTAAGATCTGAAGAAATATTGATGATGGTGAGGGTCAAGAACCAAGATGTAAAAATCGAAAGCTTCACAAGCCATTGTTGCAACTCTTCTCTTCAGAGTCATTTCTGGTCTGTCTGTCTTGCTGTCTGTCTATTACATTTGCATAGCCACTCAGCTCACTTCGTAACTCTTTGTTTCATGAACTTTGTTAAGAACATGGGGCTGTAAATATTAGCCTACCGAACACTGAATACAGTATATATCTGCTGGTTACTCTTACGGATTGGCTCCATCTCTCATCCAAAATGGACAAAAAGTGTTTTGGATGAGAATAAGATTCAAAAGAGGGTCAAATTGTGCACTCACAATCTCTGAGATTCATCTACCAAATCGATGCAGGATTAGTCCAGAAGAATTAGAGTTTTCTTCATACACAATTGTTGACTGAAATACAAAAACTATTTTATATCAGTCCTTTACCTTAGTGGCACAGAAGTTGGTGGCTCTGTGCCACTAAACCATGGTGGTTAGGGTGATGAGACCTGGACTGTGAAGACACAAGCCTATGTTCCTACTCATTTATTAGGCCATTTTAGCCTACTCTCATTCAGCCCAATCTATGTCTTATGAACTGGAAGGGATAAAAAGAGAGGAAATCCTGATACACATAAATCTGAGCTCCCGGAGAAAAGCTAGGGTATTAATGCAATGAATCAATAGTGAGAATAAGAAATATGCAATTCTGACCTTAAAAGGAAAAGAATCTGAGTGGGGAGTTAGAAGGGTGCATTTAGGCCACCAGTTTTGGGCTCCTTCTCTCTGCACTCCAGACATGGCTGTGTAGCACCTGCCTGAATGTAATCAATATAACTAATTATTCCACCCTTACATTTATAATTAGAATTACCCTGACATGCACAATATTTATTTGAAGAAATCTGCTTTCCTATCATTTCAGACAAGAAATTTAAGATTTAAGAGCCATGGTGGCACAGTGGTTAGAATGCAGTGACTTTTAACCAAAGCAAAATAGTGGAAAAATTATTTCCTGTGAGTTAAAAAGTATGTTTCTATTGATACAACCTAAGATTGCATCTGTCTTCTCAACAGCTAAGATACTTTTCTTGAGTACCATCATCAAGCCAGATATCCCCATTCTACACTTGCACAATTGATTTTTCTGACCTTTGTCTTAAATGATATTCTATAGTATTAACATTAATCTAACTTCTACCTGTAATTGCAATAACCTATCAAAATCATGTTGAATTTTATTTATTTATTCTAGGGCAGGACTGTCAAACTTGCAGCCCGTGGGCTGGATGTGTCATGTGCTGGCCATGCCCACCCCCAGTTTAGCAAAAGGGAAAAAAGTTGTAATCCATTCTGTGATGACATGTCGCTGTGAGTTTGTTCTAGGGTTTTAGCTATCCCACCCATGATCATCTGTAAGTTTGATAAACATTCCTTCTGTCAAGCTTCACATTAGGATATAGTCTCAGTTTTCCAAATAATTGACCGTTAGCAATTAACCAAAATGCTCTCTACAGCATTTCAAATTTGTTCACTTGAATAAGGGTGCAAGAAAGAGTGTTCTTCACTTGTAATGAGCAAGAAAGGGTCCTCTTAACTTGCAATGCAATACATCCTGTCTCTTCTCTTTGCTTTAAATAAATGCTATCCTTCAATTGCTATATTTCAGTCATAGAAGACATTCTACCAGGTCTCTTTGTTTCATATTAAACCATGTTGGTCCTTCTAGATTAAGAACTCAAGCTTACTCTTGTTTATTTCCATTCTCTAAGTAAAAGTGTACAAAGAAGGCCATTAACTTTATGCATCATTTTTTTTTAATTTACTTTTGAGTGGTTGTAGAGGCTTCATTTTAACAATACAGTTTAACAACTTTTTACAACTTACATGCTTTTATACAAGGGACTTATTTCAGGATTTACTTTCCACATTTCATAGGATTGAAGTTAAACCTCTCTAATCAATCTTTACATGTTTTGGCTAAACACATCTGTCCTTATGAAATGCAATCCTTTTTATTCCAGTGATAGATCATCTTGATACAGCAGACAAGGGAAACCAGATTTTTTCCATCATGATCATTGAATTACAGAAGCCTTACCTTTTCTCGTCTACTTCCATGGACTGGAAGAATGAATGAGAATGCTTTCCAAATGTTCAGGTTCTTAATTTTCTTTCTGTGATTTTCAAAAACAGGTTTCACTTGAACATGGGGTGGTGGTTCACCAGGAGTTTGATAAAAAGTCTTATTTTTCTCTTCTGTGCTGAAGGGCCATCAGACCCTTGAGAAGTTACAATAAGAGACAGCATTTGCCCAACACATCCAGCCACAGCTAGGCAACCAGATTTTAACCCGATATAATGATGCGCAAATTGTAATCTGACTCAGTTGGCATGAGTGTCAAAACTAAATAAAAACAAAGTAATAATCAAAATGCCCAACTGGAAAGAGATACTTTAAAAAAAATCTTGAGATCCTGAAAATACCTCTTAGAAAAGGACATACTGTGTATACTATGATGTCCAGTGTGAGATGTAAAATGGTAGATTAAGACTTGACCTGATCCAGCAATAACTACAGATGTTCCTTGTTAAGTGAAACTGCCAGGGTGCCTATAAACCTACCTTATTATTTCTTTGGGAAAAAAATCATTCAATGGCACTTCGTTACAGGATCTGTCATTCTTGGAACCAATTAATCCAGGAGTTTGGGACTCTGAAGGTAGGTTACTTATTTGGTGTTGGTTGATTTTATTTACATCCTCCTTTTATTGAGGAGCTCAGAGCAGGTTATAATACTCATCCTTCTCCCATTATTTTCTACCACAACCACTGCATATGCCCCCAAAAAATCCAGCAGCTCCCTGCTAAAACAACTCTGATTGTTGTCACCAGCATTTAAGGTATAATAATGTCTCTTGGCAACTTACAGTATACAGGCAGTCCTCGACTTACAACAGTTTGTTTAGTGACCAAAGCTACAACGGCATTGAAAAATGTGACATGATCATTTCTTTCCAGTTATGATCTTTGCACCTTCCCCATGATCATGAGATCAGAATTCAAATGCTTGGCAACTGATTCATATTTATGACCGTTGCTGTGACCTTCTCACAAGTAAAGTCAATGGGGAACAGTAGTGTGATTCAAAAAAAATTAATACCAGTTCTGAGGGTGTGGCTTGGTGGGCATGGCATGGCTTGTAAGTGTGCCTTGGTGGGAATGGCAGGGGAAGGATACTGTAAAATCTCCATTTCCTCCCCACCCCACTAACCTGCTTTCCAGCTCCATTCTCCTGTGCAGGGCAACAAAAGAAGACCCAGCCAATCAGCTGGGACTCAGGAGGCAGGGAATAGATGGGGGCAGGGCCAATCAGAGGTGGTATTTGCCAGTTCTCTAAACTACTCAAAATTTCCTCTAACAGTTCTCCAGAACTGGTCAGAACCTGCTGTATACCACCTCTGATGGGGAAGGACACATTCACTTAACAGCCGGTTACTAACTTATCAATGGATTCAGTTAACAACTGTGACAAAATGGGGAAAATCTCACTTAACAAATTTCTCACTTAACAGAAATTTTGAGCTCAGTTGTCCTAAGTCAAGGACTACCTGCATCTTTCATCAGAGCTTCCATTGTGTCTTCTCTGTGCTTTCTGAATACTTGTCTCAAAGGGGGCACCTTTCGGGGATAGTTTTATATAACTCTGATCATTTTTGTGCCAGTTTAGTATTGGCATTCCCTAAATGAAAAGGAGAAAAATGAGAAGTTTATCTGTCCCTTCCAGAAGGAGTTGCACAGAAAGTACCCTTGATAAAAATGGCTGCAAACATATGAAATACATCAAGTGAAATCTAAAAAATGCTTGCCTTCCATCCTTCTCAACATTATCTCCTACCATTTCTCCAAACAATGAATTTCCCACTTTTCATCTAGACATTCAACATCCTTGTGCTACCCAGTATCCAGCTCTGGCATGGGGTGGGTTTCCTCCATTTGCATTTTTGTACTTCTACAAACACTACATCAGCCAACAGCCTTCCCCTTAAAGCCAGTCTCCTTGGATAATGTTTATCCATATTTTCTAGGTAACCTGGTAACAAATTACTGTTGTACCATAGGTGATTTAAATCATAGTTGCATCAGAGACAGAACCAATTTTCAATTTTTTTGTTGATACATTTGGCTAAACCATTATTTTTGAAAAAGAAAAAGAAAAGAAAAGAAAAGAAAGTACTGTATGGAACAAGAAGCCTACTCTTTACGGGTTTTTTGTGTGTGTTACCACACAAGAAATTCTTTTGTTTCCTAAGACTTGAAAACATGCCCAGGAAAGGTCTTTCATCAAGATCATACAAATGTCATTGCTGTGAAGGCATTTCTGTAATGTCCTGCAGTGGAACATTTAAAAAGCCAATGAATGGCTACTGCAAAGCTGCTGCCATACTTTATAAAATATCATGGGATTGTTATCATCAGCCAAACTAAAGGGCTAACAGACTGGATTCCTTCATGAGCAGTAATAGTAGACGTAAACGGACATTTTCCTTTGAGGCCTCAAGCAGAGAAAAAGTAAAGTTTTATACAGAACCATCAAGATAAAGATTAGATATGAAGATATTAGGAAAAGAGTTGCAAGGAGAACATCGTATTTTTCATTCATCATCTGGCAATCCTGGTCAAACTGCATGGAGGATTTCAGCAGATGGTTCTGCATCGGCTACAGAGTTTGTTACATCTTTTGCATTGCCTTCTATTCAATTTCTGAGCAGACAATGAGAATTATAACTCTAAGAATGCAACATTTGTATAAAGCTTGACTTAAAAAAAAAAATCAGGTCCATGCAATATACAGACTTAAAGGCAATAAACAGGAAATAATTAATTTTCTTATATTAAATCAGCCTACCCCAATTTAATAGTCCCTAGCTATATTAAATATCAGTTCTCGGAGTCCTTAGGCAGCATGACCAACTTTGAAACATGCTAAATGTATGGAGAACATCATATTAGGGAAGGGTGCGCAATACCCCAAAGAGTTTATGAAAAAGGTCTTGAAGTCTGAGCTCATATTTGGAGCAAAGAAAGACTTTGAACAAATGGACCTACCAACTTCCTATCTGCTTTATTGCAGATGGGTAGCCCAGTCACTAATGTTGTGACAGCTTGTTTGGCATCAGGCTCCTTTCTGTTTTTTAAAGATTCTTTCAGTTAAAAAAAATAAAACACAAAACTAGCAAACTGCAGAACAAAACATTCTCTCCTGCATTGTTTTTATTTTTGTAAAAAACTTTAGGCAATGAACTGGTTATATAGACATTCTTAAAAATAAAAATGAGGGATGCCTGCTTTCCAATGCTTTGTTTCAAAGTATAGGAAGGAAGGAAGAAAGGAAGGAAGGAAGGAAGGAAGGAAGGAAGGAAGGAAGGAAGGAAGGAAGGAAGGAAGGAAGGAAGGAAGGAAGGAGGATCATTTGTAACAGTAGGAAATATTCTGGAGGACTAGAAATTCATTGTCTTGTATTCTGCTCCAATTCCGTTGTGATCAGTCACACTTTCAATGACAGCCAATTTGGGAATAGAAATTGCCTCCTTCAGTGAAATTTGAGACAAGTCTAGTGCCAGAAGACGGGAGAAAGGGAAATATTCTTGTCTCCAGAAAAGGAAGAAAAGAGGATTTAACTCGTCACAGAATTTGCTATTGATAGTGGGAGGTAAAACTCTGAAACATATTATTAAGCAATCTTTTTTGGGAGCATGTATTTGGCAGAAGTCATGGTTAACCAACTTGATCCCAATTTTTGAAAGTTTAATTGATCACAGGTGTGCTACTGTTAAATGGATGTAAAGTTTGCTGAACAACTGTACCCAATAAATAAATGTATATCAGTGACTCTACAACAGTCTGGAAGAAGTGATGAATGGTATACTGCAAGAGGCCATTCTAGACTCTTCACTGTTTCATATATTTATAAATACTTGAATGAGAAGTTAAATAATAGGATTATTAATGCGTAAATGACACAAAGATTGGGGAGGGAGGTAGCAAACAGTTAAGAGGATATCATCCAGATCCTTATTTCAATAACAAAAATCAAACATATGAGAATAAGAAACATGAGAAAAGAACTACTAACTACTAAATCAAAGGCTGAGCAAGCATTCATCATTGGTGTGATGCAGCTGCGAAAAAAATTGTAAGCTGTATCATTTTATTTATACACAGACACACACACACGTGTGTGTGTGTGTGTGTGTGTGTAAAGAGGAGTAATCATCCTATACATTCTTCATTGGTCAGGCCACACAGAACGTTACATCTAGTTTGGTTACTAGTTTAGGAGAAACAGACAAACTGCACCATTATGGAGGAAAGCAACCAAGATGAAAAGGAACCTGTAAGGAAGTATGAAAAACAGTTGGAGGCACTGAATGTATTTAGCCTGGAGAAGGGAGGAATGAGGGGGATATACAATATAAGTTTTCATAATTCTTCTCTGCTGTGTTCATCACAGTTTGGATATTGTTGGTAGCAAAGTGGCTTTTCAGTACCAACATTACTCATATGGCTTTCACACAAGTCTATTCCTGACTATGCAAAGTTGTCTCCATTTCACAAATGAAAAAGAAAAACTGGTTGTTGCCTCTTTTAAACAAGAAAGATTGAGATACCATTCCCAATTTTTCACAATTAACCTGAAGAATTGCAACACTGTTTGCAACAACCTATGCTTTATGACAAAACTCACAATTATAGATCAAGCAAATAAGATGTTTGTGTACTGTCCACAACTTATATTTGATCAACTGAGTTCACACAACACAGTACCATATATTAGCCAATCTCATTGTAGCCTTGCATATTCTGTGAATCCAGCTTGTGCAGTTATAGTTATAGCCTCCTTTATAAGTCAGGGCCAAAAAACTAGATTAAGTACATCACAAATAAGTGAAATACTTTATGTAAACATAATAATACACCCCAAAAAATCATTCAGAAAGACCCCTAACAATCCATGATCTTTATAGATTCCATGTCAAATCATTATCAAGTTGATTAATCCTTGCAGTTGTTCTCCTGCCAACATTCAACATTGAATCCTCTGAAGTAGATCTTTAGGCAGCAAAATGGCATCCCAAAAGACAAATCTTAACTTTCCATGGAATTTAGTGTTGCTTTTAAATTGAAAGTTAAGATACAGGAGGGGAGAATAATGAGCAGTTGGGGAATTGAGAGGAAGCATCCCAGTAATAAAATTCTTCATAATTCCTCTGGATTTAGGCTTTTTTTGTTGAGAAATACCTGGTAGAACAAAAATTGAGCAGAATTTCAATAGAGTCAATTTTCTTTTCTTTTGTTTTACCCCTCTCTGATTACATGCAATAACTTTTGTTGATCCTCATCCTGAACCTTAATACATTGCAAGGCTGAATCACAGGGTTGAAAATAGGCTGTAGAGTATGTCGGGCCTTGGAGAAAATTTAGCTTTCAGGTTTTTCTCTTTCAGTCAGAAGTTAGGCCAGCATTTAAGAGGTATTTAATTTTGCAATTTGTGCTTTCATAACCAGGTTCACCATTAAGCAAGCTATTTAGGGTGTATCAATAGAGATTTTTCTGGCAGGGATTCAAGATGCAAGGGTGGCATTCTTGTTAGTGGTATCACAGCCTTATTTTGAATTCTGCAGATTTTTGCTGGGTAGGAGGCAATAGCACAACAGCTGTGAGAAATCTTAAGTATGTAATCGGTGGCCTTTTGTTCAGCAGTCAAAAAAGTCTTTCCTTGCCTCCCACTTTGGCACCAAAGCATTAGAAACAGTTGCCCAGATACCTACAAAACCTTCTGCAATTTTGCTATATGACAAAAAGAAAGGGGAGGCTCTGCTTTTCTCTTTAGTGGGTGATTCCCTTTTTGTCTCAGTAAGCTCCAAAGGACCAATCTGAGCTCGCATCTGAAAGGAAGAATACTAATTGTCAGGAAGCAATCAAAAACTATAAAAGATGACTGAGAAGTCTTCCTTCCATTTTCTGTCAAAGAGGACTCTTATTATAATGGAAGAAAGGCACTTCAACACAGTATTCAAGTGGGATCTCATCAGGAACGTTGTTTGTAGAAAGCACTGGTGAAATTGCCAGATCGAAGTGAAAGAAATTGAAAACCCAACACTTCATAGCATAGCTGTAATGCCTTGCATCAGTGAGGTGTGTTTGTCCATCTTTTTTCTCTTCTTCTTCAATCATGGTAAATGCAATACCAGCAATTAATTAATCTGTTAATCTGATCACAGAAATCTCACAGAACAGTCTGATGCATGTTTATTTGGAAGCAAACCTAAGTGCACATAGTAAGGCTGCCTGTTAAATAAGAGTACATAGGTTGATGAAAACAACCATTTTTTTTCTCATTTCCATATGCATCAAGTGAAAAACAGATTCTGTTCTATCTAGCTTGATCTGCAGTAAAACAAATGGAACATTTTCCACTCCTGTTTCAGTTCATGGAAAGATCTTGCCACTTAATCTGTTAGTCTATTGCACTTTTTCTAAGGATTTCTAAGGGTTTGATATTAAAATATCAGTGGTTATATCTTTCAGCATTAATAAAACTTGGTGAAGATATTTTTTTTCTATAGTAGAATATTCTATAGTCAAAACAATTTCAAAAGATATGCACCAGCAAATTCTCACACTGAAAAAGAATCTTATTTGAAGTTCACTTAAAAGGGCAATTATTCTTGATGTGGTATTGTAATTGAATTGGCAATATAATGGAAGGCCAAATTGCTTTGCAAAGTAATATAGATAGAATCTTACATAAGTTGAATTGAGGAAATATGTGAAGTCATCTATTGTCCCTATTGGATAAATCAGCCAATGTTACCCATGGATATTTCTCAAGAGATGTTTTGCTTTTTTGCAATTGTTCTACAAATAGAATACTATTTAAATAGTATAGAATTAGCTTTGTTTTAGATTGTAAAGAGAATCATAATATCGAAGTTTTGCCCATGTTTTTTAAAAAACATTTTACATTAAAGAGCATATACTTTTTTCTGGGCTATGAGTTTCTTACATTGATGGAGATTTGTGTTGAAATACAGATGTTGAAAAATCTAAAATTGCATTTAACCTTTTGTATACAACAGCATCAGATTCTGCTGCCATCTACCATATTTTGAGTAATATTTCAAATCAGCTGTGTGCAATTTTATATTGCTTATAACTATAAAATTGTGTCCTTTGTATGGGATTCTGGCCGGTCTTATGTTTGATCTAAGTTAACAATCTAACATTTTAGAATTTAGGTTCATCTTCAGTGATGTGGTTTTGAGTATTTTAGAATTGTATGTAACTGTGAAATGTTACAAGCTACAACACTGTCATATCCCTCTATGTCTTGTGAACAAAAGGATCAACATTACTGTAAACAGCGTACCATGTCATGTATTTATTATACATTTTACTATCTTTTTTTGGAAGCTTTAATTTTAGTAACCAATGGCATCTCTTTCAGGAGCAATTTCAACCAAGTCTTATCCTGATCATTCCAGCAAAAAATTTGATCATTTCTCTTTAGTGAACACTATTAGCTCATATTTTGGGACTGTCTTGCCTGAACTTCCTTCAAATCATGCCATAACATTTCAGTGAAAGAAAGATCATGATTTTGCCTCAGTCATTCCAAAATGTGAATTCTTTTCAGCCATAGTTGTGTTGCATGACCCACATTGCTTTAAGAGTTCAGATATTTTGCATTCTCCTATAAAATTCGCTGGTAGGATTCAGAATCCAGTCCCTGATCCTAAAGCTACAAAGTATCCCCAAATTATGATACTCTCACTAATTTAGTTCATGGTTGGAAACATTAGGTTCTTTTCTTTGACTTCTGTGTTTCTCATTAACTGTTCAATGCATGAGGAGGCTCAATTTATTTGCTATTACCCATACCTTCTCAGCAACCTCCTGGGGAATTGCACACTTTACTCTTGGGGTGAATTTTTTTGGTTGACTGTTCTTGTAAAGAGTTAACAATAATGTTTCATTTTCTGCATTTCTATATGTGTGACCATGGATTGCTTGAGGCTAAAATATGGTGTAGTAATTAAGGTGTGGAACATACCAAAGAATTCAAACTCAAATCCACAATTAGCCATGAAATTTCACATGCCAACTTTGATTTAGTCAATCTTAGCCTAATTTACCTCACTCAGTTGTTCTTGTGAGGAAAATTGTGTATACTATATTGAATTCCTGAACAAATGTATGACTAATTTAAATGGCAATAATTTTGTAACATCTATCATCCTGATAACCAGTAATCTTTTTCTGAATTTGGTAGAGATTTTGATCAAGGCATGATTCATTTCCATAAGTCCATGAGCTTGTTTTCAAAGACCTTTCAAACCCAGACCTGATTGTTATCTCTTTGAGAGCTGAACATTTATTTTGTTAACTTCCTCAAACAAATGACTCTGGGTGCTTTACGACAATGTAAAGACCAGCCTGAATCCCCTCTATTACTTAAAAATCATATACATAGTGGCGAATTTGCCAATCTTGGTGTTCTCTGGCAAATGTCAAATGTCCTGCATGGTGTTGGGCTGTAAGCACAACCCCCACCTGTGAACGTCAGGCCCTCATACCACCCTCATGGAGTCTGTTTCTGACTGTTTTGAGCAGCCACATGTACATTTGTGGCCCACTGGAAGTCATTTTGCAGGGCTCTGGAAGTGCTCCTCCTGTTCCTCCTTGCACAAAGGCGGAGGTAGTGGTCCTGATGCTGTGTTGTTGTCCTCCTATGGCCTCCTCCATGTCTCCTGATGCACTGGCCTGTCTCCTACTCGCGCCTCCATGCTCTGGACATTTTGCTGACAGATACAGCAAACCTTCTTGCCACAGCTCACATTGATGTGCCATCCTGGATGAGCTGCCCTATCTGAGCCACTTGTGTGGGTTGTAGACTCCGTCTCATGCCACCACTAGAGTGAAAGCACCGCCAGCATTCAAAAGTGACCAAACCACCAGCCAGAAAGCATAGGAACTGAGAAGTGGTCTGTGGTCACCACCTGCAGAACTACTCCTTTATTGGGGATGTCTTGCTAACTGCCTCTGCTTTCCACCTGTTGTCTATTCCATGTGCACAACAGCATGTGAAATTGATTGTCAATCAGTGTTGCTACCTAAGTGGACAGTTTGATTTCACAGAAGTGTGACTGACTTGGAGTTACATTGTGTTGTTTAAGTGTTCCCTTTATTTTTTTGAGCAGGTATATTCAAAATAAGATATGGCACAATAATAGTGCTTCTTGGGTTTGTTCAACATCTATTTATTAATTTATTGATAATAAACTCTGCTATTTTAGGTTTTCGTGCTGCAGGAATATGGATTATTCTAAACAGCTCATAAACATTCCTTATTCTTTAGCCTAAATGTGAGTTTTCCTGCTGCAAGCTGAAGATATCTGGAGATACCTTCCAACATTCTATGATCAGGAAAGTCCTTGTTTTCAGTACTGGTTTGGGGCATTTAAACTGATGGACTTTAAGCCACAATAGTTTTTATTATACCAAATATGTTAAGTTTTTAAGGTGTCATAAAACAATTGGATTTTTAATTCACTTATTTTTAATGACAGTGTTGTTCTGAGTTGCATTATTGTTAGCTAGTCTAAGAATTATCCTTGAACAAAAAACTGTAAAAGAAGTGGAAATATAAGTTTTTCAAAGATCCCAGTTATTCTTACATTTTATAGGTAAATACTCTATCCATTTTAAGTTAAAATGTAGTAATGTATAATAAGTAATCCAAGAAGAGCCTATTTCTTATACTGTATAATGAAAATCGTGGCAAGTAATAGAACAAATACATTTATTACTATAAGATGATATAAAATTATTTTTACTGGGTACTTTGACCAAAATCCATAATTGTTTTTTAAAGATTCAAATATGTTGAGTGCAATAACAAGTTCTTTTTAAAAAACCTGGATCTTTGGAACCTAGAAAAAAAAACTGTAAGGTTTTCTTGGAAGTTTCATTCATTTTATCAAAATCTTTATTATATAGCTCCATAAAACCAACACAGGATAATTTTACTCAGAGTCATGATAGACTGGGGCAGCCTATATATTTCATAAAAAAATATACTAGAATTAAATATCAAAACAAAAACACTTTTAAGAAAAAAATCTAGTTTATTGCACTTATCTGAAAGCTTATGGGAAAAACCACAAGACTATGGAAGTAAAACTATAATGGTAAACATTTCAGACTGTTAGAAGATACAAAAGAACTCATTGGGCTTAGAAGAGTTGTCAACACCAATTCATATTGATGAATCAAGCCAATCACACTATTTTGCACTGTATAAACATCTAGCAAACTGAGTAATTAATGAAAGAGGGGTGCATTTTTAAAAGTGTTATTCTGTTTATATACATGCAAACATTCATACATATTTTTGGGTGCACACAAATGCAAGTGTGTCATTTTTTCATTATTAGAGTATGAATATTTGTCCAAAAATGCACCATGGGGCCACTCACTCCATTTGCTCAAAATTTCTGGACTTCAGAGAAGTGATGACATTGGAATCCCAGTTGTCAAAGGACTTCTAAAGTAATACAGCAATTGAACTAGGAATAGATGGACAGCTAGTTAGTTACAAAAATCCTCAGAGGCTGACTCAAATAGATGAGATCTCAGAATAAAACAAATGTAGCTACTTGGTCACTCCAAAACAAAAGAATCAACCAAGAACATAGCATTGATCATACAAGTGTTGCTGCTTATAAGTAACTCTATGGTGCCAAAATTAGTTCTTATGTGGAAAATCCATTGATACAGGGTTGTATCAGGCAGTTTTAGAAAGAAAGAAAAAAATCTCATAATCTCCACCCAGGTTCATCCAGTATCACTTCAGTTAGCTCATTTGCAGATTCAATAATAGTTGCTTCAAATATTCAGCTCTCACATAAATATACTTATATATTAAAAAGTACTATAAATGAAAACCATTGAGATTATGTTTTGTTTTACAGTGTTCTTAAGAAATTCAATAATTATGACACATAAGCTGCAGTGATCAGTTAAATTATATATTTAAGCATCTCTGCTGTAAACATTTTAAATATAAGACATTGCAAGGTTTAGCTAATGTAGCTAAAATTTCCTATTATAAAGGCAAATCCTGATGCATACTACAACTTTAGTTTTGGGATAAGCTTCTTTAGTATTATACTTAGATTTGATTATAAATTATGGTACAAAAGGAAATACAGAATCTACCTTGAACACAGGCTTAATTCTGTCAGGCTAAATGTGGTACTGAATCTCATCCACGGAGCCACCCTCATTTTATTGAAATGGCTTATAATGTTGTGTTTAGCTCTCATAGAACAAAATCTTGAATTGTTTGGAAAAACATGTAAGGCAAGTTCCCCCAACCAGAAGCCCTCCAAGATACCTTACAACCAAAATGTCCACAAGTCTCCATCAACATGTTACACATGGCTGGGAATTTGGACAGTTATAATCTCATTTCACAAGAGACTCAAACTTCGGGGAAAAATAAGGGGAATGCTTATTAATGCTTTTAGCCCAGTTAATCAGAGCAAAAAAATTCAATAGAGCTCTGAAAGTTATAATGAAACTTTAATCTGAGCACTGTGCAGCTCTTTCCACTGAAAAAAAATACAATATTTTATTCTTTTCTATTAAAGGCATACCCATTTTTTCCTAAGAGATTAATATCCAAGATAAAAACTAAATAGTATTTTTCAGCAGCTGAGAAATAGGTAATATAACAGAAATTCTTCCTATATAGTACAGACATTAGCTTGCATGCTACAGCAAATTCATTTTGCTGTTAATGAAGTTAAACTGATACATTATAGTCAAAGTACAACTTCTAGAATAAAGATAAGTTCACAATTTCTTTAAGCTGCATTGCCTGCCTCACCTGAGATATACTGAACAAGACATTTCACTAAACAATTTGAGGACTACTGTATAAATTAGTCTCCTATATCTCAAAAAGATAATGTTATAAAATGTTTGTGGCTTCAAAAGCTTGGCATTTCCCAAGTGACAGGATTTCCAAGGATGTGTTCTTACTTATTTACTGTTATTCACTTTATATCACTTCCCACTCATCCTCAAAATCATCAGAATGAAACGATATAGAAGCATCACTGTGTTTCTGCATGTTATGAGAATGCTGGAATGTCTTTGTGAGGCGGTGAATGAGATTTCCTGCAGAACCAATTGCCCATAATTCATCTAAATGTGTAACTGGGAAACAGAAACAGCAAATTAGTTTTAGTATACAACATAGAAAAACAAGTGACTCAAGAAATCTAATTTATCTCCAACCAGAAAAATTTAAGGCTGAATTATATTTTAAAATACGGCCATTGAAATCAATGGGATTTGTGGTCAGCATTAACTTTTCTCATTGATTTAATGTCTTTGTACTAACAAAAATAACAATGGAGTATTATTTGGATACCATTGAAACTGACAAAATCCCCACCAATCAATTACAAAAGGCAGCTGCTGTATTTGGAACAGCTGACATTCTGCGATGCTACCTTTAATACCAGAAAGCAACATTTGCCTATCCTAGGTCCTTGGTAAGGACTGGAAAGGTGGATAAAAATACCAAATTCAGTCTGAAAATCAGGCTGAGTGTGCAACCAACCAACAACAAATGAAACTTGTAAACTAATACTGGAGAAAGAAACTTAGTCTCATTTTCTTTCCAACTTTGTCTAAATTAAAAAATAAATAGAAAACAGAAAAAGTGCAATGATTCAGTTGAAAGTAGTTGTTAGAATAGAATTTGCTTGATGTCACTTTGTGTACTGATATCTGTTTGCATGATTTGTTTTGGTTGTGAATGGCTCATGTGTTCTACAGTAAGAAGTTAAGCCAATGGCACTTTGTTATTCCAAATGGAAATCAAAACAATTAAATGTGATCTCTTTAAGGCTGTCTGGGGGATTTAAAATCTAGCTGTAGAGAGGAGTTGTGTGAAATTAAGATCAGATTGATAAGAATAGCTAGTATATTTCACCTTTTTGATCCTGAATAAATATAATTCCTGCTATTATCCCCCCAAATAATATGCTAATAGGGGGAGGGAGGGAGATAGAGATAGACTCACCTGCCAAACAAGAAACATTTCCTGGAATCTTCTTCCAATAATCACCTGCAGGATTTTTATCTGTGATGCCATATCGCCGTGCTACATCTCCATTTGGACAACGTGCCCATACAGTCTTCATGCTTATTACCAACTCACTTGCCTGAAGCCCTAAAAGCCAGGACATTTGAGGTATAAACTTTGAGATGGATACTATGCATAATGTCTTCAGAAGAAACAAATCATTAGAATAAAGGAAAACAAAGCATTACAAAAAGGGTAGCTTCATACATTTTTTATCTTCACAGCTAAGAACTGTGTGTACGCTCCATGAAATATTTGAGTCCATTTATTTCTTTTTAATCTACAGGGCCTCACAACATCTTGTGAGGAGTGCCACAATTTAGGATGTTGGAAGAGAAAGGAGGTTTTGTTACGTAATCAGACAAAATGTGTTATAAAGATTTAATTAAATTAATTAAGATAGGTCCAAGCATTGGCAATACAGTCTTCAACTTACAACAGTTCATTTAGTGACTATTCAAAGTTACAATGGCATTGAAAAACGTGACATGACTGTTTTTCACAGTTACCACCTTTGCAGCGTCTGCATGATCATGTGATCAAAATTCAGATGCTTGGAAACTGGTTCATATTTATGACCGTTGCTGTGTCCCAAGGTCATGTGATCACCTTTTGCAACCTTCTGAAAAACAAAGTCAATGGGGAAGCCAGATTCACTTAACAACCAGGTTATTAACCTATTAGCTGCAAAGATTCATTTAAAAAACTGTGGCCAGAAAATTCGTAAAATGGGGTAAAACTTATTTAACAAATGTCTCATTTAACAACAGAAATTTTGGGTTCAATTGTGGTCATAAATTGAGAACTACTTGTACACAAGTTACAACCAAAATATATATTTGTTAAGTAATCTTACCTGGAACCTGGTCCCAATCTGTGCCTACTGGCATCTCCTCTGTAATTCCAGTGCGCACATGAACATTCCATTTGTTGTCAATGGCCCACAGACTCTGATCATTAGGACTGGAGTACACTCTGATCAAGTGAACTCCAGCTGCCTACAAAAGTAAAACATATTGTTTGATGTTATAACCCTATTTTGTGAATTGGCAAAGTAACTGAAAGAAGGAAAAAAAAATAAATGGATCAAATTAGTCAATTCTGGAAAAAGAAAATCTCAATGTCACTGAAATAAGTAGTTATATGTCTATATATTCAATGCAATTTCAGTAAGTTCAATTTTACCCCTCCACCAATAAGCATGCACAAATGGTAAAAGAGGAGAAAATTATTAGAAATTTCAACTAGTACAAAATAAAACTATGTTTAGGGAAATCAACGGTTCAGAACATGGATCACAAATTTTGTGCAAGTTATATTACTTATATTACTTTTCTAACCCAATCCAAAGGTTTTTTTATATGTACATATATTTATGGGAATAACAGCCATAAAATACAACCCAAAATCTAGCAGTTAAATATTGTTTATAATTAGTGAAATAAATAAATGAAGACATAGGACAATGTGTAAGTGAATAATATTTGTAGAAACTAAGAATATATCCATAAAACATTAATATAAAATTAGCCCAGTCCTTTAACATATCATTAAATCTAGTCATATAGACCACCTATTACTCCATCTTGCCAACCTGACGTATTTACCTGTCAATTTCAAAAGATATTGCTTGAATTTTAAATAGTGCCTTCAGTCTTCAAAATCTTTCCAAATTTAGAATTCCTTTTCTGAGATATGGGTATTTCCCATTTATGTTAAGCTGATTAAATTATTGTTGTTTTGGCCACAATTTATGGAATCAGTTATTTTTAAGATGCCATTTTGTAACTTTTACAAATTATTTGATGCATACTGTTGTATAAATCACCTTTTTAGATTTATGGAGACCTTCCTGGTATAGTTAGCATTGATGAAACACAATTTTTATTGGCATGTTCCATCTTATCTGAAAACCAACTAACTAGGAAAGTTGGTTCTATGCATTTAATTCATGAAATTATGTTTATAATGCCTTCAATCATATACAGAGTTCCATCAGTGTTCTGACTGCATTAGCCTCCATTACCTTTTTGTTTCTGCATTACTATTTTGCACAGCAAACCTGAAAAGGGCACACAAGTTTTCATCAACTCTATTCAACTGAGACTCCAGAGGTACAGGTAACCCCAACACTGTTTTTTGCTTTTTCCCAGGGATGAAAGACAAAGTGACTCTCCCCAGCTAGCTTTTATACCCAAGGCATGACTAGAACTCATATTCCCCCAGTTTCTAGCCTAGCATCTTTAATCACTATATCAAACTGGTCTCTAATTATATTCTAGCAGAAATAAAATGTATAGCTTGATCTGATAGTCCAAATTCAAGTCTGGATTTCCAGTATCCTTCATCACTCACCATTATCACTCAGTGTTTTTCATTTGCTTTATGAACCATAAAGCTACCTTAAACCTTATTTATATATGACAATGAAGGAACTAACATTAAAAAGCAGAATGATTTAAGTGTTACCTGCTTTTCTACCTATTCTTAAGTTCAAGTTCTGATTAATTCTGTATTATCACTTAAATTATGTTTCCAAATAGCTAATTCCTCCTTTTTAAATGCAAAGGAGCTTTAAAGGGGGAGAAAAGTAGACAACCTATTTAATCCTTTCTTTTAATCACAAAACAACTTAATCTCTCTTTTATAACTGAGAATATGAATGAAAGCCACATGATCAGAAGTTCAACTATTTAAAAAGCATACAATTGAAGGTCACCAAGAATATAGCCTCCTTCTTGCAGTTTACTACTTGTGCCTGTCTATTCCAATTTTATCCTCTTTAGTAGAAAGAAATATCATTATTATTTCATCCTTTAAACATATCCAAAACAGAGGTCAGCAATTTTCTGAATGGAGGCTGCAAAGCATTCCTCTGCATATAGATCACCGGAATGTGGTAATTTTGGATCAGTTTTGAGGACAACTTTAAGAGCAAGAATGGGAACGGTAACCCTCTGGGAAGTATTTCTTACATTCCCATACTTCAACAGCTAAAATTAATGCCACCAATATTCAGTAATAAAATAGTCAGATTTTAGTGGTGCAATGTTGGATTATTGAGAGAGCTCTGCCACTTAGATACATAGATCCCACTAAAATTAACCATTCTGCGACTGAGAAGCTGGGGGAGGATTGCAACTGATGTGCATAAACAGCTCTGAGTGACAAGTTGTTTACCTCTCTTTAATGTGTTCTACATTTAAATATGGTGTTGCTCAAATAAGGCCATATTTGCATTAAAATCTATACATAAATTATTTTATTATGAATATCAATATTGAAGACACTGAAGCCTGACATTAAAAAACTTGTGGGGGGGAGGGACATGTTTTGGCATGTTTTGGTGTCAAGCCAGGTAAATCAGGACTTTAAAGATTTATTGCAAGCTTAAGCTCTCTACAAGAATCTGAGCCAAAAATCTGGTCAAAATGTAGGAAATGTAGAAAACGTAGGATTCTTTGTACAGCATAATTCTAGCATTCATCATCCATTTGCTATATGACAATCAGAGCCATTCTTGATATAAGCATACCAATGATGGAATTGTTTCTTTGTTTAATAATAGCTAGCACCTAGTTAGTTAGCTTTTAGTACAATTAAAGATCTATTGATTGACTTTTGGCAGAACTTATACTACAGTATTAGCACATCTCAATTTTTTAAATCCTGTTTTATGGCTGTATGTTTCAAAATGTTGTATTGTTTTAAATTTTTAGTGGTTTAATTTGTCAGTTTTATTACCACAATTTGGGATTATTTTTAAAGAAAAGCAAGCTAAAATTTTGTACCAATAAAAAATTAATAGCAGAGATTAGTAACATATATAAATATAGCAAGTAGGCAATTAAATAGAAGATAAAATGAGTGAGAATAAAACCAGCTGCTAAAGGTATTAGTAGTTTCACTTGATAAAAATACAATTTGCAGCTCCATCAGACTTCCAGAAGAGTACTGCCCAATTGCTGCTATAATGAGAATATTCCCTCATTGACCTTATCCTGCAATCTCATTTTACATACTTCATGTTCAAAGTAGAACTCGGGTGCCCTAAGGAAAATTTACTCTGAACACGTGCTCCCACTGACACATGCATATCATCTTAAAACCTTTTCATAGATCCAAGCTCTACTCTAGGGATGAAGGTATTCATCTAACCTTTCTACTTTATTTAGATTTTTTAAAAAAGGTGAGTTATTCTATTTACCCTAACATCATAGGCTGGTGCATTTGCCTCTTTTTTAGGCAGAAAGTTGTTTAAGAGGGATTGGGAAAACAACTGTTTATACCGATGGTATGCTTCAACAACAGAATTGTTAATACAAACATCATCAGGTCTTAAAAATCTTAGATGTGAAAGATGTTGCATGTCCTGTTCACTTAAATATTCCTGTTTACTTGAGCATTCTCTGAGATTTGGGTCCAGTCTGTTAAAAGTTTATTCTCAGAGTATAACTCATATTTCAGTTTTCTTTCCCTGCTTAAGATTTTCTTTCCTATGCAAATAAATCATGATCTTCATGTTCTCATACTGAGGCTTATATAGAAGGGGGAGGAGGGAATCCCACACTGAAAACAGCATCATTTATCCCTTCTCCCTATATAGGGTAACAAGTGTTTTTTTAAGTATCATCTTTATCTTGTTTAACACTGGGACTGCCCCAGCTTTCATCTCAATGGCTCTAATTGCCAATTCATTTGTTAATTATAATAGTTCTGTAATAATGAGATATTCTGTTTAAATTTTTACCACCACCACCACCACCCCGGACAAATTCCTGCAGTTTTCTGGCAAGCAGAAATCCTTCCTGGGGCTGTGAGTGTGTGGCTAGTTTAAGGTCATCCAGCTGGCTTTATGCTTAAAGTGAGCCTTATAGTCTCCCAGCTTCTAGGCTAATGCCTTAACTATTGTAATTATTAATTCATTTTTTTTATTTTTATATTTTTGTAACAATGAGAGATTATGTTTAAAACTTTAGCCCTAGGCAATAATCAGATGAAGGCTTCTATTGCTTAAGGCTATCCAATTAACCCCTACATAAAGCAGTAGAAATCATAACATAATATTATAATGTAATATTCAATATTGTATCATTTTCTGATTAAGGCAATACTGACAGAAAAAGGAGCTTAGATTTTCAGTTAAAATAATCTCTGCATTTCTTGAAAAACCTGCCTGTTCAAGAGAATTCTAATCTTCAGTGTAATACAGCATGATCTAGATCAGTGGTCGCCAACCAGTGGGCTGTGGCCCACTGGTGGTCCATGAGAAAATTTTGGTGGGCCACAGAGAAATGTCCCCCCAAAGCAATTAAGCCAGGTTGTGCGGGAACACAAGGCTGCGCCACCCACATGGCCCGCCCGCCCACTGGCCCTCACCCTTCGGCTGAGCGCAAACCTGCAAAAAGCAGCACAGCTCTCGCTGGCCAGGATGAGATAATGGTGCTGTTGCAGCAAGAGGGGGCTGGCAGCACAGGCGGGCTGAAGCGGTGATGGAGATGGCTGGAAGGTGCAGGAGCGCCTCGCTACTTGCATTTGCACGGCACTCTCGCACCTTCCAGCTCGTCTCTCCTGGCTTGGGCTTTTACTCAATGGCCACAGATTGTAGGGATGGCCTGGGGCAGGAAAACTACCGGCTGCTGGTGGTGGGAGGGGGCACAGGGGGCAAGTCTGCACTCACCATCCAGTTCAGAGGTCCAGAATTGGGGGGGGCAGTTTTCTCATCCCTCTCATCCCTCTGCTTTACTGCCCCCCCGCCCCCAATCGCTGCCCAAGGATAAGGTGAAAAGTGAGGAAAAGTGAGCAGAAACATAGCTCTCGTTGGGGCAAAATATCTGAGATTGAAGAAGGTACAGACAAGAGCAGACGGAAGCTGCTGCCTTTGAAAAGTGCTCCTTTCTGTTGCCTGTGCCTTCCCCAATCTCCGCTATTTCACCCCAGCAAGAGCTATGTTTCTGTTCGCTTCCTTTTCTTGTGCTTTCCCCAGACAGTAATGGCTGGGGCTGGGGAGGGGGCAACAGAGACATCATGGCTGCTCCCCCCCCTCAGCAAGCCAGGCCTGGAGGAATGCAAAGAATTGCTGGCGAGCGTGAATAAATGTGTGTTGAAAATGCCAACACGTTTCCAGAGCGCTCTCCTCTGTCCCGAAGTAGGATTGAGTGGGGAGAAGGGAGCAGGGGGAAGGGTAGGAGGAAAAGAGAAGCCCCGCTGGCTTTCCTTTGGCATGGAGCGGGGTGGGGAGACCAAATGTCCAGACCAAAAGAGTGCCGGGTTAATTGGATAGCCTTAAGCAACCAGCCTGTTTGTGTAGGCGAGTGCTCAAGGTTTTCTGGGCTTGACACCTCCCCCCTTTGGCCTCCACACGGGGGGGGGGGGCTTGTCTGCTTGGAAGCAGCGAGAGAAACCTGGAGCTTAGCCTCGGGAAATCCTCTTCTTGTGTGGAGTTCGAAGGAGGGGTGTTGCCTGGTTATTAGGAGCCCGTCTTCTTCAGTGTTTCCAGCCCAACCTTCCTTCCATCCCCCAACTCCAGGCAGCCATACCTGGCAAAGGAGGGGGAGGTTTCCTCTGACTTGGGAGAGAAATGAAATGACAGTAGGCCAGACTTTTTTTGGGGGGGGGGGGGCCTCTGTTTTTCTTCCATTTGAGAGGGAGCTGGTTCCTCCCCATCCAGATCTTCCCAGCCACCAGGCAACAAATATACATATACATATACATATACATATACATATACATATACATATACATATACATATACATATATATATATATGTTTTCTTAGGCTTTCGCGGGTACTTACATGTGTGCTGTTTAGCTTCCTTCGGGTATTATCCCACGTCATTGTAGTTCTGTTAAAGTTGTAGCAACGTTT
>BLBF01000005.1:5448034-5489649 GCA_015471245.1 Laticauda colubrina
AGATAGATAGATAGATAGATAGATAGATAGATAGATAGATAGATAGATAGATAGATGTAGATGTAGATGTAGATGTAGATGTAGATGTAGATGTAGATGTAGATATAGTATTCAGCTTCGTTTGGGTAATTTCCCACATCATCATAGTTGTGGTTTTAAAGTTGTAGCAACGTTTCGGCAGAATCTCATCTGCCATCATCAGGCTTCTGTATTGTGTTCATATTGTGTTCTGTATTCATATTGTATACTGTATTGTCTTCTGTATTGGGTTTGACGAACACAATACAGAAGCCTGATGATGGCAGATGAGATTCTGCCGAAACGTTGCTACAACTTTAAAAGCACAGCTAAAAGGACTTGGTAAAATACCTGAACAAAGCTGGACAGCATATATACATATGTATATGTATATGTATATGCATATGCATATGTATATCTAAATTGCTGAAATAGCTCAAAAATTGTTCAAATTGCTTTTTGCATTTAACTTAAATTGAGAAGAGAAATGGTTTTCCTGCCAGCTCTATTTCATGTACTACAAGGAAGGGCCCTTCAAATGTCTGGAAATTTTTTTGAGGGAGTAAAGGTATGAAAAAGGAAGGGGAAGAAAATGATAGTTTTTATTTTGATTAAGTCATTTTAAATGTGTTAACCTTAATGATCCGTATATTATTTTAAACATATGAAGTGTGTATATATGAACAAAGTGCTTTAAGCACAAGATATATTAATCAATAATGACATGGTATTTTTGCAAATGATACTGATTGGATTCAGAACTCTAAACAGTATTATATACCATAGTAACCATTAAGAAAATAAAAATTCCTCTGCTATTATGGCCATAGTACTTGCATTTCTAAAAGGAAAGAAAGAAAATAGGCTTAATTTATAAATCCCAAGAAAAAGTTCTGTCAAAGTACAGTATATAGTGAATTATATAAATGGTATGGAACTGAATTAGCATAGATAATTGGCTATTTTTGAGATTCTTGAAAACCAGTGTAGAAAATCAAACTTTCAATCAAATATAGCTGGTGATTTTAAAATGTGCAGTTTTCATAAAATAGACTAGCCAGCTTGCTTATAATTTTAATAAAAACAGAATGGGTTATCATGTCATAAAATCCTAGTTACTCCCTGTATGACATTTCCTATTCTCAATTTATCAACAATACAAACAAGATGGAAAACAAATGTATTATATTATATTTGTTTTCACATGGGAGAAAGCCATCCTATAACCATCACCTTTGAAGGGAATAGATCACATTCTTAATAATGAGCCTCCATTTAATTACCAATTATTTCCCAAGCCAGATTCATCAGCAGAGGTAAGAAACTTGAGAAAATTTAAGCAAAATGACACTAGGTTATAGATTTATGATTTGTTTCAGTATGGCCAGCAGAACGTAATTTTGGAGTGTAAAACGAGTAAGCAAATGTCTTCATTGGCAAATTGATTTGTAAGTTAGGAAATACATCAAATGGGGAAAATTAAACTTGCAGGGCTTCATATTTCAAAGAAATCCTAGACTCTATCTGCACATCATCTCCATCACTGTGAATATGATACAACACAATCTCAGTCAAAATGACTGAGCTATTCATTGATTTGGCTATTCAATATAGCCAAAACGGTTCAGTACAAACTATTTGCAGGTTAAACAGTAGATTAAAGCTAGCAAATTTTGGCACATTATTTATTTAGATAAGATAATGTTGCATTTTCAAATTTACATGGAATAGCGCCAGGTGTTATTATATAACCACATTTTAATTCTGGAAAATAAAACAATTGCTTGTTCACCAAGATTTGTTTTATTTGCTTTGTATTGTTATTTGGCAAGAAAGCAAAATCTTATTTCATTTATTGGGTTTATATGCTATTGAATCAACTCATATGTTAACAAGATAAAATAAATAAAACCACTATGAACCAAGTTATGCCTTCAAGTCATACTTGGTTGCTTTGGTCACTTACTTGTCTCCTTCAACATGGGGGCATAGTAATCACTAGAGTGAGATGCAAAGTGGAAATCAATATTCTCTCTCTTCTGTTTTTCTATCTGCTTACCTCTGCAGCGAATAGCAGCTACTAATCCTTACATATGCAGAACAAAGTAAATGATGACATAAAAGAACATATGACTGAAATGGCTTTCAGAGTGTATCTTGATTTTGCTGTGAGAAAGCTCTAAGGGGCCCATAGGCAGGGAAAAGGAGAGAAGAGGGAGCCATTAACCATCTAGCTGTTATGAGGAGTCATGCCAAAGAAAAGCAGTGCTGCTGGTGATTTAGCTTTCAGGAAATACTCTGGCTTCAGGGGCTGGATAATGTTCTAAGTGCTTTAATCAGCACCAGTTATATCAGCAGGTCTGCTTGGTATTTTCTTTTTCAACATTTTATGTTGCCTTGAGTGTATTCTGTATCAGCAGTTTTAAACAGAAAATAACTACAGGTAATCCCTGGATTACAAGCCTTCACTTAGTGGATGTTCAAAGTTACACAATAAGTGCCCCCTAGCATTTTCAAACAAGTCCTGAAACTACGAATGTTGCAGCACTGCGACAGTTGTTCACCCTTACAAACAACCACTCTGCAGTTCCGCCCCTCTGATGCTCCATTCGGGTCTCTAAAGGCTTCGCCTGGCACGTTGCAGGCTGAAATGGAGCTTCTGAAGTGCAGGTCCTCCCCTTAGAAGCTCTGTTCGGGCCTCATGTGCCCCACAATCGCTTCCCCCCTCAACCAACTTGCCACACCAGGTCACTTAACTTGAGAAGATCTAGCAAGCAGTCTCCTCTCCAATCTCTCAGCTGCAAGCACCTCTCTGCAGTTCCATTTGGGCCTCCACAGGTTTCACCCAAAATGGAGCTTCTGAGGGGTTGATCCAGCCCTCCGTTCAGCCCTCAGTGGACCTCCCCTGGCCCATTGCAGGCTGAAATGGAGCTTCAGGGGGACAGATCTGCGCAGCTCAGAGGCTGGAGAGGAGACTGCTTGCTAGATTTTCACAAGGTAAGTGACCCGGAGCAGGAGGTTGGGGTGGGAACCAATTGTGGGGAGCATGAGGTATTTTAGTAGGTCGGGGCGCCTTGGGTGGTCTTAGGCAGGTGGGCTGTTCCATCAGTAGACCATCCCCATGGCCTTCCCCACCTTGAAATACCTCATGTGCATTTAACGAACCTTGTATTCGATTAGGGAATGTGTGGGCAAAAGGAGGAAGTGATCCCGTTTAAGGTATGAGATTCACTCCCACGAATCCTCAGGCTACAAATGGAATGGGCAGGCTCCATTACATTCGAAACTCAAGGACTACTATATTGATGGTCAAGCTTCAAGAAATTTTAGTTGTTATGTCACAATTTGTGTTGCATTCCCATCACCAGGCCAGTTAAAAAAACAAATGTAAAAATTCATCAAATCTACATATGCAAACTAGGGCATTCACAAACCACACTTCACATTCTTGAAGCATTTTATTCTTCAACACAGAAAAATCACATGTATATGAATAAACTTGGACCTTGAAATTACATGTAAAAGTCAAGTAGAATATCACACTAAGTGTTCCAACCCAACTTCATTCTGACAGTGTGCCTATTCAACAGAATTTCTAAACTCACAACTTTAATCTTCTTTAACATCTTTAGATCCATAACGTAGATAAATGCAAGACCCTTTCAACAAAATACAAAAAAATGACTTGTTAAAAATTGAAAGAAATGTGGTTATTTTACCTGGATGGGAGGCTCAATCATTATCCATGCAGGCAGCATCAAATTTGGATTCAGAGGCTGAGTTCCAACTCTGAAATAAATCCCACCACAGCTGTCACAGGCCCAGATGTGCTGATTTCCACATGTTAAGCTTATAAGTTTTATAGCACCTAAATAGAAATGGGGGATTTCAGTAAGTTAGGCTCTTCAACTGTGATTTATGACACCAATTAGATTTAACTGATACATTTATTGTATTCTGCCCGATTCCAGACTAATAATTTCAGGTGACTGGAGATAAAATACTATTCTCCAGTATGCTATGGCCAATTTAACATACAATGAAAAAAGGAATCTAAGCACACCTTTCCTGTCATCAAAAATAATTTGGCCATCAGACTTGCTAAGAAATAAGTCCCTACTGCCAAAAACCAGTGCTTTTAATGTGCTCTCAAAATGCCAAATGTGCCTACCAGGCCCAATGTTGAACACTCCTATACTGAGTTATCTAGAATGAACTCTTCGGCCTTCTTTTGACATTCTTTCCACATACAGAACCTGGAGGGAGAGGGGGGCAATTGCTTTACTATTTGCTTTACTGAAGAGGTTTCTATACTTGCAAAGGAATTCTCACATGAAATTCTCTTTCACTGCCAATAATAGATAAGCTTACATTCCATTTCAGATTACCTTTACAATCTGAATTACAGTGTAATTAGAAAGGAAGTATGTGACTTTCGGGACTATTATTAACATGCCTTTTTAATGTAGAAACTCCTGTTTATTGAAGAATCTTAGGGTAATAGAACATGCAATGTAAAGGAACACAATTTGTTACATAATTAAGAAATACAAGTTTTCACATGAACTCAAGTGAACTCCCTCTGGAAGACAGCTAAGCTTACAAAGTCTATAAATACATTTTAATGTTTCACATTAAATAATGGCTAGCAAATAATGGCTGCTGATGCAATCTATGGAATAAATATCTCAAGATTGGTTACTTTTTCATTTCCAGTATACCAAGCTAATAAGAACCGCTTCTCCTAAAGAGCTATAGGATTCATAGGGCATGTACTGCATTTTTAGTTTCATTAAAACAATAGCATCAACATTTTGCTGCTTTCTCTAAGAGTGAAATAGAAAATATAATGAGGCAAAATAACTCTTCCCAGTTGTTTGTTAATCTTCTAATAACCAAATACTTGTTTCTAGAAATGTCAGCCTGAGTGATTTTTTGTTCTTTAAATGCCATCACTGCTGCATTCATTTTTAAGGAACTGAACTATCTATTTTTAAGAAACTCAAGCAGTATTTCGCATAACCTTTTCAAATATAGCAGTATGCAAGAAATGAAATCCCACATTAATGGCTTTTCCCCAACAACTGAGATAAATGCTATCCACTGATGGTTGAGCTGACAGAAAGGTATGGCTGCCATAGATGATACCTTACATGCCTCTGCTCTGTTTTATGTATTATGTGAAAAATAGCATCAGGTTATCAGAAGAGACAACTTCCTGAGTGGAAATTTTGAAGACATTCAGTTCCTTACACAAGAAACCAATCGACTATGAAGCTAAATAAGCTGTACCAAACCAAATGGCAAAAATTCCTCTAGGTTAGTTTTTCTCAACCTTGGCAACTTTAATGTGTGTAGATTTCAACTCCCAGAACTCCACAACCAGCATAATTAAAGTTGCCAAGATTGAGAAAAACTCATCACAAAAAAATATGTAAATAAATTGCCTATTCTTGTGGTGTGGGTGTGGTGGGTGGGTGTACATATATGTATATATTAGACCAAGGAAAGAAGAGTGCCATATCAAGCAACTAAGTGGAAGAATGAAATATTCTAGCTACATGGCTAAAGATAAAGTCTTAAAATGAATTTATCAAAACTGGATTCAAATCAAATCAAATAAAAAGGATATGAAATCTTCGCCTATTTCTTTAAATAGGTGCCTGTTTAAGAATTCTCTTAAATTCTGCCTTTATTTCAATATTGTTATACAACACCTAATCAGTCAAAAATAATTTGAAAACATTAGGAGAAATTTTGTATTGATCTAACTTTCAGCAGAGCTATTAAAAATCACTTCATTGCTTGATGAATCAAAATCAAAGAATCAAAGTTGATCATTTTGATCTAATAAACGCCAAGATTTTTGGAACAGAGTCACATATCATCTCCTCTGCATTATTGGGGAGTTATTTGCACACACAACACAATTTGATTTCCAAATATATATTTATTGTAGAATATTTTCAGCTTCTATTCTCACTCCAATTTTGGGTATTTCTCGTACAAAAAATGATGTGAATTATTCATCGAGATAATCATGTTTCTGTTAGCCAGTACATTGCCAAAGTCCATTTGACTTTATTGCGGAAATTCTAAATATAACAGAGCAAGTTTAATTAAGTCACATGCTATGATGACTATTCAAGTACACGAAGAACTGCCTGAACAGAATTGAAATTTCAAAATCGATTGATCCACTATGCTACTTCTCTAACACTTAATGTGATTGAACCAGAAATGTTTTCTTGATATTAAACTAGAAAACTTTTTTCAGAAAAAAAAGGTAAATGGTCATCTTTTATATAAAATAATACTGTAGACAAGCACAGAGATAATACTGGGCAGTGAATATCAATATTAAAATGAACTATGATGCTTGATGATACTTCTTGAATCAGTTGAAGTGTTAACAAGTAAAGCCCCTGTCACACTGCACCAATGGATGCAAAGAGGATGTAAAACGGACAAAAAAGCTTGCCATCCGTTGGTTAACGCGATGTACTCACTGCCTCTGTTTTGCTTCCTCTCTATCCGTCCAGCATCCATTTATTGACGTTTCATCCGCTCAGAAAGTTTTGAGCAGCTCAAAGTTTTGAGCAGTTTTGCGCGGAAAATGTATCCAATTCAACCGTTCTGCATCCGCTACGCATCCGCTACGGATCCGTTCTGCATCCGTTACGCATCCCCTATATCCGCTAGGCATCCGTTCCGCATCCGCACAACTCGCATCTGCTCGGACGCAGGGAGGAAGCGGAACGCAGAACAGATGCAGAACGGATGCAGAACGGATGCCTAGCGGAAACAAAGCATTTAAAACGGAAAAAACGTTCGCAGAGGGGACCTATCTCGGATATTAAGGATATCTAGAGGATGCCTAGAGGATGCAAAGGGAAACCTATACTGCCTATAAAAAGGGGGAGCAAGTCACCTGCATCTCACTTTCAGACCAGCAGCCGAGCTGTGCAGACCTCTGCAGCCTTCATCTGACTCTTGCTCTTCCACAGCATCCAGTCATGTCCACCGTGGATCGTAACATAGTCCTTTTGGCAGCCACCATCGTTCTGCAACAGTGCGAAGCCATCTACAGGCTCTGTGAACTCTACTACGGGAAGAAAAGGAGGCGGCCAAGAAGCGTCTGGGTCTGAAGATGGATCGGAAGAAGAGCAGAGTACGGACTGTACAACAAGCTGATGGTGGAGCTCAGGAACGAAGACACTCATGCGTTCCAGAACTTCATGAGGATGCCTCCAGCCATGTTTGACGAAGTTGTGCAGTGCCTGACACTCAGGTTGACCAAGGCAAACACCAACTTCTGGCCCAGCCTGGAACCTGGGCTCAAGGTGGCACTCACTCTGCGCCACCTGGCCTCAGGGACCACCTACAGGAGCATGCAGTACGGCTGGAGGGTGCCACACAACACCATCAGCATTGTGGTCAGAGAAGTGGTGCAGGCCATCATCGAAGAATACCTGCAGGAGCTCCTCCAGTGCCCCTCCACTGATGAAGGATGGAAGAAAGTTGCAGAGCAGTGGAATCAGAGGTGGAACTTCCCACACACCGTTGGGGCCATAGATGGGAAGCACGTGGCCTGCAAAGCACCACCCAAGTCGGGCTCCACTTATTTCAACTACAAGGGCTTCTTCAGCATCGTCCTCTTTGCCATGGTCGATGCTGACTACAAGTTCATGTACATCGATGCTTCAGGCAGCAGCTCATGTTCAGATGCCCAGGTATACAACGCCAGTGACCTCAAGGAGAGGCTGGAAGGCAACCTCATCATGGGCTTTCCAGATCCAGACCCCCTGCCCAACGACACGCAAGATGTGCCCTACTTCATCGTGGGGGATGATGCCTTCTCCCTCAGAACCTACCTCATGAAGCCCTACACCTCCAGATGCCTCACCCGTGAAGAGAGGATCTTCAACTACAGGCTGTTCAGGGCAAGGCGGGTGGTGGAGAACGCCTTTGGCATCCTGGCCAACAGGTTCCAGGTACTTCTCACCACCATGCAGCATCGCCCAGAGACCGTGAGGAACATCGTGGAAGCTTGCTGCATCCTGCACAATATCATGTGCACCCGCTACCCAGTCTTGCAGAACAGGCTCGTGGACCTCCAACAAGGCAATGGGGACATGGAGCCTAGTGAATGGAGGCAAGGGCGAAACCTGATAGACACTCAGGATGTGCAAGGCCCCAACAGAGCCTCACGTGAAGGGAAGAAGCAGCGCAACCTCCTGAGACACTGGTGCAACTCCCCAGCTGGAGCAGTGGAGTGGCAAGACAGGATGATAGATGATTAATGGGTGCTTCCTTCAGCCTGTCTCATCACACGGATGAGATTGGGCCATGTATGTTGGGTGGGACTACAATGAACAGGGCGTTTAATAAAGAGTTGTGTTTGTGTTGACATGTGTGGATGATTATTACATTATTATTAATAATAAAGGGCCATAGGTGTGGCACCAGGGAGGGTGGACCATACAGTCCCACTATGCTTGCACTGGAGGCTTATCTATCCCACTGCTATCCTTACCCATCCCACAGCTATTATCCATCCCACAGGTATCCCTGCCCATCCCACTGCTATCTTAACCATCCCACAAGCATACAAAGGCTTAAACCAATTCTAAAAGTTTCCACCAAGACTTTATTAAAAAAAAGAAATGAAGCAATTGTGTGAATCAAAGATAAATTTATTGAACAACAAGCTGTAAAACAAAAATGACCCTAGTCAAGTGTCCAAATAAAGTCCACAGGTAGCCAGCTACCCAGTCTCTGGCACTCTTATTGGTCACTCGGAGGTGTGCCCAGTCTCAGGGGTGAAGGGTCCAGGTGCTGTGGAGGTGGGTGGTGCTGGAGTGCTGGTCTGTATCGTCATTGGGGTGCCTGGCCCCGAGAGGACAACAGAGGACTCTGCCCCTCCTGCTGTCTGGCTCTGTGCCTTTCTGTGGTGGTGGAGCTGGGTGGTGGTGGATGCAGCTACGACTGTGGTGGACTCGATGTCTCCTTTCTCCCACCACACCAGGGAGTCCTCCACGCACTCCACCACAGTTAAAACATCTGTCCGCGGGTTCTCCGTCGTGGCACGCTCCACAGAAACCTGCCTGGAGACAGGGACTGACTCTCGGCCGGAAGAGGACTGGGTCTCAGCAGGCTGCCGGAGAGAGAGGGTTGTGAGAGGGGCTCCTGGTGCTCCTCGGTGGCGGATCTCACCCTCCAGGAAGCTGCACCTGGCCATGACGTAGGTCTCTCTGTCCGTCAGCTTAACCGTGGCCTGGCCACATTTCTTCAGGTGCAGCTTCCCGTACCAGGTGTGCATGTGCTTCCACCAGCCGAGGAGCACCTCCGAAGTGTAACCCATACTCTCCGCCCTCTCTCTCCAAGCAGCCTGCTTCCTTTTGGTGTCCCTGTACAGCCGGTGTCCCTTCCGCCACAGACAGTTGTTCTCTCTCAGCCACTCCAGCACCTCATCCTCATGTTCCTCCTCAATGAAGTATTGCCTCCTCTCCCGTCCCCGCATACGCCTCTTCCTCCCTTTGGCAGGACCAGATGGGCCCTCATCAGAGGTTGGCTGGCAGGGAGGCTGGCAGGAAGGCGTGCACCAAGGCCGGCCGGAAGGCTGGCAGGAAGGCTGGCAGGAAGGCAGGCAGGCACCAAGGCTGGAAGGCAGGCTGGCAGCAAGGCTGGCAGGCAGGCAGAGAGCAAGGCTGGCAGGGAGGCTGGCCAGGAGGCTTGGAGGCAGGCTGGTAGGAAGGCTGGCAGCAAGGCATGCAGGCAGGGCAGGCAAGGACTCGATGTATCCTGCAGCAGGTCTTTCCTCCGAATGCTGGCCACGTGCGAGCTGCTTCCCTTTATATCCGCGTGGCTTACGCAATGCATCCCCCCCACATGCGCAATTAACGCCAGGCATCTGTTAGGCTTCCGCTGTGCATCCGCTAGGCTTCCGCTCTGTATCCGCTTCATCCGCTGTGCATCCGGTCTGCATCCGCTTCATCCGTTCCACATCTGCTTTGCTGAGGCCCCCTGGAAGCCCTGCGGATGTGCCATCCGCTTCCATCCGCTTCCATCCGCTAGGCTTCCGTTCCGCATCCACTTTCCATCCGCCCTGCGTCCTCCTCCCGTCCGTGTTATCCGCTCCAGTTATGCAAATTTTTGCCCCTTTTGAGAGCGGATAACAACGGATGGAACATTTTGCTCATCCATTGTGTCTGTTTTGCATCCGTTGGGCAGTGTGACAGGGCCTTAAGCACTCGCTGTGTTAGAGATGGACTCCTAGGGAAATGATATCCAGAACCTTTATTTGCTTCGACAATATTATTCCTGCATCATCTCCCTACTCCTCTAGTCTAAGTAAAAGGTAACAGGGAATCTCTATATTTCGGGGCTTTTCCACTGATTCATCGAGTTCGACTCCAGTGTGCAACTGGGATTTTGAAATATCTCCACCTGCACCTGTGTTTTGGTGGTTAATGGCTGCTAGTGGAAGAGAAAGAGACGGTGACAAAGAAAAGAGTCCACTGAAAACAAATACCATGATTACTTACGTGACAATCAGATTTCAACTACATATTTTAGGCAGCAAAAACAGGAACTCAATAATCATACCCAAAACAGGACGTAACTTGTTGCTGTGACATTATCATCCTGCTTCCTGAAATCATTCTCTTCTAAAACACAACTGGTTGTCTAGTTCATTGTCATATCCTTTTTCTGTAGCCAGTACGATAGGAATTTCAGAAACTGTTGTGATCATTTATCTACATTTTACTTACTTACTTACTTACTTACTTACTTATTTATTTATTTCTGTCCCGCCCTTATTATTTTTACAGATAACTCAAGGTGACAAACATATCCAACACATCTTTCTCCTATTTTACCCGCAACTATTTAAATTATTATCATTACATTTCATACATCAGAACAATTCTGTGTGTGAGTTCTTATTAATTATACAGAGAAAAGAATCTAATTATCTGCATTTCAGCTAAGAATTTTCTAAAGCTACAATTAGATTTACCTAATTGAGTAAGGTCCAGTTTGGTCCAGTGCATTCCTGTTGGGCAATTTGGTGAAAGTGTCCTTATGAAGACCTGCCCCAGATCATTTAAGCTCCATATTGCATCCCGGCAAGCTGAATAATATACCATTTCATTATCAGAAGGGAGCTGAACTGTTGAAGGATGGAACTGAGGATTCTGATCACCAACACAAAACAGATCCTTGCTATTTTGGGACAACCATAAGAAACTTCCTAAAGGAAGGACAAAAATTATAAACTCCATATTCTTTAGAAACCTTTATAAAAATTAATCAGTATTTGTACATAAAGCTAAATCTGCATTCTAAGATTGCATGAATATAATTAGTATTATTATCCTCATAATGTAATTAATTCACTTCACAAATACTTGGAAACCTGTTTAAATACATTATGAGTTGTTTTAAAGTTATTCCTATATTTCATTAAAAAAACAAGGCTAAGAAAGTATAACAAAAATTGTCCTTTCAGATCAGTGGCTATTTTATCCTAGCATTCTCTTTTCCATGATAACTAGATGTTTCTGGGAAACCAACAAGCAGAGCATGAGTCAATACAAACTGTTGATGTTGATCATATTAGAAAGGATTCATTTTAAGTTTATAAAAATATATGCAAATGTTTCATTGCATGGTTTACCTTATATAAAAGCATTTATTTTATTTCTAATATTCAGGAAATAAACAAAAAATTAGTTAATTACCACAATACATTGGCACTGATTTAAAGTAAAACTGTTAATACCGAATGTGAACAGAACAATTTTAGGCTATGCAGCACTGAGAAAAATAGAACAATATAAAAATTTGATCTATCTATAAAACATGAGACTGAGGGTTATGCAGTTAAATATAGAGGTGGTAAGATATATAAAAAATAAATGACAAATTCTCAACCTACAGTTTTACTTGATCATTTATTAAATGTAATATATGGATTCCTTGTGAATCAGTGGTTTAAAGGAACTGGCAAGGATGACCTTTATAAGTTCTTAAATCAAAATCAAATTAAAGGCTCAGAGTAAGAGCACAAATTTCCAATTTTGCATTCACCTTCTTCTTGCTGTGTATTAATTAACTTAGAATTAAACAAGTTTTTAAATTACCCAGTTCCAATACTATTTTATGGATAAACAAAATGATAGCAAAGATCAGTTTACATGTTTATCCGAGCAGAAACACATGAATATATTTTATACACACACACACACACATGATGGGATTTGTTTTTAACCTTCTTTTGTTGGAGCTGCAGAAGCTAACACAAAAGCCCATTTTGTAGCTGAAGCAGTGCCCCGAGGCACAACGTTATTCCAATATGTACCTGAAAAAGAAAACAGGAAAACCATCAATATAAAAACAACCTCTGTCCCATGTCCCAGTAATGTCTGAACTACATTTTTGTTCTTTAGGTTTTTATTTTAAAAAAGAACATATTCTATATTCCTGGTTTCAATTTTCACTTTGATCTAATAATGACAATTATTAAACATTAAGAGAAGAGGTTCCATTCATACTGAGATAGTCCAACCAGATATAATTAATTGAACTACATATCATTGAAATAAAATATAGAATGGGGTTTCAGGTGAACTGAAAATGTCCTAGATAGGACTCACATACCACTACCACTCACATCTTTTAATCTGGAAATTCAACACAACATGCATATATTGTATTTGTTCTTGGTTTGAAGGCACATGATATAGTGACCTCACTAAATCTAAGCAAGACTGGATCTGGCCAGTACCTAAACAAGTAAGTCTGCCTCGACATTCTTTGTAAGCTGCTTAGAAGATTCTGGAGGAACAAAATAATAAAAATGTTAATATTTAAAATAGAGATGGCAAAACTGTACACTAGGCCAGGGGAATATATGCCAGGAAGAAAGCATTAGACTCTGCATGCTTAGCTATGATACAATCAAATTCGACATGTTTACTGATTCCCACATGCCTCTTCCATTCACAAATTGATATATGAGTTGGCAGCATTCATTATGCCCAGGAGTGACACAACGGACAAGATATTAACCACCATTGCTCAAAATAAATGTGTCCAGACACTTTCTACCTTGAAATAATTGGTAGGAATAAAATCATTGCTAAATGACTTTAGATGTGTGTATACCAACAGGTTAAGTTTAAAAGTAACCTCAGCAACAAAAAATGCACTTGCCTATGAGGTTTCCCTTTGCTACATGAAATTCATTCTTCCCAGAGGAAATCCAAACACCGCTGCTATTGACTGCAAGTAGGCTTGATTGACACTGAAGTTGTTGTGACCAGAAAGTTGTGCGCAGTTTGTCTGCCACTTTCTCAACAGGAGCCTGGGCTGCTGTTGCTACTGTTTGTGTTGCATGGATTATTGTCTCGAAAAAGCTGCACTGGTCAAACACAACATAATCGGTAATGCTTACCTGGGAGAGTAAAAGACATAAAAGGACTAATTTAGTTTCAGAGCACATTAAGCTCTCTCTTGATACATCACAGGAAAACTCCAACAAGAGGAACAACTTCTTTTCAACAGCATATAGCCTTTCATCATTCACATTTTCAAGAAACACCAATCTATTTCTTCATTTGGAGTTGGAAAAATTTCAGCTTTGTAACTATTCTATATATTTTTTTATTTGTTTGTTAAATTTATTTGTTGCCTTTGGGGCTATTCTAGGTGGCTTACAGTAAGAATAAAAATATAACAGAAAGGAAGAAAATGAAAGGAATGTAAATAGAGCAGAAATAAAATAATAAAACAATAAAATATAAACAATGAAAAAGAACAAAATGAAAATTCATCAATATAAATGAAAAGATGAATGGATGGATGGAAAGCAAAATGGGGGGGGGGGGAAGAGTGGGAGGTGGAGTCTGCCATCAGTCCAGCAGGCAACTCCCACATGGAACTCCTCATTTGGTCCCCAGCCCAACCAACAGAGCTCGGTCTTTAGGCTCTTGGGGAAGGATAGAAGGGTGGGGAGAGATCTCACCTTAGAGGTAAGATATTCCAAAGGGCATCATAATTTTATAATTCTGAGAATGGACATGCAAAACTTTATCATTCAAAATTCTGGAAGTCTTGCATGTGAGTTATTTCAATTTCACACTTTGGAAGTAGGACAGTAAAAACTGTTGTAAGTTCTACAGTCAGCTATGTGGTGTGTTAACAAGAACAATCAGTAGCTTGGAAATATCCCAGTTAATTTAATAGTCCCTTTAGAATAAAAGAAATGCCATAAATATTCAACAAACTGGAAGCTGCATTAACAGCAAGCAGTCCAACGTACCTGTTTTAAAAAAGGACAAATGAGAGGACAAAAATCTTGTTTTTGACAATAATCCCTAGATAACCCAATGGGTCTAGCCAATTAGATGGAAATTTTCCAAAAGATGTAGCCATCTTAAGCCACGGAAACCATCAAAAAAGTAAATGAGTGACAGAAATTAAGTTTAGGAGGCATTTCTCAACCTAGTAGCATCCACATGTCACAACATACATTACTGGGAGAAAATGAAATTAATTCATCTTTACATTGATAAAGGCTATTCACAGAGAATGCTTCAATGTGAAATTAAATATTTAATTATCTGGGAAGGGGTTTCCTCAATTCAGTCTTGACTCCTGGTAAATATCTGAATAAGTCCCCACAGGTTTCTTGGCAAGATTTCAGAAATGATTTGGTACTGCCTGTTTTTGAGGGCTGAGGAAGAATGACTGGCCCAAGGTTCAAACCTTTGTGCCTAAAGCAGGACTAGAATTCAGTGTCTCCTGGCTTTGTGCCTAAAGTGGGACTAGAATTCCGAGTCATCTGGTTCCTAGCTTAATGCTTTCACCACTACACCAAAATGGGCCTCACTTTTTTTACTAAAGTCCAAATACAAAGTTGCGGGAAACAAGAAATACCCTCTGAAAGATGCCTTGAATTCAAATCTTATTTTTCAGGAGCTCCAGAAAAAGGCCTTCTTCTATGTGGCAAACATGGCAGTTATTTATTTGTCATGGCTGACAACTTAACAGATTTAATAGATAATCAGAGTTGGAAGAGACCTTGTAGATCATCTAGTCCAACCCCCCCGGCCAAGCGGGAGACCCTACACCATTTCTGCCAAATGGCAGTCCAATCTCTTCTTGAAAGTCTCAAGTGATGATGCTCCCACAACTTCCGAGGGCAAGCTGTTCCATTGCTTGATTGTTCTCACTGTCAGAAAGTTTCTCCTTATTTCTAGGTTAAATCTCTCCTTGTTCAGTTTCCATCATTATTCCTTGTCTGGCCTTTGGGTGCCTTGGAAAATAGCTTGATCCCATCCTCTCTGTGGCAGCCCCTCAAATATTGGAAGGCTGCTCTCCTGTCTCCCCTGGTCCTTCTCTTTAGTAGACTAGCCAGGCCCAGTTCCTGCAACCGTTTGTTGTATGTTTTAGCCTCCAGTCCCCTAATCATCCTGGTTGCTCTTCTCTGTACTTTTTCTAGAGCCTCAACATCTTTTTGATAATGTGGTGACCCAAACTGGATGCAGTACTCTAGGTGTGGTCTTACTAAGGCTTTATAAAGTGGTATTAGTACTTCCCTTGATCTTGACTGTATCCCTCTGTTAATACAATTTAGGATTGCTTTAGCTTTTTTGGCTGCTGCTGCACACTGCTGGCTCATATTTAGCTGATTGTCCACTAAGACTCCAAGATCCTTTTCACAGTTACTGCTATTGAGCCTGGTTTCACCCAGTCTATATGTGTACTTTTGGTTTTTCTTGTCTAAGTGTAGGACTTTACTTTTCTCAGTGTAGGACTTCACTTTTCTTGATTATCTTACATTTTGTAAAGATGCACCTCTTTCACCAGACTTCGTTATAGAATTTCAGTATTTTATTATTTTAATCTACATTCTACATTGTTATGTTCTGTTTAATTTTACCTTTTTTAATAAGGTAAAATTGGTAAATTTTATATGGTAAAATTGCCAGAATATAGTGAAAGGGTAGAATATAAATAACGTTATTACATTGATCATTGTTATTGTTATTACAAGCATTCTAATATATGTATTTCTCTATAACGTCTAAAGGAATGTTACCATTCTGAATGTGGCTACATTTTGCTTTACAATTTGTAAAATAAAGTTTATAATTATTAGTTTTGCCACAATGTTTATTTTCTGTCTGAGAATTGTATTCTTGTCTCTTTTTTGTTTTCTTTTTGAATTGTTCAATTAAAGTAATTAAATTTAGTGTTCAATTGAATGTTACTACTTTTCTCTTGGTAGAATATCAGGACTCCCTTCCCTCCCTTCCCTATCAGGGATAGAGCTCCAGTTCCAGAATCTGATTATAGACATAATGCAGATTTATAAGTAGTATCCCTACAAACAGAGAAACAAGACAACCAATGGGTATCTAGATTTAATTAATAAATGAAGCATGATTTCACTACTATCTTAGGAAGGCAAACTCTGGCACAGTATCATTTATGGGTGTTCCCCAAATCTACATCCTGTGATCTTCTGGCTAGGATTGAATTCAGGATATTATTAGGAATGCAAGTAGGAAATCGCCACCAAATAACCCCCCTTTCTACTGGAAGTAGAATAGGAAATGCCTACTTGCCACCAGTGGTTGTCGTCCCCTTGCGGCTTCTTTGAAACAACACCAGTTCTAAACCATAGATTTCCATGAATATCTAAAATCCAGATGGTCTGCTGGTCTCCAAGAGTAATACACACTGGCTCTAGACCTTGTATTTCACTGCAAAAGCAAGTAATACTTGTTTTTTTTTTTCTATTCATACAACCAATTCCTAAAGAACTTCTGTCAGTTTACAAGACTGAACATAACTAACATCATTAAATTCAAAATACAAATACTGCTGTGTCCCTGTTACACTGTCCTCCACAGTTTTAAAACTGTAAATATTTAATGCTAATTAAAAGTTCATTAGAAAAGCTAAATTTTAATAACCTTTCTGAATCTCTTTAGGGAGAGTGCCATCTGGATCTCGGTGAGGCAGGGGGATATCTCCCAATATATATTTGAGCAGTACCCAGAAGCCTGTTGGAAGCCAACATGTTGGCTGTAAAGCTAGTGTTATGTGAATTAATGGATATCAACATTGACCATTGGAGCCTGCAACAATGGTAGATTCTAGACAGTTTTCCAAAGCATCCTAACATAAAATACATAAAATTGTAGTTGTGAGTTCTAGAGATGATTAGAATTGTTGCCAGGGCTTATTAACATTTTTACAGAAAATAATCCTTCCTCCTTTTAAAATAATACCAATCATAGTAGAATTCCATTGAATTCCCATTCAATTTATTTACAATTCAATACATTAAATTCAAAATGGTATGGTATAATTTATTACTTTAGCCAATGGACACAACTTTATATTTGCAGATATATTTTACTGACGAAAACTGAAACTTACATTCCACCGATATCAATGGACTATAACAATGATTGATCATGCTACTGCTCATTTTAAAGATATCCAAACATTACTCAGTGCAAATTAAATACTGCGAAATTTAAACATAATCTAAAAAGCTAATCAATTTGCTCAAGTCTTACAAAATCCAATAGCATAACCAAATATACAACTGTTAGCAGCCTGTCATGAACAATTTGCAAAACTTAGACAGATAAAGAGATTCTGGCTTTCCTTGGATCCAAATGGATCATTCACAGAAGGCCTAAAGACCTGGCTCTTTCCCCAAGCACAGAGATAGGATGAAGTTAAATCAGGTCAAGAATTTGTTTGGTCTAATGCCTGGTGGAAGAGTTGTTCTATTTTTATTCCATTTTTTAATTAGTTGTTGAGATCCAACATAGAAGCCCTTTGTGAGATAGGCATTCATTAAGTTCTTTAAATAAACGAATGAATAAAATTATCTGGATCTAGAAGCCTAAGTATAAAACATGTATGCAATTCTAATTATTAAGATATAATAATTTTGTATGATGAAAAAAGTATATGTTAAATTGTATAACTTAATGGACATTATTTCCTTCTTTTGCCAAGTTTCAAAACATTTACCATTTAACAAAAAAAAAAAAATCAATAAAGCCTGATGTGTCCTGGTTGGGAAACTCTCTTCCCATGTGATGTAACAAACACGTTGTCTAAACACATGCAAGTCTAAACTGAGATGATGAAAATGCTGGTCCTTGCAAAATCAAGAACTATTACAGGACATGCCTACTGTTTAGAGACTGTTTACCTTATGATATCACATTTCCACTGCTCTCCTTCAGGACAGAAACTGCTTACACCTTCACGAAAGAGAAGCACACGCTGCTCCGTTAATGCCCAAATTATATTATTTCTGGCTGTAATCTGTGACAGTTGATATGGACAGTCTACTTTTACCGCCCTGGCACAGGGACGATCCACACTGAGGCCTTCAAATAAAATACAGAAAAGCAATATGTGCATCACTTGTTTAGTTTTTTAGTTTAGTTTTATTTCCTTTCTATATAATTTATAATCTAGTTAGAAAGATAAAGCTACCTCTGTTTTTGATATTATTGTATTTGACCTATACCCAAAGTATTTTCCTTTAACATATTTCTCTACTCTACGTAGCAATAATTCTTTTCTGTTGTTATCCAGTTCATTCAGTTCCTTAAGATTGTTTTAGAATCAATCTAAATGTTTTAGAATCAATCTAATAGTAAAGTACTGCAGGATAAAACTAATGCCTTTATAATTACCATTTACAAGGAAAGAAAGATAGTTTTGGCCAGAATTAAAATGCAGTACCTATATTTATAAAGCCTCAATCTTAAATTCCTAGGTTCCTCTTCAATGTGCTTTTTCTCACATCTGGATATATCATGCCCTGTTGAAAGTATATTTTCCAAATATATTTCTATACAAATGCATACACATGTTATACTTATATCTGTATCAGAATTTTTAAACACTATAGAGAAAGCAGGAAAGCAACATAACCTATTCTCATCAGCACGGCGACAAACTTCTAAGCAGCAGGAATTTATACTTGGGTAGGACTAAGATCTGGAAATATTTTGCCGCTAAATTTGGCCACTGTATGTGATCAAATATAATTACTGGACCACATATGTGCTACCACAGCAGGGGCAAAATATATAATTGCTCTCCTCCTAAATTTCATTGCAATCTTTGATAGAGCTTCCAACAGTGAGATTAAATTTCTCAGGGAGAGAGGAGGCATAGTTGGCCAGACATCTAAGAATTCCTACAGGACAAAAACATACTGTATAAACAAATCAAAATACTTGCTATGAGAACCAGTAGTAGCCCACAGAAAAAGGCCAGCTATTCAATCATTACAACCATATTTTTTGTTATAATAAAGTACACAAGTAAAGGCAAAATAATAATCAATGTTTTGAAATTCTAAAAATGCCAGAATATTTTTTCTAATTAGTAAGGGAAAAGTCATTCTGATGTTAAATACAAAGAAAGCTTTGTATTTAACAACAGGATGAATTTTCTCTTACTGATTAGAAATTTAAAAAAATTATTTACACAGAAATTAGTTTCCCTAATGGGGCTGAGTTTATTTATTTATTATTTCTATTTCTATGGTTGCGCATTCAGATACAAATTCTTTCCACTGCTGAGTTACGTATCATCAAAGCACAAAAAGTGTGAACATAAATAGATGCTTCCATGTATTTGCTTGTTCGTTAGTATGACACAACAGCATGAATACAATGGGCTGGTTGCAGGCTTGCTGAGAATGAAACTCTGTAAACTGTATGGGGGGGGGGGGGATTTGCTGATTCCCCTTTGTGTGTGCAGCCTTGTATGTTGCCTGAAAAGCCAGTCTACTAGGAAAAGGAATCTTACAGCACAGTGTGGCAGGTATGTTGATTCAAAATCATTGATTTCTCCATATTGTTATTTAATACTTTAAGGCAGTTTAAACATTTTCCTAAATAAATAAGTAAATAATGCTCTGTCTTACCGTTCAACAGAAATCTTTGTTGGATTAATCATTTGACAGGCAAAATATTTTAAAAGGACTCCTTCCATTGTAGACCAGCACGTTTGAATTTCAAGCCAATAACCCAATAAAGGATTTTAAACTATCTGATATAATTAAATCAAATAGCATCGTGCAATTAATACTTTCTATCTGGTTTTAGTTTCCAAAACTCTCTTTCAGGGAACAATTTTATTAGTATTAATATTTTTACATTAATTTGTAACAACATTGCGTAGTGTTTTTGGTTGTAGTACCAACGAGCACAACCTAGCCATCATGTCATAACAGAATTGCAACTGGACTTCACAGTGTAATCAACCCATTGTAGGAGAAGATTCATGATGGCAACAAAACTTCTTCCAAGAAAAACTGACTACCTGGCTTGCTTGGAATTTTCACTGAAAAACCTCCACTAATTTTTGAAGCATTCTCTAAGAATGTAATTTAGTAAGCAGATAATTCCAGAAGAAAAATAAAAACTATCTTAGGTACCTGTCTGTAGATACAGATCACCATTTGTTCGAATTATCCAGGCTGTATCATCACTCAAGGATACAAATGCTGCTTGAGGTAAAGCTTCATACCAGTGACGTTTTCCTCTGATAGTTACTTTACCACAAGCAAAAGCTTTATTGGTTTTTTGCTCAATCTTCCATAAAAGAGTCCCTATGGAAGAAAGCTCACATAAATAAAATTATTCACAAAAGATCACCTTTAAATCTAATGAATTTGTTGTTTGGTAGCAGCAACTATTTTAAAGTCTAAGACAGTTTTCATCAACCTGGGGATGGTCTGACCATCATAGTGGTGGAAACAAGGAGATGGGAGCATGGAAATGAAATTCCATGCATTACTGTGGAATGCAGTAATTTATGAAGGACACATCCAAGGTTAGGTTCTTTATAAGAACAGTCACAAGATAGTTGTACAATTTTAAAAATCCAACTCAAAACATGAAAAATGCCAGCTCAAGGTAAGCATTCTTCTCAAGTGTTAGGCCAATGAATAAAATCATCCTGCAAGTATTCTTTATAGGGCAACTACTGCAAATAAGACATCTCCCTGGTCATTCTTATTTTCAAAATTCAATATCAAGGAAAGTCCAGTATAATGAATACAAAGAAGTAACCTACAAATCATGTAGTATTCTTTCTTCCTCCAAATCATTTTTTCATTTATGTCATGCCTTTTAAACTGCAAGCCTAAACCACTGCCCTGTTGCTTCTCTTTTTACATGCAAATAAAATGTAAAGATTAGAAATAAGCAATCTTTTCAGGAGTGGTGATCCTACCATAGAATCATTGTATCTATTGTAGCTTAAATGAATAACTACTACTAGTTAGGGAATAATTTGTTGAAGCAGTCACCTAAGACAGTCACAGAGTTTCATTGGTAATAAACAGACCTCTCATAAAAGAAAAAGAGACTTAATTAGTTTCTGTACCTGATGTTTCTGTACCACATACACTAATGATTAAAGAAGTCAATACAGTATTTGTCAAATAAGTACAAGTAGATTTACAGGCATGGTTCATTTGGGAAAGCCTGAAAGATGAAGAAAATGATGGAACATGGACATAATAATTTACTCAGAGAAGACAAAGGAAAGAAATTGAATATAAAAGGTAATAATGATTGCTCCTGATTTATTTCTTGATTGATCATGGACAACAGAAAAACACTGTTGACATACATGGTATCTATCCTAGCTTTGATTATGGATTTAAGGGATGGTAAAACCTCAAGGTCAAAACCACAGCAATCTGGTGTAAAAGGAGGTGTAACGGCAGTTTACATATGTAACTCTACCATTTTCAGCACCAGGAATCAGAATGTTACAGAATGTTTTGTTGATAAAAATACTAGAATATATCTTTCTACTACTTTATCCCTTTTCTTCAGAAGCTTTCTAGGAGGACAATCAATAAATATCTGCTATCTGAAGTAAAATAGTTGAAAATGGCATTTCTACAAAATATAGTTTGAAATCCATTGCTACAGAGCCTACAATATTTTGATGTACCCATAACAATTGAACAAATAATAAATGCACTCAAACCATTTTTGTACCCTAGGAAAAATAGACTAAAATGCAAATCTAACTCACCTGAAGGAGAGACTGCCATCTGCTGGACGTTATCTTCAAATTTCTGCCAACGCAACCCAGCACTAGGTAATGCACTACAATACAGGCCACCTTTGTAATCCAAGCACCAAATGTATTTATCAGACACAACTAGGCTGAGTATTCCATAGCCAGGACCTGCATATCCCATCCAGCTTTCTGCAAACTGAAGACTGAAGAATTAGAATAAGGATAATATACCTTCACGATATCTGAAGCTGCCTAATTTTGAAATTATATAAGGACTGTGTTTTTAGCGCATTTGACAAATGTATGTTTTAATGTTTAATAAAGTTTATTGGGTGATCATTGCAAAGCAAGCAGCTTAAGTATCTCTAGCAATGGGTGTTCAATTTATTCAGTGTGAATTTCCCAGGTTTATCACGAACCTCCGGAAAAAGTCAGAACTTGTACCAATATTCTGAATTCAGTTTGATGATTGTGAGAAAATTCTGAAAATCTCAATTAAATAGTGAGCCAGAAAGATAGACATATGTAGTCTTCAACTTATGACTACAACTGAGCCCAAAATTTCTGTTGCGAAGCAAGAAAATTGCTACATGAATTTTGCCCCATTTTATTATCTTTCTTGCCATAGTTAATTGAATCATGGCAGTTGTTCATTTAGTAACATGTTGTTAAGTGAATCTGGCTTCCCCATTGACTTTACTTGTCAGGTCACAAAAAGTGATCACGTGACCCTGGGACACTGCAACTGCCCTAAATATGTTGTCTTAATTTTGATCACCTGATCATGGGAATGCTGAAATGGTTGTAAGGTTGAAAAATAGTCATATCACTTTTCTGCATGCCATTGTAACTTCGAACTGTCACTAAGTGAACTGCTGTAAGTTGAGGACTACCTATATTCTAGTAAAGTTATGGCACAATAATGGATTAAGTTAATGCTTTTAAGTAGACAAGAGAAGAGAATTGTTTGTGGCTAAGCTGTCACCATCTCTGTCATTGTCTCTTCCAAGGGTGGGATTCAATCAGTGTTACTACTAGTTCGGTACTTATGTTTTGCGCATGCATGCAACCTGAAGCTGAGAAAAAGCAACTTGAAAAAGCAGGAAATAAAGGTCAGGTAAGAGCCCGGGTGTGTGGGTGGGCCAAACAGCTGCAGATGCAGAATCGGTTCTATGTCTGCTGCTCTTCAGAGCTACCAGTTCTACAGATCCGGGCAGAACCGGTAGCATTCCACCCCTAGTCTCTTTCTCATGCTCTCTCCTGTTTCTTAACAAAAATCAAGCAAAATGTTCCCCTGTTCCTGAATTTGAGATTCAGATTGCAATTTTTTTAAAATGCAGTTTTTCGTGAAACTCAACAAGTTTACCAGTAAACCACTCAGCAATTACTATCAAAGACTAGTTCTGATTAGTTTAAACAAAGATATATATTGTGAAACCCATAGGAAACAGCATGCCCATGAAAACTCTCATCTGTTTTCAGATCCCCTGCTCCATCCGATTTAATTTTAATACACTTTCAATACAAATAGTTAAATGGAAATCTGGCATGCTGAAGGTAAAGAATCAGCCTCAAGTATCATCACTTCCAAGAAAGTTTGATCTCTCTAGGATTCTTAGAAAATAAAAGGATGAGTATCTGCAGCATATTACTTCGTTTCAATGTATGCTCCCCTCCTCAGAAAAAAAGACAAGAATAATTTTGGAGGGGATATTAGGCACAACTTTCCCAGTTTGCTTTGTAGTAAAAACTGGGTCTTTCGCCACTTCAAACTTTTCAAACGCCACTTTCGCTACTTTCAACACTTCAAATATGCCTGTCAGCTGAAAAAAATTGAATGAAAAGATGTAAAAAATATAGTCATTCATTAAATTTTAAAAACACATGTGGAACTCAATTCATAAAAGCTTTCCTATTTCTCCTGCAATATTTCAGATTCTTTTCAAAAGCAACACTTCTGGCTGCAGGGTAACAATATGAATGTGGAAAGGTGTTCAACAATAGTGGGGAAACTGATGGAAAAGGTGAATGCAGGTATGTTGCAATCAGATTATAGAGACATGTCACAATGGTATTCCCAAGAATATACCTGATCAGATTTTGAAAGCGTCTCCTTCTCAACATTTGACCTGACTTTATCCCGTGGAAGATGACAAGCTCCCCTTTCTGTCACATTTGTTTCTGAAGATGAATAAATCAAGCCATGCCCATAGATATCCTCTTCATCACTTGATGCATATCTCTCAGCTCTACCAGTCTGAGAGTTACTCATCCACTCACTGGCATAGTCAGTGATGACTCCTTCTTTGAAATCCTGACCAGGTAGCATCCTCTCTTGAGGATGTATTTCTTTTTCAGAAACAGCAGGATTATGCTCAGGATTCCCAGGGATTGTGGATCGTAAAAATGGTTGCTGCTCCGTTACCTCAACAACCTCACTCTGAACAAACAATTTGTCGGTGCAAAAAGAAGTGTCCCTATTTACAAATGTTCTTTTTGCAGAGTTGGTCCCTTGTAGGGAAGCTCTTGTACTTGGCAGATGTAATTCATCTAAAGTGCATTCCATTTTACGTAGGAGAGGAAAATGGTCTTCATTTGGAATAATATGTTTTGGGCTGGTTTCTAGTTTTTCAGACAGAGGGTTCCAGTTGTGTTCACTATGATCACTACTCATTTTATTTTCCACAACAAGCAAGCAGGAATTCGTAACACCCAGTGCGTCTTCTTCATTCTTATAATTAGAAAGTTTTAGCAGTTCTTGTGTGTCCTTGTTGTCATCAGGTGTTAGAGCAACTATTGACTCCAGAGATTGAAGTACACTGAATGTTTCAGTATCGTTTTGTGTTTCCATACTGGACACACTTTCCTGTTCTGCGGAACAGATGCTTAAGCAGTCTGTGGTGCTGCCTTGGAGGCTAGAACTAATGAAGCATGATTTCAAATTTAGTATCTGAAAACTATCAGTGAAAGCTTGCTGTTCATAAGAGGGTGTGCGTTCTAGAGAGGTAGGATTTCTCCTGGTTCCATTTTCTAAATTCAAATGCAGTTGGAAAAGGTGGAGGTAAGAGAAGTTAAAGGAAGGAAAGGAGAAGTTTATTAAGAGCCAAATACCACAAAATAAAAATTAAAAAATTGAAATTATACTTCATTCTGACTTTTACCCTGAGTGATTCAGTAGACTAAACTGCCTACCTGAACACTAGCAATAACAGAAATACTTTTTTTTTTAGTGTGGTGCCCTCTGAGAATACAACTCCTGCCCTTGATAGAAATATTAGGTATTGTGGTCTCATAAATCTGGAAGGCTCTGGATTGGAGAAGGATATCATAAAGTATTTTATGGCCACTTTTTAAGGTAGAAATGCTATTCAGGATTTCATGCAAGAAGGTCTTCTTCAACTCTGTTTTTTAAACCTTATTTAGCTGAAAATTATGGAAATTAAACCTGTTCTTTTATAAAGAGAACACATATTTTGTCACTGAACATAATGCCCCCAGTTGCAATTTTAGCATAAACCTGATATATTGTAGTATCTAAAAGACTGAACCCTGAATCAGAAAACTACTTTATTTTGCCATAAATTAAGTAGGAAATTTGTTTCACATTGTTTCATGCACTATAAAATAGTAACATCATTGATCTACCTGCCCAAGGCTGCTTTAGGATTAGAAGAAATGTGAAACATTTTGAGATACCTGAAGTATTACAAAAAGGCTGCTTTCTGCTATGACAATTCCCAACAGTAGGAATAAAACATAAAATCCAATACTTGATTCCACATTTGAAATTGGAACATTCACATTTCATCTTTCTGCTTTAAAAATATATTGACTCAGTTGTGCAGATCCCATGGCCCAAAAGACATTGAAAGCCAGTTAAAACCAAAAATCCAATCAGGTATAAAATTTGTTACCCAGTTAAGACAGAATTACCTGTGCAAAAGACAAGTGTAATCTGAATCAAAATAGCCTCAGCACCATATTGCCAGGATCCAAAAAACAAGTGTACAGGGTAAACCAGCCAAACTTTTATCCTATTCATAAAAAATGTATAAATTAATTCATTCTGAGATATGTTGATTAACAATTTTACTCCAGTGATATTCCATTAGATCCCAGTGGAATTTTACAGGCTACATACAAAAGGAAAAAAATTAGGAATATAACAATTAGTCTTTCTCATTAAGCATTTACCTGGCTTTTTCTTTTTCTTCTTTTTCACTTTGATTGGTTTTATAATCAGTTCCTGGTTGAAATCTTCTGAGCTGATCAGGCTCAACCTTTGTGAAATTTGTTGATCCATTCTCTGTATTTCTGATGATGTTTGATCCCCATTGGTCAAGGAACTGGAGCCACTGTCCACAGAATTAATGGAGCTGCTTCTGCTTCTTGCTTCACTGACTACAGAGTAGCCTCTTCTTCTTGGGTCAGTGCTCAAGTCCCCCAATGCATCAAAGCTCTGTGAGCGAATTTTCTGTGTTATCAATGCTACTTCCTGGTCAGCTCTTCCTATGAAGCCATTTTTGTCACTAGGTGTTTGGGGTGAGGAGAAATTACTTGATTTTGGGTTTGCTTCTGGAAAGGGGTCACATGAGACTGAAGCAATTACTAAATGCGGCCTTTCTAATTTTGGGCTCAAATCAGATTCCAAGCTGGTCCAAGCTTGCGAATTCACATCTGAAATGTGACAAATTAATAAATATTAGATGGCAATTTACAGGAGCAAGAAAACACATGAATGATTTATAAAATACAAGTAGTGTAAAATGAATGGCTAGGGATATCAGCCTCCTCAAATGAGTACTTCTCACAACATAGTTTATTCATAGATTCTGCTGCTTCCATTCGCGTAAGATGTGTTTTTAAAAAGGAAAATCTTTCACAACTTTGCTAGTCATGCTAACAACAATAAATGTAAACAAATATTAAGAAAAGTACATTACTGATATATTTCCTAGAAATATCCACCTAGTTATTGCCAAAAAAGAATATTATTCTGAGAGAATCATTTATACTATTTACACAATATCTTATGTTTTTCCTATAATGACTATGACAGTAATGAAAAATTGACCGGAGAAAGAGGCAAGACCACAGAACTCATATGAACAGCAGCAAAACTCCTTCTAGTGCCATAACATCTTATATAAAGAGCAAGTTAAAATCTTTTCTTAAAACTGTTCTGCCTTGGCAGGAACTAATTGTTTAATATGACCTGCCAGCAGTATCAAGGAATAGTTACAATGAGATGGATAACCGTATACAAAAACAAAATAAAATCTATTCATGCTTTATAGTGTAAAGAAAGGTGTTCTCCTCTGTGCCAATGACTAAGTCATTTGACTTCTGAAAAAATCAAAGGACAGTGGAAACTTCCTGGCAATAATAGCCCTGTCTCTGGCAGTGATCACCATCTCTAGTCACCTGCAACAATAGTTAATGGAAAATTATTGCCTAATAATCAAGTGCATATGAAGATTTATGGGTGCCCCTTGCCTCTGATAATCGATGTTATGTTTAAAAAATTGCTATTTTTGAGTGGTTTTATTTAATATAGCTTGTGTTGTTTCAATTTATATTAGGTTCTTTTAAATTTTTCATTCTATTTATTTACCCTGCCCCTAATGAAAGAATAGAAGAACAAGAATTTTCAGGATAGAATCATTTTATATATACTACTTAATATGCAAACCTATTGACACCAATCCTTCAGGTTTGCTTGAGATTCTAATGACATCCCTGTCTCCCTTTAAAAGGAATATCTCATTTTCGGTACAGGACACAGATACTATATCACCACATCCTTCCAAACTCCCAATCATGGTCTGTGAAAACAAAGAAAGCAAAAAAAATGATAGGACTACATTAAGAATACATTATTATTACATATTTCAGGGTTTTTATTTTTATTTATACAGCATTTTAAAAAATCAATGGTATACAATCAACCACACTATCACTTGCTTTAAATTTAAACCAAATACTTGTGCAACACTAATCCTGGGTCCCAAACTCAGTTGAAACATAGTCTAAGTTTTAGTTTGGCTATATTGTGAGCAGTGAACAACAATGAACTGGTTTTAAATTCAGTTTCTAATGGCAGTATCAAGAATAATAAATTTTCATATATACTCATATAGAAGGCCATCCACAGGTAAGCTGATCCTCAAAAGTTTTAATGTCCACCTGCAGGTAAGCCAACTCACATTTTTTGTGGTATTTTGGTTTAAAAAATTGAGGATATGCTCATCCGCTGATAAGCTTATAAACAAGTATATATGGAAAATACAGGTACTTTCAAGAAGCTAGTCTCTAGGAACCAGACAGACAACAGTGGTTTGCAACCCTACCTTCAGCTTCCCCACTGACCTTCTGGGGAAGGCAGCAGGGAACACTGCAAATAGCAATCCTATGATCACAGGGCACTTGGCAATCCATCATCAGTGCAAATGAGTTGCCAACCCCTAGGTCACAATCACATGTAACTTTGGGCATGGGTCGGAAATCTCTTCATTCATTCACTGAAATTGTAATTTCAAATGGTCACTGAATGAATGTCATTAATCAGGATTACCTGTATATAGATTTGAATGTTTGGAGCTGAGAAATATTATCTGAAATTCACTAAAATTGCTAGGGTCTTTTTAAAATTAAAATATATATATTTGCTTCTAAATGCAAGTTCTGGTGTCCTCCTAAAATAAGACAGTTTTCATATACATCCCCAAGTATATGAACCATTTAAAAAAGTCTGTGGCAGCAGCAGACTTCCTAGTAGTATGTGATGCCTCAGACTGTCACCTTTGATCTGTTTTTAGTTTCCATATATTCCATTCACTTCTTTAGATATCTGGAATATAATCCTGGGGAAAACATACCAAATATATATTTTGAAGGGCTACAAAGATTTAAAAAGTAAGAGAAAATGCAGGAGGAAGGCTTTCTCCCCATGTATTAAGTCTTTAAAAGGCTTATAATCTAATAATCTAATTGAAAATTGTGTATTCATTTCTAGGAGCTACAAAAATTAGTTTGAGAGCCATATGCCCTTTGCATGCTGCAGCCCAATGCAACACATTTCTTCAAATCGAGTTGCAAAAATCCTCCAGTAAATCGCAAGCCAAAATCTTTGCACGAAACACTTTTCACATGATTCCTTTCTATCATGTAACAATCTCAGAAACTAATCACAAATTCCTTGCATTCTGACTTGGCTTTCTTACCTGGTTTATTGTGTCTAACACATAAATGCTATACTCATTCCAGCTCATTACCCATCCTTCTTGGGAAAAGCAGGAAATGAATCCAAACTGTCTTTCTGGGAAATTACAGCTGCTCTTGTTAAAGGAGTTCGCTCGGGGATATAATTCAAAAGGCTTCATTCCAGCAGCAAATACATCTTTCAAAAGATAGGTGGCTTGAACCGTCCCATGAACATCTGATTTCCAAAGGCGAATCCCAGGCCTTGCAGCAAAGAGCATTAGGTCACTTTGTTTACGCAGCCCAGGTATAAAGCAGGCACCAAATTTGCCTGTACTAAAAATATAAAAGCAAAACAATTATCAGTTCAGATAAACATATTTGAGAATGGGGAAGAATTTTTGTCACAAGGTGTTTGGGGTGAGGAGAGCGTTCTTAGTGAAGAATGAAATCATTTCTTAGAGTTGTTCAGATACAGATGCTAACTATTTCCTAAAATGGGAAGGGGGACTAAAAAAAGAAGGCAAAAATATTTTAAACCAATTTAGGATAATAATATAAAAACCAAAAGTGGTTGTATATAATTCAGGAGACTAAGGATTAATTGGACCTTCAGTGTGTTGCTTTTGGCATCAATGTACTGACTTTTTATGTGAAACGAATTATTGTTACAAAAAAGCTAGCATATTGTGAATGGCAAAGTGCCATCTAATATATGGATCATCGTTCAATATATTTCATAAACATTCACAGAAAATAAAAAAAAATGTTCTCTTTGTCAGATAATATATTTCAGTAAAGAAAGGGGGAGAGAGGAATTATTGTAGTTTGTCTGAGTTTTATAATTAGTTACATTTATTAATTTGTAAGTTCCCCAGAAACCATTCTGTAACAATACCACAACATATTTTTGAAATTTCAAATATGCCCATCAGCCCCAAAAGGCTAATGACACATTCTAATTCATGACAACCAGAAGTCTCTTATATTTTCAGTTAAGCATGCTACTTTAAATACAAACAGAACTTGAAATCATGCACCTTTTAAAATAACAATTTTAAATATTTTTTGAAAAAAATATTTGACCAGTCTTAAGAGTTCAAAACTTATCACAAGAATTTTAAATACAGACTTTCCTTCAAACCAAAATTTGATAATTACGTTTTTCTGGGTTGAGTTCCAACTTGTTTGACAGATTTTTCTTCAGTATAGAAAAGTACAGTTCGTTGTAAAGTGGAGATCAACAATACTTTCTGGCTATACTCTAGCTGTACGATTGAAGATGGTTCTTCCAATATCAAACTGGAATTGCAAAGACCCTAGAAAAGCAGAACATGGATACAGACTCCTCTGTTAAATAATCAGAATTCAATATGATCGGCACCCATTGGAATCCAACTCACATAATTCACCTGTCACTATCTGGAAGGTGACAAAATGTTCCCTCTTCTTAGAACCACCATCAGACACTACTCAACTTTTTTTTAAAAAACCCAGATCTCTCAGTAATAGATGTCCTACTCGTTGGCTCCCCAGAGGCAACCAGATGATCACTGTCAGGAAAGATCTTGCTAGATTACATGTATCCTTGATCTGATCCAGTAAGAATCTATATTCCTGGAATCAAATTTTGGAAAAAAAAGGTTTTAGTCAAATAACTACTCACCTGATCTAAATCCAAAGCAGAATAAACTATTTTCCCTCGATCATCCCCAGAAAATAATTTCATTCCATTAGGACTCCATGCCAAGGCTGTAATGCTACTTTTGTGAAAACCAGACACATTAAATCTCCGAAGCTGCAAATAAAGACATCATGTATCATCAATATATTGTACAAAAGAGACTGAAGGGGAAAAAAGAGGAAATTAAATTGGATTGATTCATTAGTCTAGTTGGTATTTCTCACTTCAACTATTTTATTTTAACATATACACAAAACGTCACTGAATATGTTAATGGAGAAAAGAAGGGGGGGGAAAGGAAGGAAAAGAAGAGAAAACTCAAAAACCTATTGTATTTGAAATCACTAAATAACAGATTTTTTTAAGATGTCTTAATTAAGGAATTACACAGTTCACTGGAGCAAGTCTTGACTAGCACAAACTTCACATATGGTCCTTACTTGTTTGTTTCTCCCAGGTAATGAAGAAACAAGCTGAAAAATAGCAATCTTGCCTGAAACTGTTCCCACTGCAACAAGATCATCAAAGCAGTTTAAGAGTTTCACAGCGGTAATGGATTCATTCTTCCCCTAATAAAACAAAAACAAAATAATGATTATGAAATTAAGAAATAAACTTTACTTGTTTCAGGTCAGGAGACACTATTTTTAAATCAGGGCTTTGAGGTGGTTTAAATATTATCAGTTTAAAAGGAAAGAATTAAAAAGTGAATCTCAAAATGTCGATCTGACAAATGACTAGCTTGATTAAAGCAAGAAGTATGAAACTAGAAGTATAAAAAGTGGACTGCAGTCATCATGTTAATGACTCAGTTTTACACATGAGTTATATTTTACATATTAGTTATATTACAAAATCTGAAAAGTGTTACTGCTGAATGTTGACAAAGATTTTACTTTACCTTGCTGCTACAACTATATGTTTTTAATTAATATAATCATAAACATATTATACCACAATGAAAGGATTGCTTTTGTTGCAAACTGCTGTCTGGACTCAACTCAAGGTGTTGGTTTTAACCTTTAAATCTTTGTATAGTTTTAGAAGCAAATATTTCATTCATTTTGATTTTTTTCAGAAATTATTATTTATAAGCTTTTTGAAGACATTAGTATTCATAAAGACACATCTTAGAGAAGGATCTTGGACATTCTGGATAGTTTTTGCTGACTCCAATCTTCCCATTTTGGAGAGTGTTGATGGAAAAGTGGTTGGCTGCAATTTCTAAAAGGTCTGGAGGAAATAAATTATCTGGATTCTTTTCAGTTAGTTTAAAGCATATCATTGAAACAGCACTAGTCACACTTGTTAATGAACTCTGGTGCAACTCGCCTAGATTTTTCATAGTATCCTTCCAGAGCACCCAAGAATTTAGAAGTGGGAGTGGGAGACCTAAGTGCAATGATGATTATCTTCCATTCCCCTTAGTGAGTGTCAGTCAGTGTTGATAAGAGGATACAGTGTTAAGGTTTAGTTCTTTGAGGGACATCTCATTCTCTCCATTTTATACAATGAAGCAGAGTTGGCATGCTCCAGATCTATTAAACATTGTCATCTGATGGGATCCAAGATTCAAACAGCTCCTGTCCTTTAAATGAACTTTGAAGGTCTGGCTCTTTCCCTGAGCTTTAGGCTACAACAGATTGTGGAAAACCCTTTGCAAGGGGCTCTTATATCTGTTCCCATAGGATCATCATCTTCCTTTTCTATTCTCTACTGTTCTAGATCTTTTGTTTTCTGTCTGTATATACATACACAGCATAAATAAGACAGATGGATGGATGGATGATATAGACATAGATAAATAGATCGATAGATCAATAGATGGATAGATAGAGATAGATAGATAGATGGATAGATAGAGATAGACAAAGATAGAGAAATGCTCTGTGCGTGTGTGTATGTAAAGTAAACCAAATAACTAGAACTCTGTGTGTGTGTGTGTGTGTGTGTGTGTGTGTGTGTGTGTGTGTGTTTCCAGTCACTGAAAAGTTGGGTGGCTTTAAAAACATGTCTTGAAAATGTATTAGTGCTACTGAAGATTTTATTCTCCCATTATGAGAAATGGTGTACTCTGTAAAGACATGATGCAGTAGAAGAAAAAATATGTCTTCATTGAGGGCAGAGATGAACACAGCTACTCTCCCAATTGTTTTCAATATACTTCAGTCCTTAGCTGTGTTGCAAATAGCTACAGATACTCAGCACAGCAATAAAGCAATGCTCTGAGGCAATCATGAAAACCACCTGAATTAATTTTCCACTGAAAGAACAAATACAATTTTCTGTGAGCATTAGTTTTCTAGGCAGCAAATGCTACAGAATTCTAAAGTATTGCAGAACATGTATTGATCTTGATGTGCAAAAGAATCATTTTAATATTCTCAGTGCTCTCAAAAATGGTAATACCACTGGAAGATTCAGCCACCATTATGTCATATATCCATGACAAGAGGACAAATAAAATTTACCTACCCTCAATCATCCTCCTTGGTTGAACTTAGAAAACCAAATACATGTAGTCCTTGACTTATGATCACAACGGAGCCCACAATTTCTGTTGTTAAGCGACACATTTGTTAAGTGAGTTTTGACCCATTTTATGACTTTTCTTGCCACAGCTATTAAGTGAATCACTGCAGTTGGTAAGATAATAACATGGTTGTTAAGTGAGTCTGGGTTTCCCACTGACTTTGCTTGCTGGACAGTCACAAAAGTGAGCTCGGACACTGCAACCGTCAAAAAAATGAACCAGTCGCTAAGTATTTGAATTTTGATCACATTAATACGGAGATGCTGCAATGATAATAACTGTGAAAAACAGTCATGTCACATTTTTCAACGCTGTTGTAACTTTGAATTGTCACTAAACAAACTGTTGTAAGTCAAGGACTACCTGTACAGCATATGTTCCATTGCTGTCATTTACCTTGTAATCAATTGCTCATGAGAAAAATAGTATATAAACAATGTGATGAACAGTATAGCTTATGAATGAAAACATAAATTTATACAGTAAAGAACAAGTTTGCCTTAACCATTTTAGGGTGTAAATCAAATACAAGTTAACTTAAACAGAGATGGAGTACAATAACTATAATATAAATAATTTTAGTCTTGTTAAACTTACTTAAAACATTTTTTAACCTTATGTGTTTACCTATTTTTAACATGGATGCTAAGTTAGCCAAACATCTTAAAAGACAGTTATGACAATATTAAGAGATGGTCTTACCTCAAAATTGTATTTTTTCATGTGATTCAAATGCCTGCAGTACAAATACAGCATGCCAATACTACTGCCAACCGCTATGTAGTCCTCATTAGTGTCAAGTGCAGTCAAGTAAACCACAATGGAACGAAATCCTTTTTGGATTTTTGTGGGAATGGCATTGAGAAGGTAGTACAAGGGGCAAAACTCCTTGAAGGTAAATGATGGTATCACTGATGCCATAGTAAACACAGTGCACAACCTATAGACTAGAAAAGATACATTTCATATACTTCTGCAGCCCATGGAAAAGCAGACAATTTTTAAAGAGCAACGTTCAGTTTCTAAAATTCAGTCACAGTAAAGAACAAATAGAATGCTCCTTCAAATTAAATTGAAGATTTTTTTGACACAACATAAATGTTTTGGATCTGATTCAAAAAAATTTCTTTCCGTAGTATACAGTACTAAGGAATTTGTCTTGTTTGTTTTAATCTAGGGCAATTCATGGTCCAGATGATTCAATGTTATACTTTTTTCATTTGTCTTTATTTATTTATTTATCAGCCATACAATACTATTGCTAAGTAAAATATATTAAACCATACATTATGGTTTCTAATTTTTGGCTTTTAGTATATTAACCTTATTAACTATATAATCTGGATTATATAAAATTGTTCAACTTGAATATTGTTCAGCATTATGTGAATGAACCTTATAAGGTGATCAGTCTTTTCTTCTCCTCTAGCACAATCCCAAGGAGAAGACAAGAATCTTTCACATTGAATTATTATGTCAGGCATTTTTGATTAGTTATAACTATTATGACAGCAGCTTCCTTCAGTAAGCCACAGATATTAATCACAGTTCAGAAATTTTCTGAATTTCACCTCAGAAGCACAATGAAATGAAAGTATGAGCTGAGATTCACTTATTTACACATATTTAAATATATATTTTTCTGCACAAAACTGCACATATTTGTGCATAATTGTCCAAACTACTGCCCAGTTACAAAAATTGAACATTAAACGAATTGTGCACCAAATGAGCCACTCTGTTTTTTTAAGAAATGACCAGAGTTATTATCAATTCTACCCACAAACAACAATATGAATATTTAGTTAAAATACTTCATCATAAGTGTGGCTTGAAATGAGAGGGATATAAAAAGGCACCCGTATTTGTAGAACCTATATTACAGAATTCTAGGGATGTGCAAAACTGTCATTTGGGAATGAAACTTTTTGGAGAATTCCATAACATTGTGCTTTTCCTTTGGACTATGATGAACCTCTTCTAGACCATACCATCCGAAGTATGAAAAATTTCATTCAGAAAATTGTTTTGAGCCCTTCAAACTGCTTTTAATTCAAAGTATTTACTTTGGAAATTGCCAACGCATCTCCTGGAACATCATGCTTTAGAAGAAGTCAGTATGTTTTAGACCCAGATATATACAGTAAACATATATTGAATACCCATTATAAAAATGTGAAAGTGAAAGTTCAAAATACTGTTCCTTGTTGAAAAGGCGGCATATCTCACTCTACTTATCTGCATGCTAACACAAGTGAAGTTATGCATTTTCACTTGACAATCACTTTATGCAATACGGTAATATCCTCTCCTGGTTTAGGAATTAAATGTATTTCAGGATTTCTCATCATTAGGAAAACAGATACATTTAAAATGATAGATTGTCATTAACAGAACTACTTTTTATACTTTCAAGTTTGGTATTTTTTTCTTCTGTTAAATTTTGTCCAATTCACAGAGACTGCCTGCAATTTTCTTGACAAAAAAATAGCTTGTTATTACCTCCTTCCTAGGAATGATAGAAAGAGACTAATCTGAAGTCACCCTTTGTGACTTTGTGAATCAGGCAGGACTAGAATTAACAGCCTCCTAATTTCTAGCATGATACCTTAACCATATACCAAACTGGTTCTCAAAATAATATAAAACCTTTTAAAATTATATGTTAATAATAAATATAATTATAATGGATATTTCTGAAAAAGATTCCAAAAAAGAATAGACATAGGACTCTTTTCAAACAAATGTCCTTCATGTCACTACAAGTATCAACATTTTACTGGAACATGTATGTCAACTCCACACTCATTTTATTCCATACATGCCTTGTATCCAAGCATTGGTCACAACTGAAAGGAAGAAAAGAAGTCAGAATATCATCTGATCTTCTAAGTCCAGTTCCTCTAAAGTTCAATACTTCCCTCCAGCAGACTTTCTTTTCAACTTCCTCCACAGTAGACAATTTATTCAATGGATCTAAAATATTTATGTGTACCCTTCTTTAATAATTTGCCAGAGTGCTCAGGAGCAAGAAGGCCCACAGTTGTAGTTTTTCCTGAGAACTTTAATAACTGATGAAATTACAGTACCAATTCACAAGGAAAGCATATGTACAGCTCTAAAGAGATACACAGTTTGTCCATTTTATATGTGTGCAAAAGAAGAGCTTTAATTGTAATATTTTGGAGTTTTTATATTTAAGAATGCAATTTCATTAAAAATGTAAGACCACAATTTATAACAAGAGGAACCATTGCCAACAAAATGTTTCAATAATTTAGCTCCTTTCCATTCACTTTTAACTCCATTCACTTTGGTTGCACAGATTTTTCACAAAATGTGGAATGCAGGATCTTTGCAGGACAGTGAGCTAAATATCCTTCCAAAATTTTAAATCAGTGGAAAATGCTCTACAAGGAGACAACAATGTATTAGCAAACATAGTAAACAGATGATGTGTTGGTTTTGACACCAAAAAATGTTGAACTCCTAATTTTCACCAGCATCTGAAGGTTGCTTTTGAGGGGCATTTCCAGAGTAGGACAACAAAACACCGTTGAGTTTTAGTTACAGCTGGCAGAATCTGCTTCCACCCGTTTTTAATGTCAAGTCTCTAACAAAGACCAATTTCAGTCTTTTGAGCAAGTTCAGATGACTGTCAGCAACCACAGCAAGCATACAAGTCATTTAATGGGAAGGCAGATTTGCACCAGCTAGTTCCGACCCCAGCAATCTATTTCTTGAGAAGTTAACAGATAACAGATTAACAGAGTTGTAAGGGATCTTGTAGGTCATCAAGTCCAACCCCCCCTCCGCCCAAGCAGGCAGTTAAAGGAGGGAGAAGGAGACTGACAACTCACCCCCTCTCCTCCGCCTCTAAGGAGAGCTGAGAGCAGAGCCAGGCAACAATTCTTTCGAGACATTCGCCCCCAGACCTTAGCAACGCGGCCCTTGGAGACCCAGCGCTCCCCGCCCGCCTAGGCCGCAAGCTCCCTACCTCAGTAGGACTCAGAGCCCCTCATGATCAACAAGGGAAGCGAGTGACCGCTCCCTCCCAGGCCTGGCGACGCTGGGAAAACAAACCGAGCGCCAGCACTCGCGGCAGCCGCGGACTCTCTTAGCCGGGCGGGGCCGGACGTGAGCGCATTTCCGAGAGGAAGGATTGAGGAAGAGGGTCGCCGTCCGTGAAATGAAAAGATGGCTGGTGAGTTTTCTCGAGTGGGGCAGTTTGGAGGAGGGGAGGTAGGTTTCCGACTGCTTCGCTAGGCCACGGCTAGCGAAGCGGTGGAGGCTTCCTCTTTAAAGGGGGCCCGGCCGGTGAATGTAACACGAAGTTACAACGGCACTGAGAAAATGTGACTTAGGTCCATTTTTCACAGTTACGACCTCTGCAGTCTCCCCATAATCACGTGATCAAAAATTCAGATGCTTGATAGTCGGTTCACATTTACCATCATTGCTGTGTCCCAAGGTCCCGTGATCCCTTCTCACAAGCAAAGTCAATTGGGAAGCCAGATTCACCTAACCACACGGTGACTAACTTTATCAACAGCAGTGATTCACTTAACAACTGCATCAAGAAAAGTCGTAAAATGGGCCAAAAGTCATTTAACAAATGTTTCACTTAACAACAGAAACGTTGGCCTCAATTGTGGACGTAAGGTGAGAACTACCTGTAGAGGTCGGGCAGTGAGGACCGCCCATGATGTTTCTGTGTGCCTCCCTCGATGTGGGTTGTAAACTGCCTCTCCATAACCCACTGAAAAGAAAGTCTAGTCTCGTGACTCTTTGCAGCCTGTCTTTTTGGTGCAAGGTCAATTAAATGAACACAACTGACTGATCCAGCATTGGAGATTCTTAGAATAGGTTCTTAATAGCATGCCGGGCAAGACTTAAATGCAGTTTGGGTGGTTTCTAGTTGTCTAGGTAGGCAGCAGCATGTACAGCTGCAGTTAGCTGGAAAGGCAAAGCAAGGTCGGGAATAGAAATTTGGGGAGGAAGCAACCAGAAATATTAACAAGAACAACAACAAAATCACTAGCATATCATTGCCGAGAATTCTTGAGTGGATATCTCCTTAAAACCCCCAGGAACAGAACTTAAAGGAGATTTTTAAAACCCTTTTTAGATTGTCCTTCAATCTGTGGTAGGAGCCCACCCTTTTAAGTTGTGGGAACCAGTTACCACATTAAACTGTTCTATGGGCTGTTTGTTTAGGCATAACATGTTATGTAAATGAAGCAATTGTGCTTTTGTAAACCAGATTTATGGTCTACATCTGTGCACAAGGAATAGATTTATGACAGGAATCATGCCAAATGTGGAAAAACTTGTTATCTGCTCCTTCAATGTTTTGTATATTTATTTTGTCCAAACAACATATAAATCTGTTTTCTATTGACATTTTCTTGGAGTAGCATGGTCCATATATGACAGGAAAGAATAGATCTTTAAATTGAAATGATTTAAAAATTTTAAAAGATCTTAGAAGATATTTTAAAAATAAAAATAGTAGTAAAATCAACTGATTTAAATTATTTTAATGTGTTTTGATTAGCTAGTAGTTCTACTCCTAGGACACCTGTATTGTCCATGAGTGCAAGAAAAATTAAAGATAATGCAGCAGACTGGCACAACCTAATGATGAAATGGGAAACCTTGAACGATAATGGATTTTCTATTGCCAACAAGATTGTGAACATCAAAAATGCTACACAGTAAGTACACTGAACTAATTTGTCAATAGTGTTGGTGCAAAACTCATTTTTATTTCATTTAAATTGGATTTTTAAAAAAAAAATATGTCATATGATGCGCTTAGAAGTTTAAAGAAATTAAACAAAGATGATAGTTCCAACTAGATGATAGTTCAGGTATTTTTCTTAAATACTAACTGATTTTTTTTAATTATTAGGTTTAAAGACAGCAATTTGGAGATAGAACATGAGGATCCCTCTGACAGTGAAAGACTGCCACTTAACTATAACATGGAATTGGAGCAGTGCTGTACAGAACTACTTGAGACTTTAAAAAAAATGGTACGTACTTCTTACTAGAATCTGTGCTGAGAAACATTTCTATACTTTTCACTGGTCAACGGAAGTATATCTTTGCAGCAAATTGTCATATTACTTTTTCATTATTTTATCAGGCCTATTCAAGACAGTAATCTTTAACTTTGAAAGATATTAAGCATATAAGCAAGATGTTAAATGAATGTATACTATGCATATTAACTCAGGAGTGCCAAACAAAACTATTAAACCATGTTTAGTTGTGGCTGTTAAAAATGTCCTTGAAGAAACATTATGGTTTGTCACTATTGCTTACCTTGTCTATGTCCTACTTTTCAAAATTTTTTAGCTGCTAAAATTAGTGATCAAGCAATTTTGCTCAAAATCTTTACTGAACTTTCACTTCTTAAATGTTGAATCTTACTTTCTCAATTTTGCTAGGCTAAAATACATGAGAAAATGGAAAAACTGTGTTCAACAACTAAAGGGGTCTGTGACTTAGAAACATATCATGCAGCAGAACCAAAGGCACCGTTATTTCACACGTGGCCTATTTCCCATTTCTGTAAGTAAATCTGACTTTTTGATAAGGACAGTTTATTTGAAAATGATAACAATCAGAGATCTTGATACCTGCCCTTCATAAATTTATCAGATTCCCCTCTTTAATCACATAGTAATGACATTTATAGATTTCTTTATGTTCAATGCAAAAAATATATATGTCCAAATCTCCTTTTGGTTAGCTTCATTGAATGATACTTGGTTGTGTTTTGAAAGAGAAAGAAAAAAAATATCTCCCTGCCAATTTGTCTCTATCAGTGGTTCCCAAACTTTTTTGGTTCACTGCCCCTTTGGTGCTACAAACTCATCCTCGGTGCCCCCCACCCAGTGGTGGAATTCAAATTTCTGTGGGTGTGGCCTAATTTGAGGGTGTGGTTTGCCGGTCACATGACTGGGGGGCGTGGCCAGGTGACTGGCAAACCAAATACAAGTGGTCCTCACTTCATGACCGGTTGTTTAGCAAGTGTCTAATTTATGACTGGCCTCCCCAGAGCTACTTGACCAGTTTTTGGAGTTTTGACAGCTTTAGATCAGGGATCTAAATCCCATCCCTGCCTGTGTGTGAGAGAGAGATGGAGAGAAAGATGTTGGATCAGATCTCTCTCTCTCTCCCACCAACGCCAGAAAGCCACCGTCAGTCCAAATTCATATTAGTGGTCTCCGGGATTTAAAATTATGAGTTTGGTGGTCCCTAAGGTCCAAAAGTTTGATGACCCCTAATCCAAAGGGATGAGCCTGAGAGAGGAAAAGAGAGAGAGAAAAGAAAGAGAGAAAAGAAAGAAAAAGAGAAAATAAAGAGAAAAGGGAAAGAAAGAGAAAAGGGAAAGAAAGAAAAAGGGACAAAGAAAGAGGGGGGGATGGAAGGAAGTGACAGAAAGAAAAGAAACAAAGAAGGAGGGAGGGACGGAGGAGAAAGATAATGAGATATCTATTCTAGTCCAATCACCTGCTCCAGCAGAGTTAGAAGAATGTGTGTGTGTGTGTGTGTGTGTGTGTGTTTTCTCCTTGTAATTTACCAGTACATTTTGGTTTTGCTTTCTTCAGAATTGGCACTGTAATACATTGGGGAAAAGTAATTTTTAGGGTGGAGATCTGGTTCAATGGATCTTGTTTAAAGCCTCAACAAAATGTGAGAGCTTCCTGATAGTCTTGACCATGTTTCGTCCACAAAACCTTTAATAGAAGCCAAAGATGTTTCAATGTGGAAAGGACCTCTCTAAACTAGGCCTCATTCAATCTGATGCATCAGGTCTCTCTCTTTCTCTCTCTCTCTCTCCCTCTCTCCTTCCTTCCCTCCTTCCCTCTCAGACTGGCTTTACTCTACATTCCCAATGTGCTTGCGGGGCCAGCACTTTGAACATAGATGGATGGATAGAGAGAGACAGACAGACAGGCAGATAGGTAGGAAGGCAGGCAGGCAGGCAAACAGACAGACCTTTTGGATGGATGGATGGATGGATGGATGGATGGATGGATGGATGGATGGATGGATGGA